>PVJX010000160.1:259133-355465 GCA_004027295.1 Dolichotis patagonum | reverse complement strand
CAGCACTGATTTAATGAATTTGCTTTTAACGAGTTTGTGCAAGGCTTTAAAGAACACAGTGCACGGGCTGACACTCTACAAGTATGGTTTTGGACTTCTGGTCTCAGCCCTCTTGCCACAGTGGCAAGGCAGAGCCCACTCACACTTCTGACAGTGGAACATCAGAAGGAAATCCCTTCTTGTCCACAGTCTTAACTCTTGCCTGGAGCTAACAACCAGGAAGGCTTCAGGTTAGAACCCATCAGAAGTTTGTAAGTGAATCTCAAATATCTTTTTCAAAAATAAATCTAGAGCTAGGGATTTAGCTCAGTGGCTTAAGTGCCTGCCTGGCAATCACAAGGTTGTGAGTTCAATCCCTGGTACCAAAAAAAAAAAAAAAAAAAAAAAAAAAAAAAAAAAAAAAAAAAAAAAAAAAAAAAAAAAAAAAAAAAAAAAAAAAAAAAAAAAAAACCCAAAAAACCCAAAAAACCCCCAAAAAACCTAAACTAAAAAAATCTAATGTCCCTGATTTTGAAAAGCACGTTCTTAGTTTCTTCATAATTATATATTTGGATTTGTTTGGTCTTTACTAAAATATATCCATATACTTTTTGATGTGATATTTGAAAGCAGATGGAAAGTCATTTTTTCTATTAAAATAATTTTCAATTAACATAACTCAATCCCGGCATGGTGGTGCACACCTGTAATCCCAGCACTCGGGATGTTGAGGCAGGAAGATTGCTGGTCTACACAGCAGGACCCTGTCTCAAAACCAAACAACCTACTTCCTAAGGATAAGCATCAGGAACTGATATTCTAAATAGGTCTTTATCACTCTGAGGAACCAGGAGTCAGCAGCCCAGCCCCTACAGGAAGAGTCACTGCTCTGTATGTATGCCCACTTGCTTCGTGACTTGCTTCCCTATTTGTCCCTGATTTAATCAATTTTACCTGAACAATTGATCTTAGTGGTTGACCATAGTGGTTGTCCCACCCCAGCCCTATCTTGCGAGTTCCCATGTTTTCTCCACCTTACACCTGCCTCACTTTGTGGTTTCACTCTATAAAAGTCCCTAGAAAAGACAGTCTTTGGCAACCCACTTGGGACCTCCCCGCTTCTGTCTCTCAATACATATATTCTGCTCTTAACAAACAAACAAACAAAAACAAAGCAAAACCAATCAACCAACCAAACCAACACAAAACCCATGATCACTGCAACTCACAGCTGAGGACAGATGACAGTTTAAAGACACTGCCTCCAGGTCCAAGCAGGAGAACCTTCTGACAGTTGCCATTTTACTTGAGTACAAGGTAATGGTGGGCACAGTGATGCTCTTCCAAGACACAGCAGGAGCCCCACTGCTTTCCCCTAGTGCTGAGAACCCTCCAGTCAGATGGCCAAGGAGCCTCTTGAACTCCAACAGCCCAAACCAAACAGCTCTTCCCACAGGCTCCCCTCACAGGAAAACAGTGGTGTTTGGGCTCAGTGCTGGCATTTCTTGGCTTCCTGATTTCTCAGGCCTAATGTCTGCACAACCCCATAGGTTCCAAGATACAACTAATTCTCACCAGTTCTGTACAGCCACTCTGTTCACACCCTGTCCTGGGTAGCTCCAACAGTCACCCAGAGGCTGCCCTCTTGCCAGGGCCTTGCTCTGATGCAAGTCATTAGGTCCCTGATGGATGTCTACCTCCTCCACATGACACCATGCCCCACTCAAGCCAGATGTGGCCACTGAGGGATGTTTGCACATGCTGTTCCAATTAGCTAAGAATTCTCCTACACAAGACAAGTGTACTGGTCCCTGTTACCTCAGAAGGCCCAGGGCTTTCTTTCCACTCGGGTACAACCTGTTTGCTTTGACAGCACCAAGCAAACACTGGCTACCAAGAAAACACTGTCTGGCTGGGTGTGGTGGTACATGCTTGTAATCACAGTACTCAGGAAGCTGAAACAAGAGGATCTCTTAGAGTTCAAGCCCAGCCTAGGTTACACAGCAAGTTCAAGGCCAGCCTGAATTACAGACGAGACCTTGTCTCAAAAACCAACCAACCAACCAAACAAAACAAAACAAAACAGCATTGGCTGGCACAGCTCAGTTTGACCATGATGCTTGATTCTTGGACATCTAACTTGCAGTGTGCCATCTATAATACTAGTTGCTTTTGTGGTGTCTCCAGCATCCTGACTCTTATTTCCTTTTCTTCTTCTAGTTCAAACATAATGTACTTTCTATCAACTCTTCATTCCCAATTTTAAATTTAAATACAATGCAGTCCCCAAATTTCTATGCAATCAAAACCAGATTAAGTCTAATGAAACCATGCCTAAAACACCCAACAGTAAATCAGAGATGCATTAAAATTATACCCTATCATATAATTTACATAATAAATATATTAAGATTCCTCATTATATATATGAAATACTCACAAAAGAGAGGAATGCACACCTGCACACACCCCTGGGGTCTTGGGGTATTGCTGTATGGAAGCCTTCAAGGCCACACGTTCCCTTTGATGCAAATCTCTGGGTCCAGAAAAGTCCCAACAGGAAATAACTAAGAATGTGTAAAAGATTACACAGAAACTGGAAACAGAACACTATTAGCCATTAAAAATTTTCTTTCTTTCTTTCTTTTTTTTTTAATTTTTTTTGCGGTACTGGGGATCGAACTCACGAACTCGCGCTTGCCAGGCAGGCGCTTACGCCACTGAGCTAAATCCCCAGCCCAGCTAAATCCCCAGCCCTATTAAAAATTTTCTAAGGAGCAGTACTTAGAAAAATTGTCACAATGCTAAGAATGTTTTTGTTTTGTTTTGTTTTTGTGGGGGGGGGGTCGAACTCACAACCTTGCACTTACCAAGCAAGCACTTGAACCGCTGAGCTAAATCCCTGGCCCCAGAACACCAAGTTTTTTAAAAGCCTACACAAATATGCCTGGTTCAACCCTGCCCATGAGGATGTGAAGGCTGGAAGGGTACAGGAGGCCAGGACAGCAGCAGGTGCCAGCGGCTACCCAGGGGGTGGGCCATGGAGAGTTCCTACCCTATCACAGTGGATGTGTGTGATTTGTACAATGGGAAATGCATTAAAGAAATATGCCCTGCGAACACTGAACTGTGAGGCCCTTGAGCAATGTGTGGCTGGCTATCCCACTGGGCATCCGGTGCACAGCCTGGGCTGCCTCTATGGGCCTGGGTGGGCCTCCCATGGTCAGTGCACTTCAGAAGGCCACGCAGCACTGCAAGCGTCACCCACTGTGAGCACAATGGTATGCTGTTACTGGGTTCAAACCTCAGCACCACAAACAAAAGCAAAAATAAAGATACACATGTACGTACAAATAACATTGTATGAAATAAAAAGGCAGAATGTTTTCAAGTACTTGGGATTGAATCCATGGAGCACTGATCTCCAGCCTTTCTTTGAGACAGAGTCTCAGTAAGTTGCCCTGGCTGGCCTTGAACTTGAAATCCTTCTGCCTCCGTTTCCTGAGCAGCTGAGATTATAAGCAAATATCATTGCCTGGCTCAGAGTGCTGTCTTTGAAAGCAGAGATAACTTTAGATCTACTATTAGCTTTCTGGACAGTCTTAGCTATTTGTTATATATAAAAGTGATGATTAATATGAAATTAGGCTTCTTAATACTGAAAATGCAATATAAGTGGGGCTGGTATAACTTGGAAATGTTGCAGAGAAGCTGAAAAGCTACAATGGAACCTGGAAAGGACCATACCTTCCAGGTGTGAATGAATGAGGAAAACTTTGTTTTGTCCCTCAAATGAATGAATGAGGAAAACAAGGAGGATTAGAAAGAAAGGGCATTACAGAAGGTATGGCTGCTCTCTTAGAGGCCGCTGGACCAGTTTGATGAGGAAGATATGCGTTCCGAGACTGCTCAACTCTCTACAGAGTCCAGAAGCCCTGGAGAAGCTCTCCACACAAGTCTGCTGGCAGTCTGGTCAGCCACTGGGTCTGGAAGGCTACCAAACACTGGTACAGTGGAGGGGAGCAGCACTGGAGGACACCACAGTGGAGGCAGTGACAAGGGTAGGCTTGCAACAGCTCTGATACAGGACCCACAGGAGGTCAGGTGCAGACAGCAGGAACCTACAGAAGAGCAAGGCTTCAGGAAAGCAGGGAAAGATACACAGCTGCATACACAGGTGAGACCTGTGCAAGAGGGCTGTGGCTGGGGCACTCAGTGGAGGCCAAAGGGACAGGAGATAGCACAGCCAATATCCAGAGCGCTCTCCAACACCTGAGAGGGCTGAGCACAAGCCCAGCCCACGACCTTGGCACATACATGTGTGCACAGCAACACATGAGAATGTGTGTGGCAACCCCGCTAGGCATAGCTGAACCATGCCAACAACCTCACTGCTCACCAACAGGAAGAGGAAAAAGTTCCAGTGCATTCAGGAGTGGCAGAATGTTGGGAGCCACTGAACCTGGAAACTGAGCACACGTGCAGGGCCGGGACAACATAAAATAATAGCTGAGGACACCTGGCTCCAACTCCAATTAACCAAATAAAAACTGATGCCATAGGCATTTCACCCTTGTAGTGAAATGCAACATGGAGATCTCCTAAAATGCTTCTCCTTGCTACCATAATGTTACTTGTAAAGTCCTTGAACCACTCCCAAGGTCTGTTCAGTTCCTGTGTTGTCTGACAAAGATGATAAATATAGGCTGCCCAGAGGCATTCCCTGTCTTAGCCACCAGAGTCCCCAAACTCTGTAGAGGGTTTTGATCCTCTTGGAGCCCTAAATCATACTACTTATCTCACTTATTAAGCCTTTGCTGTATACTCATTTGGGAGATTGGGGATCTAGGTCAGGTCCCCAATAGCAGAACAAGCCACAGCTGCCCATGTCAGCACAGGTCATGCCAAGCAATGTGGAAAGCGATGTGCAGGCTTGTGCAGGGCAGCTGAAGGAAGTCTGCACAGTGAAATCACAGGTCCACCAACCTCTGATCCCTGGGAAGATCCCAGTGGGAAGAGACAGGAGCCACTGACACCCCATGCCTAGCCACAGGTCCAGGTATGGATATCTGACCACATCTGTTTCACCCCTCAAATTTGCACTGTGAAGAGATGGGAGCACTGGCACTGAGAGCGCCAGCACCACAACCATGTAACTAAGAATAAAAATGTCCACATTTCTGCCATGCACGGCCCTACCACATTCTTGGGCATTAGGGTTAAAAAAAAAAAAAAAAAAAGGAAAAAATATACATATAATTTTTCCATGACAAAATAACAGGTTTTAAAATCTAGGGCAGAGTCACATAATAACTATGTATCCTAGAAACACATAAGAGCTTTCTGTATAAAATCTATATTATCCCCAAGTTTCAGTTGCTGAATTAGTAGCTTTTTCTTTTGAGGTCAGGCCAAAATAAGTTCTAAGGCAGTTTATTTGCCATATTTAGGATATTCATGTGGAAGCAATGACAAACATCTGGCTATGATACTTTCTGGAATTCTGACTATTTCTTCCTGGCCAGAAGAAAAACACTAAGTTTTTACTGCAATAGCATGTTAAAGTCTTCTAGTGTGAAACTTTATGACTGAGAATTTGTCCTATTGTTATATATTTAAACTAATGCTTCTGCAACTCTTCAAAGAAAATGAAAACCCATCCGAAAAATTCTGAGTGTACTAATGGAAAGCTGAGTATAAGGAAATCATAAAGAAAATCATCACATGCATTAGAACTTGACCCCTACTCATTAATGAAGGCACAGAACAGTCGCTCCCCCAGGCGAAGTCTCACACGCTAACTACAGCCTAGACTTTTTTTTTTTTGCAGTGCAGGCATTTGGATGCAGAGCCCCATATATTCTAGGCAAGTGCTCCACACTGAGTATAATCCCTGCCCCAGACTGCTCTTTTAATCACTAAACTCCACTTTTGACATAATACCAACCTTCAGATAGTAGAAAGGCTTCATCTCATATTAACTCTCAAAATGGTGAATTACGAGCTAGTGGAAGTATAGCTGCCCTAGACAGCCTGCCCTCTGAAGCCCTGAGACTCCAGGGCCTTTCCTTCCACAGCACTGTGACACGGCTGGACACCTTTCACCCTTGACATGGCTAGCCTGGAAGCCTTTCAACTTCACAGCTTAGCACACGGGACAAGGTAAATTGGCATACCACTTCCAGCTGATTAAAAAAATCTTACTGGTGGTCAATTTCTAGAGCTGAGTTTGGAATTTGTTTATCAACTAAAACAGTTCAAGACTTTACTAAAAACAAAAAAACAAAGCCAGCACTGACTGACTTTTGGATGGCCAAATATCCATCAAAAAATGTCCAAAGTCACTTAAAAGTAAGATGTAATCGAAGCCTATATCCATGCACAGGGCTCTACCTTAAAATCATAAAGTTTCTCTCCCTTTTTCTGCTCCACTACAATACCTGTCCTTTCACACAAAAAGAAGTGTTTCAATCTAATTATGGTCACTATAAAGAACTAAAAAGCATCTCTTCTTTCACTGAAGGTTTTTTTTTGGAACCAGGGCTTGAATTCTTGACCTCGTGCTTGCCAGGAAGGTGTCTGTGCTGCTGAGCTAAATCCCTGGCCTTATCTTATTTCATTATCTTACAAAATCTTGTTTAAATTTTTCATCAAATGATTTACATGGATGTGGATGATCATAAATTCTAATAGCTAATAGTTGTGAGATAAATATTGATTTAAAAATACAGTGTCAGCTGGGTGCAGTGGTGCACACCTGTAAATCCAGCTATGGGAGGCAGAAGTAGAGGCAGAAGGACTGAAAGCTGCAGGTCAGCACAGGCAACTCAGCAAGACCTTGTCTCAAAAATAAAATGGGCTGGGACGTAGCTTCGCTGGCTTCCATTACGAGCACTGCTGGCAATGGGGGCAGTATCAAGACAAGTTGCGATTTTTCGAAGTCTGTATGACACTCTACAAACTTTAAAATGTTTCTAAAAGATTGAGGTAGGCCTCTGTCTATGTGCACACACCCAGCTTTGTTTCCTCCATGAACTTTAGAGCTAATAGCTCATCCTCATAGCTCATCCACATGCTCTTCCTCACTGTGGTGACCAAGGTCAGCGACAAGGTCAGCTCAGTACCTACTCACAACCCATCCTAGGAGACACTGCCAAGGCAACCTTTTCCCTTATGCTGAGGGTGGAACCCAGGACTCCATGCAGGCTAGGCAAGTGCCCTACCACTGAGCTACACTCCCAGCCCCAGATAACTACTTTTCTCAAGATCTACTTAACTTTTTAATGATATAATTCTTATATTTTTGGCTCAAAACTCTTCCTTCTTCAGCCACTGAAATGAATGTTTAAATATCATTTTAACCACAATGAGATACACTTCAAACCTTATAGGATGAACAGCTGGAATGAAAATGTTGGAAAATGGTCGAATGTTGGCAAGAATGTAGAGAAATCAAAACCCTCCTAACATTGCTGGTGGAATGTAAAATGGTGCCACTAATTTGGAAAAGGGTCTGGACAGTGTGTTAATTAGGATTACCATATGGTCTAACAATTCCATTTTTGAGTATGTACCCAGAAGAAATAAAAACACATTCACACGAAAACTTGTTACATGAATGTTGATAGCATTATTGACAATAGCCCAAAGCTGGAAGCAATCCAGATGTCATCACCTGAGGAACAGATAAAATGTGCATCCATACAATGAAAAAGAATTAAGCACTGAATCACTCATGCTACAACATGCATGAACATTACAAATACGTGAAGTAAAAGAACTGAATTGTAAAAGACTACTTCTACATAACATATAATCTCATTTGTATGAATATCCAAAGCAGGAAATTTATGGAGATGGAAAGTAGATTACTGCTCACTTAATGCTAAGGGGAAGGGGGAAAAATTACAGAGCTGAGAGCTAAAGGGTGTAGTTTATTTCGACAGAGATGAACACTGTCTAAAATTGACTGTGGTGATAGTTGCCCATTTCTGTGAATACCAAGTAGTGTTGAATTATATACTTTAAATGGGTAAACTGTGTGGTATGTGAATTATACGTCCTATGAAGCTGTTAGAAAATTTTTAAAGTGGGTATGTGGAACATGCCTATAACCCCAGTACTGCGAGACTGAGGCAGGAGGACTGCACGTTTAAGCCTAGGCAGCTAAGAAAAACTATCTCAAAATAAAAATTATATTTAAAATGCAAAAAATTTTTTCAGCGCCACTTTATCCTCCAACACTAATAAATACTGAACCTGTAAGACTGAACCTAGGACCAGGGACATGGCTCAGTAGCACAGCGCCTCCGCAGGAAGCACAAGGTCCTGAATTCAATTCCTGATCCAAAAAAAAAAGAAAGCATGAACCTAGATTCTAGCTTCGAGCCATTTTGATTGATGGGGCACAAAAATTAATCAGGAATGTTTTGTCTAGCTCAAAGAGCAGAACAAAGCCTGGCCCTGTACTCGGCTCCACTGACTTCTTTGCCAGCAGTTTTTGCTTCACAATCATTTCTCATTCTTGCAGCAGTCAGCCAGGACAGCAAACATCTTTTCAAGTGCTCCCTTTGGGAGACAGATAAAACTGGGACTTCCAAGCTCACCTTTCTGAAGGAAAATACAATGAGGACAGCAGGACTGCCTGAAGACAGACGAGACAGTGACCACCAGTTCGTGTGGACAGACACAAGCCCAGGACACAGGGCTTTGGGCAGCTCTGTATTTTCAGAGCCAAAAAAGAGGATTTGAGAAAACCACAGAATTCAGATTCTTCTCTAAGCTGTAATGGTCCTTTAAACTTTCAGTATCAACTAAGGGATTTACACACCCACACACAATGCTAGTGCTTCAGTCATCTATACATAGAGTTTGCCACGGATCATGTTAACTCATCTCCCTAGAAAACCACCATTGTTTAAGACTTAACTGAAAAAAATTCAAAAATACAGACAACAAGACAGGTGCATAAGAACAAGAATACTCAAAACAAGAATCCTCAAAACAAAACAAAACTGAATCTCAGGTTAGACAACTCTGCTATAAAAGGAAAAAAACTGGAAAGTCAAAGAAAGCATGTTAACCAAATCTAAGTTCTAACTTCACTCATGTGACACGTGTTTCCTAAGCCAGGGCCCTCCTCTCCCAGAATGTGTCCCCCACAGGGAAAGCAAGGCTAATACCTGCTCTTGCCTGAGACAGATCTACCCAGTCATGGTCTCAATAGTCTTGTCTACCCACTGCCATGGAGTGCCAAGTCTGTCCTAGCCTACAGGTCCAACAAAAGCCACCAGACCACAGCTTGTCTTTCAATTTAAACATAAAGAGGCCATGAGAAAGAATAACTGATACCAAGTGGACAGTGATGGTGGCACAGGGATAGAGGGCCTCAATCTAGAGATTGGTAATCCTCAGGACACAGCGGGGAGCAAGATGCCTCCCAGAATGGGGGGTTGACGTTATTGAAGAGGGGTTCTGCCCACTCCTGCAAGCCCCACACAACAGGCCAGAGGCTGAGCCATATTCGAGGACCGAAGGTGTCAGTGTTACTTCCAGGGGCTGCATTCCTGCTCTGCTAGCAAATGTCAAGGTGAACCGTGACAAACAGCCACCAATTTCTTGCCACTCTGCATCAAGGTGACTCTGGATCTCACCCCTTGGCCTCTTGCACCTCCCACTCCTGCACTGAGGACATTTCCATGACCGGTTCACAGGAGGATGAGATTCCACACAGTCTCCAGTAGGGGCCCCAGGTAGGTGGGGAAGGCCATCCCTCACCACTTAGTGCCTTCTAGATAGCTCAGCCTATAAGAACTCCAAATGAACAATAGGTGGGAATAGTAAACAATTTAAGCAACTAAATTCTGGGGTAGTTTTTACTTAGTAAAACTAACTGATATAGTCAGGGAGGCTATAGTACTTAGGACCACAATACTACTACTTTACATAGTAGTAGCTTGGTTCACAACTTAATTCTTCCCATGATTTGGTCATGGCTCAAATTGGATGAGAACCAAATCAAAATCAGTGGTTAGGATCAATGTTGACCTATGGATAAATCTGATATGGTTCTTGTCCAATTTGATCTGTGACCAGAAATGTGGAAAGAATTAAGTTCACGAATTGCAGTATTACTCTAATATACGGTATTTTAGCTCCCTCTAAAAAGTGCGCATCAAACTAGATGCAGTGGTGCCTGCCTATAATGCCAGCTCTCAGCAGCCTGAGGCAGAAGAATGATGAGTTCAAGTCAAGCTTGGTCAATATATTGTTATCTGTATCCAAAAAGACAAAGAAAAAAGAAAGGTATGTATCAATGGGTAACACAAGGTAAAAAGATATAAAGTACCCCGGGTAATTCAGGATATACAATAATAATTTTTTTCCAAGTGAAATTCTTCAATTTCTGGTAATTTTGCTAGGTATATATCAAATACCAAAGATGATAGATTGAATTAACAAAAACAATTTTCAATTTATTGAAACTCTAACAAGTTCCACATATTTTGAAACATTCACAAAGTGGTATTGCTGATTTCCTTAGGTATAATGTACTCTAAGTGCTTGGTTACAACATCACAGAGGATTCTATCTTATTTATGATTAACAATAAATGTGTGCTTTATAGGACCTTTAGGTCCTAGACTTAGTTGAGAAAGACCATTAAACAGGACAAACAGGGCCAGGGATTTAGCTCAGTGGCTTAAGCGCCTGCCTGGCAAGTGTGAGGTTGTGAGTCTGATCCCCGGTACCAAAAAAAATAAAAACAAAAAACAAAAAACCAGGACAAACAAGACACCTAAAAACAAACCTTAAATATTGTAAATCTTTTTCTTTCACTTTTTAAAAAAATATTGAACCTGGGTTGAGCCTTGACTCTGGAAAATTCATTTGCCACAGGATAGCTGCATAATGGAAATTCTTCCAAACATTTGAGTGGAAAAGATCTGGGAACCCAGTTCAGTTCCCAGATCTTTGACCTGTTTCGTACAGGAAAGCCATCCAAAAGTTGGCAGAGGAGCAAACAATACTCTCTCCTGGGCTCAAAGGTTACTGCTAGGATTAAGAGCCAACACGTGCTTCAAAACAAGTTATGTTCAGAGTGGGGTTTCTGGAAGATATCTAGATGCTGAGGGTGCTACTCTCGTCAGTGGATTAACCCACAGAAGAGTTCCTAACTATGAATGACCTGTTAGGAGGTAGGGTCTGACTGGAGGAAACAGGTCACTAGGGACATAACCTAGAAAAGTATATTCAAGAGTATCTTCACTCCCTTTCCCAAGAAGCAGTTGTCCTCCATCAATCTCTTCCACCATGCTATTTCTGTCTGGGAGCCTGCCAACTAGACTGGAACCTCTGAAGCTCTCAGCTAAAATAAATCTCTTCTTTTAAGTTTACTTTCTAAGGTACTCTAGTCACAAAAACAGGTTAACTGCCCTGATGAAATATTTCATTTGCTCCTCAGATAAGACCTGAAAAGCTTCTGGGTGCCCCAGAATTCTTGAACTGTAGCACTAGGTAAGTGCATCTGTCATGTGACACTCAAGGACAAGGCCATCTTGTCCAGGGCTCCAAGCAGAATGACAGTCCCAGACTTCCATCCAACCTCACCTGCCTGCCCCAGTACATTCTGGAATAAAGCATCACTAGGCCTTATCCACAGCTCAAGCCTTTTCTTATTTTCTGTGTAGTATTTTGATCCTCAACAGAAATCTTTTAAGTTGCACAAGTAAACCTATTGCTGGAGGTTAAAACCTGTCTTGGTTACTTTCTCCCTGCTGGGCCAAAGTACCCAACATCCACACATTAAAGGAGCAAAGGTTTATTTTAGCTCAGTTTGCAGAGGTTTCAGTCCATAGCCAATTACTTCCAAGGCAGGGCAGCACAGCAGAGGGAGAAACAGTTTGTGGCATGGCAAGCAGGAGGCCGCAAGCCTTCCTTTTTATTCCACTCAGGTTATAAGCCTACTGGTTGGCACCATCTACACTCACAGTGGGTCTTCCCATTATCCATGTCTATGAATAGAGCTATGCTGAACCAATCAGCACACTACTAGTTATCTCACCCATAATCTAGTATCACAAGCCCATGATCCAATCACCTCTGAGGAGCCCCACCTATGAACACATAAGGAGGGGACATCTAGACATAAACTGTTACAAGATCATTCTCTTATCCTTACTTCTGTGACATTAAGAGTAGAAAAAGCCTTTAATGATGTTTCTTTAATCCAATATGCAAATCTTAAAGAGAGAATGGATTTATGCATTAGATATGAAAATGAAGTAGTGGTGGCCTCCAACTCTTGTGCACCAGCAGAAGACCTGCCAGCTGCTGGGAGAAGCAGCAGGGAAGCCATGCAGCCTCCCTGTGTGCCAATGGAGGCCCTAATGGCTGGGGAGAAACAGCAAGGAAGCCGCCTCCACCTCCTACCCCGCCTCCCACTCATGAGCAACTGAACATGACACAGGCTGCAATAATAACTGCAGTAGGGAGGCAACCTGACATTTACGTTATTTGATCAACCTGCAGGCCTGGGGCCAGTGGTCTATTTAGAGAATAACAATATGTAATATAGTAGTCATTGTGGATTTCCTACTGTCCTATTACTGTTTTGTTTCATTTTATTGTTCTGTTTTACTACCTTTAAAATAAAAAAATTCAACAAATGCAAATCAAGAAATTGTAATACACCATATTAATAGAGCCAAAGATAAGAATGACATGATCATTTCTATAGATGCAGAAGAAGCTTTTGATAAAGTCCAACACTCATTCAGGATAGGAACGCTACAGAAAATCGGAATAGATGGTCATTACCTCAATCTGATAAAAGCCATCTATGACAAACCAACAGCCAGCATCATATGAAATGGTCAAAAATTGAAAGCTTTCACTCTAAAATCAAGAGCAAAACAAGGATATTCATTATCACCACTCCTATTCAATATAGTACTGGAAACATTAGCCAGAGAAATTAGACAAGACAAATAAAAGGAATAAAGACAGGAAAGAAGTTAAATTATCATTATTTGCAGTTGACATGATACTCTACATAGAAGACCCCCCAAAACTCCATTGAAAGACTTCTAGATGTAATAATCAAATTCAGTAATGTAGCTGGATACAAAGTCAACACTCAAAAATCAGTATCATTCCTGAACACAAACTCACTGAGAAAGAAATAAGAGAAACCACACCTTTCACAACAGCATCCAAAAAGATGAAATACTTAGGAATCAATCTAACAAGTAAAACACCTATTCAGTGAAAGTAACAGTAGTCTGAAAAAAAAATTGAAGAGGACTTCAGAAAATGGAAAGACATTCCTTGTTCATGGATATGAAAAACAAACATTGTGAAAATGGCCATTCTCCGAAAATTGTTATACAGATTTAATGGAATGCCACTCAAAATACCATTAGCACAACTCACAGATGTGGAGAAATCATTCCTAAAATTCATTGGGAACCAGAAAAGACCTAGAATAGCAAAAGCAATTCTGGGCAACAAAGGCAAGGCAGGATGCATCACAATTCCTGACTTGAAGTTATACTACAAAGCTACTATGATAAAATCAGCATGGTACTGGAATAAAAACAGACCTGAAGATCAATGGAATAGATTAGAAGATACAACTACAACTACAAATACACTCAGTCACCTTATTTTCAACAAAGGGCCTAAACATGTTCAATGGAAGAAAGATAGTTTCTTTAGTAAGTGGTGGTGGAAAAATTGGCTCTCCATATGCCAAAAACTAAAACTAGACCCATGCCTTTCACCATGCACTAAAGTCAAAATGGATCAAAGATCCAAATATTAAAACAGAAACACTAAATCTGCTGGAAGACAAAGTAGATAAAAATCTTGAAGACATAGGGGTAGGCAAAGAATTCATGAACAAAAGTCAAACTGTATGGGAAATACTTCCCAGAATCAGCAACTGGGATCTTGTCTTATTAAACAGTTTTTGCATGTCAAAAGAAATCTCTAAAAGAGTGAAAAGAAAATTCACGAACTGGAAAAAATCTTAGTTAACTGTGCCTCAGACAAAGGACTTCTAGCTAGAACATATAAAAAATTTTTTAAAAAAAAATCAGATCCCCCAAATTCAAAGACCCAATCCAAAAATGGGCATCTGAGAGGAATACACAGTTCTCAGATGAAATACAAATGGCAAATAAATACATGAAAAAATATTCAGCATCATTGGTCATTACAGAAATGCAAATTAAAATGACACTGAGATTCCATCTCACTTCAGAAAGAATGACCAAGATCAAGAAAACCACCAATAACAAATGCTAGAGAGGCTGTGGGGAAAAAGGAACTCTTTTGCACTGTTGGTGGAAGTGTAGACTGGTACAATCACTTTGGAAGTCATTCTGGAGGTTACTCAAAAAGCTAGGATTGGGCTGGGGATTTAGCTCAGTTGCCTAAGCGCCTGCTTTGCAAGCAGGCAGTCATGAGTTCAATCCCTAGTACCCCCCCCAAAAAAAAGCTAGGATTGGCAGTCCCATTTGATCCAGCTATCCCACTTCTGCACATATTCCCAGAAGTATTGAAAACATCATACCACAGTGATACACGTGCACTCATGTTTACACCAGCACAATTTGTAATAGTCAAATCTTGCAAACAACCCAAATGCCCATCAACCCAAGGAATGGATAAAAAAGATGTGGTATTTTTATACAATGGAGTACTACTCAGCTAGCTATAAAGAAGGGTCACATCGAGGCTTTTATAGGTAAATGGATGTGACTTGAGACCAAACTCATAAATGAAATAAACCAAACTCACATGTGTAAATACCATATTGTTTCCCTGGTGTAAGAAACTGAAAGAGTAAATAAGATACAAAATCTACAATAAATATTGTGAAAGGGTAACAAATTGCTCAACAGGGAAAAATAACTCAGAGAAAAAGAGAAAAGAAGGGAAAAGAAAAAGATATAAATTTGTATATATACACTTAAGATAGCTAAGATGATTGTACTACTAACTCTACTAGTTCTTGAAACAGCATAGGTAATATTCATTGGATTAGATCAATTTTGCATGTCTATATCTGGTAATCTGAGCAACATTTTTGAAGATAACTATGCAAAATAACCACCCTTGTTATGTTTCTACCACCTTGTTTTGAAAGCCTATATTGTTAATTCTTTTGGATTTTGTTATTGTTACTTATTTGTCTCTTTAGTTTGTTTTTCTTGTGTTTTTTTGGCTTTTTATTCTAATACAGAAAGAATAGATATACATGTATAAGATTATACATGCCTACAATTTCTCCTAAAGAGTTTTAAAAAATCGATTTTATTATGTGTGATGATACGAACAGCTATTCTGAAGAAAATGTGACATTATGGTAGCCACTGCTGATTTCCTATCATCTTGTTTTGAAGTCCTATAATGCTTTTATTCTTTGTTTTGATCAGTTCTAGTATGTTTTCTATTATTTGATTTCAATATATGTGAGCATATGGACAATTATTTTGAAGAGAACAAGAGACATTATGGTAGCCATTACTGATTTCCTACTGTCTGGTTTTGAAGACCTGTAATGTTTTCATCCTTTTGTTTTGATTGGTTTTATACTATATTGTTTTGTTTGAATTTATTGTATGAGAAGGTATGGACAACTATTTCAAAGAAAACAAGAGACATAATGGCAGCCACTGTTAATTTCCAGTTGTCTTGTTTTGAACTCCTGTGTTGTTTATATTGTTCTGTTCTGATCTGCTTTGTTTTGTTGTTTTATTCTCTTTTTAAAAAAAACTAAATTAGTAATTTTAAAAAGATTATCTGTCCTGAAATCATTAAAACAGACAAAAGTTTTCTAATATATCATGAGTCTCAAAAGTAAGCAGTGTCATATATTCATATATACATATATACATATATTTTTACTATATTCAGTCATTTTTGTCAACATTATCAGTACAATCTACTATTAGGGAATTATTCAAAATGAAAATTTATTGCTGACCTGGCAAAATAAGTTCCACACTCGTACCCATACCACCTCCTGTATGCCACATTCTCTACATGGTATGTGCTCAAGGTCATACCAGTCACCCTAAGAAGGTGGGCTAGACCCATGTTTCAGACAAAGATGTTGACACACTGAGGCCAGTAGTGTCCCCCCCATCCAGGTGGCCAAGAAATCAGGTGGCCAAGCAAGAAAGATTCTAGCGAAAGCAATCTGGCTATAATGCACCTTTTGGCAGTTATCTTAGCTAGCCTCTCAGAAGAGAAGCTTGGGAAGACCAAATTCCATCAGAATTTTATACCCCATCCCATTCTAGCAATGGAACTAAAGCAATTTTCATTAAGTTACACCCCCAGACCTTTTTGAGAGTCTTGCTAAATTTCTAGGTTTCCAGGCTAGACTTGAACTCAGTGATTTTTCTGCCTCAGCTTTCCAAAGTGCTAGGATTATAGCTGTGTGCTGGCAACCTGGCAAGAATACCAGCTTCAACAAACCAAAAGAAGAACTCAGATTCACTGTATCCAGGATTTTACTGTGTGTTCATCAAAGCTGCTCTTGGTTAACTGGACAAATATATATTATACCTGACATTTAGAAGATAAAGGTTGTGCTTCTTACCTCAATGTCAAATATTTCCACCGTGTTGTCCAGAAGCTTCACTCTGACACGCATGTGTTTCTCCTGCATTCTCGATGACAGCATCTGCCCTGACTCAAGGCTGCTCATGCCTATGGGGGTCTGGGCACCCAAGCGTGTCCCTGCTGTCTGCAGGACCCTGTATGTTCCTTCTATTTCCCCCATTCTTCACCGATTAACAGCGAAGAAAACCCTAAAACAAAAACACATCAAGGAATTACCACCTTATTCAGATGTTAAAACAATGTAAAAAAAAAAAAATCGCAGGACCCACTGTATCATTTCTGCAACTTCTGTGAGTCTTAAATTACATCCAAACAGTTCAAAAAGATTACACATACACAGGTGAAATGTACAGTAATTAAACAGGAGCCCCAGTAACATTTCCTGGATGCTCTGGGCCAGCATCCACACTAACACCTCAGTCCGTCCAAGACCTTGTTAATGAGCAAGCGACATCATGACATTCAGCTGGCAGGCAGGAGACAGCTCTCGTGTAGTCCTCCCTGGACTGCCCCATCCCTGTGCCAATAGTACTACATTCTGGGCAGCACCACTGCTAGCAAGGATGACAAGTACTATGAGGCATGGCCTCAACAAGCGTCAGACAGTATCTGGCCTGGTCTGAGGCAGTTGTGCACGTCTTTCACCTCTGCTGCGTGTGTGGAGGAGATAGCTACTTGGATAGGGAAGATATCAAGAAAGGTACACCTGCTTTGTCTTTGTATTTCTTGGTTTTTCTGATTTGCCCTCACTGACCTGGATGGGTGCCACTGCTGGCCAGGTAATTTCAGATATGGCATTGAATGGCACCTTGGATATTCCCTGATAACAGGAACTTGTCAGGAATGCCTGGCCCAGGCTGGGCCCTTCCAGTTCCTGCCCTACTCCAAACTCAAAATAACCTCATTTCCACCCCTGGCCCAAGTAATAGATGATACTGAAGGTTGACAGGGCGGGGAAACTTACCCTAACCATAACCCTAACCCTAAGACCCTCCTGAACACACTAGTCACACAGTTGCCTGCTCAGTTTAAACCATGGGAATATAGTTATAAGCCAAAGAAAGCTTATGAAGAGCCAAGACTTTATGTTCTCTACATTCCCCATGTTTCACAGCCCTTTTCTCCTCAGTAACCCTTCCGGTTTCTCCTGCACTGCCTCAGTTAGCAAACTTTTGCAGATTGTGCACCTTCTACCCAGCTACTGGGGAAGAAGTCAGTTCTCCTCCTGCATTAGGTATAAAGAAGCCCACCCTCCTTTGCTCTGCGAGCACCCACAGCTTGATGCACCCTTCTGCAGAAGTAAAGTTCTGCCTTGTCAAGTCCTCTTGCTTGCTATCTGAGTGCCTATTTTCCAGCACCAACAATTAAGAGTTGGGGGGCCTATTTCTGACATAGTGAACTCCTATTACGTACTTACAAGCCAGTTGTACAAAGACACCCTGTTCAACCCATCTGGGTGAGCTCAGCCACATACAGCTCATCAAACAAGGAAGCAGAAAGCCAGAAAGCTAAAATTCCTAGAGAAAGCAAACTGAGCAACAGAGGCAAAACGACAAGGTGGCACATCATTTGTCCAATGTATTTCCCGCCCCGACTTCTGCACAAAGCCTGTTCAACCTTCCCCACATGGGGATCAAATAGCTGTCTTTGAGCTCCCAGGGGCAGGATGGGCTCTCCTGGGTTGTCTGCTGAATACTGAATTAACATCATTGGTACCAACACCCACACACACAAACACACACACACAAACACCCCTCATCTGGTAGTGCACTGGACAGACCTTGCAACACGGGGGCAAAGACTGACCACAACAGAACGCCACTTTATATAGTTAGTTTACATACCACTAACATTAACAGGAGGCATACACATTTTGGAAACCATAAATAGGAGCTTTTTCGTTTTAATTTCACAAACTTTTACTTATGGAATAGTTAATGTAAAAGTAAGAAATATAAATGAAGACTTCCACTTTTAGGATACTTCCAGAGTTAAAACACATGAAATACAAATAACCTCCAAACGAACAAACTCACCCACCAAATAACAATCTCTAAAGCTTTTGGTCATTTCACAACATTTGCCAAATACTGAACTAGTAGGTTCTTCTAAGACAAGGAATATAATATTACTTTGGTCACTAAAACCAGTCTTTCCTTCAAGTAAGACTAGAAATTTAAAAACATATATGAAGTCAAAATACACTTAAAGCTCTTTTGTATTTTGCTGTGCAATTTTCATTTATCTTTGACACATTTATTATTACTTATTTTGGGACTTGCCATGTAATTACCTGGGCTAGTCTTCAATTCTTAAGCTCAAGTTACCTCCTGCCTCAGCCTCCCAAGTGCTGGGCTACTGGTGTGAGCCACTGTGTATGGCTTAATGCTTTCAGATAGAGAAATAGCTCTATCATGTTTCTCTTCTACTTATTATAAGACAGCTATGTCTAAACAGGTAATTCTAAAAAAAAAATGGGAAAGGTTAACCATAGTGCTTCAAGGTATATGGCTGGGTGATAAAAATGTAAAACCACAAGGAAATTATTACTAGAAAAGTTAGATAATGGTCCCCTGTGACAGGAAAGAGGGGCTGTCATTGAGATGAATGAGGCAGAGGGTCCTAGGGTAACCAGCATATTTCTACTTCCTGACCAGCACAGTATTTATGAATACTTTATAAATCATGAAGCCACACATTAGATTTACCTAGGCCAAAGGAAGATGTAAAGGGAGCTGCAGATGAGATACACTGTCATAAGGCATGACATTAGTTTGAAGAAGATAAATTCGCTCATGTGGAAAGGACCCTTCAGACACCCTGCTGCTATTTCAAGGAAAAGTCTATTTGCTGTTATCCAACAGTAAAGTGACCTAAACTATCTGTAACTGCTCGCTTTAAAACAGTTTTATTATTTTTTATACTAGGGAGACAATTTATAAATGTGAGTTTGATTTACTTCACTTATGAGTATGGTCTCAAGTTGCCTCAATTTACCTAGAAAAGCCTTAAGACTATTTTTTATAGCTGAGTAATATTCCATTGTATAAAAACACATATTTCTAGGGCCAGGGATTTGGCTCAGCGGTGTAAACACCTGCCTGGCAAGTGTGAAGTTGTGAGTTCAATCCCTGGTACCACAAACAAACAAACAAACAAACAAACAAAAAACACTAAAACTAAAAATACATCTTTTTTTATCCATTCCTTGGTTGATGGGCATTTGGGTTGTTTCCAAGATTTAGCTATTACAAATTTTGCTGCTATAAACATGGGTGCACATACATCGCTGTGGCATGACATTTTCAATTTTTCTGGGAAATCCATAAGGGGAATAGCAGGATTGAATGTGACCTCCAATCCTAGTTTTTTGAGGAATTTCCACATTGATTTCCACAGTGGTTGTACCAGTCTACACTCCCATCAGCAGTGGTGAAGGGTTCCTTTTTCCCCACAGCCCTGCCAACATTTGTTATTGATGGACTTCTTGATGGCTGCCATTCTTTCTGGAGTGAGATGGAAATGTATGTATGTGTATGTATGCAAGATAGATAACTATATTACCAACCTCTGTTAGTTCATCAAAAAGAACAGTTTGTGCTGTCATTTTGATTGATCGTTTTTGTGCCTAGATCTTGTAAACTGAACTGTATCTAAGATAATACGCGTTAACTAGTGTTAACTTGGTTATTTTAAAGTCTGTATCATTTCTATCCTTTGTTTTTTAAAAGAAAAAAATAAGTTTAAGATGATTAAGATTTAAGACTAGAAGGCTAAGCTTATCGCTAAGTTTAGGAAACCTTAAAAGTAAAGAACTTAATAGAAAACTGACAGGCATTCTCAGTATTGTGAATGTGGGGTTAACCTTGGTCTCAAAGTTAATCAACTACTTCAGAAGCACCAAAGAACTGGTCACTTGCTGTACAAATGGTAGGCTGCTCACTCAGCATCATTTGCTACAGCCCAATTGAGTCTCCCATTTTGACAAAGGGAAAAAAAAAATAAAAGGAAAAGCATGTGCACTGAATTTGTTTTACATAAATTAAGATGTAACGTAAGAGAAACTTTGCTTTGTGTGTTTGTAATATTAAAGGGACAAGAATATACAAGACAGACCAGAAAACCACAAGGCTACTGGCAGTCTGGGAGCTGGCTGTCAAAGCCTGCCCAGTCCCTACTCCTGCCAGAGCGCTCTCCTGAAACCCACAGGAGAACATGCAGTGCACAGAACCATGGGCCACGGGAGACTCTTCTTCCCATGTGAATGGAATTCTCTGTAGTCTCCCAATACTAAAAGTAACTCCAGCTGACTAGAAACAATTTGTACTACTGACTGTAGTAGATAGTAGTGCTATCTACTATAAATTTACTTGCTATAGATATATTCTCATTTAGCAATAACATGCCATTTTTTAAAGTTGGAGACTTCAGTTCTTAAATCTGCAGTTTTGGGAACACAACAAATATCTACTGAGGTGAGGGACAGAAGATGAATGAGAAATCCATACTTTCAGCTCAATTTTTCTGTGAACCCAAAACTACTCTTAACAAATAAACACAAGCTCTGAAATGACAGACCAAGCCCAGGGCCCAGACCTGGCCATTTATACTTTTTTTTTTAAACACACTCTTACTGTTTTGCTGGAAAATCAGCTTGTGATCCTCTAGACAAAAGCATAGTCTACTGCCAGGAGTGAAGGAAGAGAGGTAAAACTGCTGCTGGCAATGAAAATCTTGCCTTGTTTAAGAGAATCAAAAGCTAAACCTCTGTATTGTCTGTTACAGTTTAGATCTAAAATATTCCTTGAAATTCTCATGTTCAGAGGTGAGGCCTAGTTGGAAGGGGTGAAAAACTGGAGGCACAAAAAGGAAGGGTGTTTCCATTCCTTTATTAGTACCTATTGGCCGTAATGGTCACATTCATTATGGTAAGTATCATACCCGGAGACAGATGCATACCCATGCCCACCGCAGCACAATAATAGCTAAATCTTGGAAGCGTGTATTCTTGTCCCTGGCTCCTCCCTTCTCCCTCTACTTTTTGGCCACCATATGGTGAACAGCTCTCTTCCACCATGCCAGCCCACCAAGTTGTTTTTGCCTGGGAGCCAGCCAACCATAAGACTAAAACTATGAGCCAAAAATAAGCCTCCCCCTCCCTCTCTCTCTCTCATTTGTGTGTGTGTGTGTGTGTGTCTGTTGTTTGTTGTTCTTTTTGACACTGTGCAGTTCAGGCTGGCCTTAACTAACTTTGTGGTTCAGGATGGCCAACTTGCAGTAATCCACCTGTCTCAGCCTCACCAGAGCGCCACCATGTGTGCGCCATGTGTACAGGTATGCACTACCATGCCTAGCACTCTCTCCTTTAAATTAAGGGTGTTGGATATTTTGTCCCAGCAACAAGAAAGTGATAATGCACTGATTAACCAAAGCAGAATATGATGCCTGTCATTCACTAAACTTGTCTAACATGCCTAAAATGCCTCACTGTTCAGGGTGAACTTGCACAGTTGTTAGCAGTCAAATGGTCTTTTGCTATGTTCCTCCACCAGCTGCATTTCCTCTTCACTATAGAGTAGCAGTAAGTGAATCCTCTTTTATCCTCTTTCTAAGCATGCTAGATGTTTTTTACAAGAACCAGCTAAGTTAGTTAATGAACATGAGGAAGCTAGGAAACAATGTCAGGTCTTAGACTACAACGCCAGGCTCAAAGAACTGATGAGAAACAGCTGGCCATCCACACTCCTCCCAGACACATACCTCCATCCTGGACACAGCTGCACCACTCTCTAGAAGCTGACGTGGCCTGTGCATCACAGAAACCACATTTGGCACCATTCCCTGCAGAAAGCTGAACCACTGGCAGTGCAGGGAAACACTGTCCCTCAAATCCTGGGAAGGCAATCATCACCCAAGAACTTCTGGTGCTGGAAGGGCCGCTTACCAACACTTCAAACTGGCTGCTTAGGAAAGACAGGCACTTGTGGGGAATGAGGACAGAAGCAGCCACCTAAAGCACAGAAACCCAGAGCCAGTGCCCCAGGAGTCCAGTTCCAACTCTGCCTTTGGTTAAGTAAGGTCAGTCATGCCCCACCTTCTCATCCAGAAAACGGCAGGGGGAGGAGTCCGATAAGCAGGTCCTTTTCAACTCTGAAGATCCAGAATTCTTTTATAAGCAGTTCAATGTAAAAATAAACTGGAAGGCGATGTGTTCCTGATTCTAATTTATAGTATTATTTAAGTAAAAATTTTTTAAAGAATGGTTTTAGACTTAACAAAAAAACTTGTAAATATACATACTATAAAAAGGTCCTCTACATCCTATACCACTTACATTTTAGTAGGTATCACAAGTAATCTAGGGATGATTAAAATTTGTAGGATGATTATGCTGGTGTGGTGAACCTATGCGAAATTTGTAATTTGTTTTTAAGACAAAAGATGTTAATATCCAAGGTTTTTCCAAACTAAAACCTTAGTACTCAGATTTAATCACAGTGTCACTTTGTGATAAGTCAGTGGGTTTTGGTTGCAATTTGGGCACTTGTCTCTAAAAGGCTCACCATCACTCATACATGCTGATGAAATGAACATTGTTTTATAAAAGAGACTTGAGAGCCAGGGGTTTAGCTCAGCGGCATAAGTGCCTGCTCGGCAAACACCAGATCATGAGTTTGATGCCCGGTACTGATAAACAAACAAACAAACAAACAAGACTTGAGCATCCACAGATTCTAGTATCTTTGTGGGGATACTGGCAACCAGTGCTTCAGGATTACCAAGTGACAAATGTAGATTACCTAGTCTCACAATGTTACCTGACAATCCAAATGAATTGTATGAAAACAGTATGAAATTATTCCTCAGAATTATCAATTGTACATTTTAGGAATTCAGAATATGTTTAGCTCAGTTTCTTTTCTGAGGGAGTAGTGAAAGCATGTGAATGCACCTGATAACCATATAGGTATATGTTATACATCTCCATTTGCTTGTAACTGTCAACATATACCCTGTTGTCCTGGTGTAGCACCCCTTTTACTCTAATGGTGCTCTGGTTTGAACAATGAAGCATAAGGTCACCTTAATTTCTCTTTTAAGAAACTATTATCTCAAGATACTGTAGTAATTAATCTATATATATAGAATACCAAAGAGAGTCTCTAGAAAATACTTAAGTACATAAAGTAGTAGTACATTTATTTCAGAGAATAGGGTAAATTGAAATGAACAAATCTTTTGGAGATAAGGCCATAATGACCTTATCACAACAGAAGCCCCTATACTGCTGAGAAACACAGTAAAATGAAGAATCCCAACAGATCTCTATCTGTTCTAATAATCTTCAGACTCTATAACGTTCCATTCTCTACTTTCAGGCATGTGGTCCCCAAAGAGCAGCTAGTGGCCACCCTCATTGCAACTGTCCCATAACTCTTGCCACACCTACTCTCTCCTCTAATTTACAGTATTTGGTAATCAAAAATTACACCAGCATGATAGGGCAAGCCTGTAATCCCAGCACTCAGGAGGTTGTGGCAGGAGGATTGCTGAGAATTTGAGGCCAATCTGGGCTACATAGTGAGTTCAAACCCAGTCTGAACTACAAAGCAAAAACCCTGCCTCAAAAAAAAAAAAAAGTTATTGCAGTCCTACTACCTCAGAATATGAAACTGTAGCTACTGAAAGGGAGAACTGCTTCCAGACAAATTCAATGCCATAGTACAGACTATACTTTCATGGAGTTTTTTTGCACATAATTAGTATCAGCCAAGCTTGTAATTTTACTTTCACTTGCTTTTTAAAAAACTGCCCAAATATCAAACAGATGCTTCTCTTACAGTACACTTCAGATCTTCTACCAAGCATTCTGAGTTTATGTAAAACAAAATTCTAGAAACTGAAAAATATATATTTTTTGAGACAGGGTCTCATTATGTGGTGCAGGCTGGGCTCAAACTTGCAATTCTCCTGCCCCAATCTCTTAAGTGCTGGGATCATAGCTGTGTACAACCATGTCTGGCCTGAAAAATAGATTTTAAGAGCTAAAACGAATCCAGATAAGTAGCTGAATCTCATCACTGCACATAAGCATCAACATTTTTACCAAGAAGCAATAAGATCTTTGTACATTACTTTGTGAAAGTGAAGAAAAGGTGCAAAACTAGGTGCAGAGGCATGTTAACTCACAAGAGGAGGAATGTAAATATATGTATTTGTATCCATAAAATAATACTAGAAGGATAAACCACAAGCTAATGAAAGTGGCTACTATCCAAAGGGGAAGAAGGAAAAAGGGTAGAAAAGACAATGTTGGGAAACAAATCCTAAAATATCATGTTTAACACACTCCTACCTCTTGAACCACCAGAGATACATGCATGACTGACTGTCCAAAGCCACTCCATGGGGCAGTCATGCATGTAACCACTAACAATTCAGAGACACCGGTAACAAAATATATGAATTATGGTCATCATGAATGTGTTCACAGTTTTGAACTGGGAACTTTGTAAATGTTTTTACATATTTAAAAGGCAAAGTTAATCAGTAAACAAAAAAAGTCCTAAAATCTATGGAAAATAAAACATATGATTCTGTGTTTTAAGACAATAGCAAATTTACAAGTGGCTTTAAAACCTAGTAACTTGCCTGGTATGGTAGTGCACAACTGTAATGCCTACTTGGGAGACTGAGGCAGGAGGATCACAGCTTTGAGGCCTGCATGTCAATTTAATTGGACTCTGTTTTGAAATAAAATCATGGGATGCGGCTCAGAGAGTGCTTGCCTAGCATGCACAAGCCCCTGGATTCAACCTACTACCACAAATAAAATGAAAAAACACCCAGTAATGTCACTACAGATTGCCAGTAAAGTATCTTCTAAGGAATAAAAGTTTTATCACAAAATGCAGACTGTGGCATATTTCATAGACAAAAACCAATTTCTTCAATAAATGGGAGGGGGACAGGTGAGGGAATACACACTGTTAAGAGATATTATCTGTCAAATATTAGGTGGCCCTTATTTGAATCCTGAAATCAAGTATTTATGGACCAATGAGTAAAATTCGATTATTAACTACTAAACACTGACAATAGATATAGGTGACAGTGATATATTTAGGTGACATTGTTAATGTTATTATTTAGCTGTTTCAGTGATAATATGGGGATATGAACAAAGAAAAAGTCCCTATCCCTTACAGACACACACCAATGTAATTAATTGGATGAAAGGGAATACCTAGCAGTTACTAAAATAATCCAATGAGGATGAGTGGAGGGAGTACAGGGAAAAGGACAGACTGCCCATGTGTTGATCACAGCTGGAT
Source organism: Dolichotis patagonum (assembly GCA_004027295.1). Classification (NCBI taxonomy): domain Eukaryota; kingdom Metazoa; phylum Chordata; class Mammalia; order Rodentia; family Caviidae; genus Dolichotis; species Dolichotis patagonum. The sequence goes on along the minus strand of PVJX010000160.1, from coordinate 329,513 downwards.
GCATGGGCTCTGATACATTCTTACAGTTTTGTGAATATTTGGAATTTTCTGTAAGTTAAAATAAAACTGGCAACAACCTGATGTGGTCAATAACTAAAAGAACCCTTTGGCTAGGTCACAGCTGACAGAGGGAGAGGTTCCTACTTGGTGAATGCTGGCCCAGTCCATATTTTCCATGGGAAACCACAGCCCTGAGAACAAAGCCACTTACTGAAGGCCACAGACCCAATCCATGGAGAGGCAAGACTAGTACCCTGCATCTTGGCTCCAGTTCAACAATTTATAATGCAAGCCCTTGATTCAAAACAAATTTTTTATTTAAAAAACCGTATACTCATTCATTATGAAGTCATTCCTTTGTCACTTCCACTGTATGTTATTGTATTTTCCACTAAATACAATTTCCACTAAAATGAATTTTTCACTAAAATTCTCACTTGATTCTTGGTATCTCCGGTTTTTGCCAACCCCATCTATGTTTCCATTTGTTTAAAAAATAGCTGAAATATTCTAATAATAGTTGCTTTTTAATGTATGTCTTATTTTTTCATTATAGCCTGAAGTTTCCAGAAACAGCTTGAACCACCTCCCCTGATCACTACTATATACTGGAACCAGGGAATGCCAATCAATTTATCTGTATTTTGACACAGGGTCTTGCTATGTAGCCCAAGTGGCCTTCAAACTTGTGAGTCTCCCACTTCAGTTTCCCAGTTAGATAAGACTACAGGTGTAGACCACACCTGCAAAATGACAGCCCTTTATCATCTCGTTTTGGTGTTAGAAGCTAGGGTACAGTGTGTTTACTAGAGTTCTCTACTCAAGAGTCTTAGTCTTAAGTCAAGGCATCAGCTGTCCTTAGGTCTTTTCTGGACTATGCAAGAGCAGGCACTTTCAGGCTCATGGGTTCTTCAGGTATAGGACTGAGGTCTCCACTCCCTGGCTGTCAGCAGTTGATCACTCTCAGCTTCTCGAGGCCATCTGCATGACATGGCTTACAGCTCCTTCTCTCTTCCAAGACAAGAGGAGTGCTTTGAAAACTTCTCATGTTTCCAGTCCCTTTTCCATTCCCACCTGTTACCTACCGTAGACATTATCCTTCCTTCTAAGGGACTCAGGTAATTATATGAATCCACCTGGATAATCCAGGCCAGTCTCACAATTTCAAGGTTAGCTGGTGAGTTACATCTGCAAAGTGGTAAAGGCCATGTAGCATAACATAGCCCAGTATAAACACTAGAGATAATGTCACAGAGGACACTCTGGCTGAACAAAGTCTCTGTCAGATCAGTCCAACTTGTATCACATTAGCTTCAGCCTGTCTCTCGTATTGTGCTGTTGGTCAATGTGGGTCTTGCTTAAATCCTGTGTCAGTATTTTTGCTGAGCAGGCACTACCTGGTCAGGCCATACTCCTGACCAGCCTTCTGCAGGATGTGGCCAGGGTCATCTTTACAATATTCCTCAGAAACAGCCTGTGTATGCCCCACTTATCCAAGGGCAGCTGGTTATCTAACCCTTAGGGGGGTTCTCCGTCTTTAACAAGATGGTCAAGGTCAGACTTACACAAGCACAGCCTTAGTTTGAGCCCCAATGTTTGTCAACAACATTAAGGGACATACCCAAGCTCCCCTAGCTCTTAATCTTCCTGCTATACTTTCTAGTCTCCTAGGGTTTCTTTTGCAGTCCCCTCGTCAAAAACCAGGGGTTTTAATTATCCTGCTATGCATTCTGCATATTGCCTAGGCTGAAGCTACAGGAGGGAAAAGGGTTTAAAAAAGCAACTGCCATAGGAATCACTGGAGGTAGGGAGGAGAGAGGAGAAAAAACAGTGGCTTTCTCGCACTCTTCATGAAGTCCAAACTAAAAGGTTTCCCTGCAGCTCTCCCAGTTTATACATGGGGTCCACTTCTAGGCTTGTACATCCTGAGTCCAGACCAAGGGGAGCTGGAGAGAACATAGAAAGCTAACAGCTGGCAAAATGGTGCTTCCCACTCTGGACTGTTACCCTTTCCTTGGCAGAATCCACCAGAGCCACTCTGCACATGTGCAGGAGTTACAGGGGCGCAAAGGCGCAGGGGCAAGTGTGCTTTGTCCATCTCCCGGACCAAGCTATCCATCCGTGCATTTTAAAACATGTTTATGCTGGTCAGCTCCAAGAGAAAGAGGAGGGCTAATTTTTATTTACTTCATTTTTCTATACTTTTCAAATTGCCTTCAGTTGATGAGTATGTTACCTTTCAAATCAGAAGGTTTCCTAAAGTTGCCTGTAATACTGCTGGCTTCAAGTCCTGAGTATGGTTATCCAGGTCATGCCACTGTTCATCTTCGAGAGAAAGCAAACCACTTGCTCTCTTCCAAGTGTTGTATCTATTCTTCTTTCTAAAACAGTTTGATTAAAAAATGCAACACTCCCTGGGAATGATTTCATATTCTGACATTGGGCTTCTTCCCAAATATTCCTTTTATTAAACACAAGCCCACTAGCTACTGTAAGATGCAGAGTTCCCGCCCTTGCTTCACACCTTCCTAGGTGATCTGGCATCAAGTGTAGAGCCAGAAAACTGTACCCACCAACACAGCTCGAGTATAAAGCTAATGTGGCTGCTCATGCTTCTGGGTCTCTCACACAGAATCCTTCCATGTTCGAGAAAAGCCCTAAGTAAAGTGTCTCTGTCATCATTTGCTACTGTAAAATTTACCAAAGAATATTTTGATTGCAATAATTAGTACTGCTGCCTCTTTCCACTGTGTGCAGCTTTGCCTTGGTCCCTCTCCCACATATGCCAGGTAGACTGGCAGCACTTTGGGGATCCAGCTAAGCAACACTGTGGCAGAAGCATATATATGTTCTCTGCAGTTGCTTCTCTACACACTGAGTGATTATACCCGTCTCAGCCAGCTGAGACTCCTCGGATACTACCATCATATCCAGTATCGCCTCAGAGCACAGACACGGGTGTAGGATCAGGGGTCCTGAGGCAACACAAGTGGGTTGAGAGAATGTGGCATGGGAAGAGCCCAGGCAATGGAAAAGAAGGTTGAAATATAAGGAACCTTAACTTGTTTGAGAAATTTATATCAGATATGTTAAACTGCAGGTAGAATTTAGTTCTCTGAAGTCAAAACAGAAGTCCTTGCCTTGTCAGGAGAGAGTCCATCACGCTGCACTGCAATTATGAATATGTCTCAAATGTGTTTTCTTTTTTCCTGAATGGAATTGTGCTCTTTTGGCAGCACATATACTAAAATTGGAATGTGAAAAATTGAATTAATCAGAACTAAGGGGAAAGGGAATGAGAAGTGGAGGGAATGGGGAGGGAGGTAAGGGAAATAGAAGTAGAAAAAAATATGATGAATTATGTACATGTACCAATTCTTCACAATGAAATGTAATTACTATGTACTGCAAACACGTACTAATTAAAAAAAAAAAACCTGAAGGAGCAAACCTAAAATTCTTTTAAAAACTGCTTTTCTAGGACATAAATCTGAGCAACACTAGAAACAAGTATGTATGTGAAATCATCTTACAATAAACATTTAGCAAATATGACAGAAGAATCAATGAATTCTTCTCTCTTACTGTCAGATAAAAAGGTGATTGAAAATGCACAGCTAAAGAGAAGTACTACAGAAGTATATCAGGTAATTAATTAGAGAAGTATGCCAAGTAACTAATGTATTATTTTTCTTAACTTATATTTACATTATTGGTCATTTTTTCACATCTGTACTTATTTCTAAATGCTTCCTTTGTAAATGAAATTTTTATCTGTGTATTCCTTTTTTTTGTTTTCCTTGAGGTAGGGTGTTGGTTGGACTCAAACTTGTGGGCTCAGGACTTAGCCTCCCAAATAAGTAGGACTACTGAGCAGCATCACCACCACACACAGTTATATATTCTTTTCCTTAAACAGTCCCCGTTCCAGAGCTGGTGATGTAGCTCAGCAGCACAGTATCTGTCTGGCAAGTGCAAGGCCCTGAGTTCAATTCCCAGTACAAAACAAAAAACAAAAAAATAGAGCCCTCCTTCCACCTAAACTGTACAGTATGTGCTTTAGGTCCCATAAAATATAATTAATGCATTCAAACATTTGAGCACCTATTCTGAATTCAACAAGTCTAAACACTTGGGAACACAGGAGTTTCTAAGAGGGAAAATTCCTCCTAGTATGGTGGGTCAACACAAAGAGGACAATATGTTAAATAGTATGGTCAGTTGCCTAGAGAAAATAAAGTGAGGATGACAGAAAGGAACCTGGGAGATCGCAGGGTAGACAGGAGGCTTCACCAAAAAGACTGCAATCAAGCCCTCCAGAACATTCTAATACACTGCTAGAAGGCCCATGCCAACTGCTTTGCTTACATGCACTCTCATTTACTGCTCACAATATCTTGTGTACTTGGCATCATGCCCATCCTATAGATCAGGAACTCAAGACCGAAGAGGTTGGCAGTTACTCAGTTTTCAGGTGGCCTCAACCTCACCCTGATTACATGGCATCCACAGGGTACACAGAGACAGAAGCTAACCCAGAAAATGAGATGACTGAGGAAGTAGCTAGTGCCATCTGTCCACTGCAGTCATAGAACAGAAAGGAAAAGGAAGGGCCACTGCTAGCCTGTCCTACAGTAGCCTCTCACGCACAACAGTGGGCCTGGGCCTCAAAGGGCATAGGAAACCAGTAGGACAACGGACACAATAAGGAAAAGGGTAAGTGTGGCAGGGTCCCAAGACAGCTAAAGGGAGGTGGCCTGCAGTTAGGCTGTCAGGGACTCAGTAAGCCACTGGATGGAACTAAACCGAAGCAGATTTGCAACTAGGCTGTGATAGGACCTAACATTCTGGAAAACAATCAGGAAGAGGTGGCATGGGGAGCAGAGAGATGAGATGAAACAAGGTTCACCACTGTACCCCACAGCATGATAGTGTCTTTCTGCTTTGGAATTTACTTCTGTACTAGGGACTGAACCCAGGGCCACTGCACTGAGCTACATCTCCAGCTCTTTTAATTTTTTTTTTTTTTATTCTTTACTTTGAGACAGTCTCAGTGCTTAAATAGCCTAGGCTGGGTCTGAACTTGTGATCCTCCTGCCTCAGCCACTCAGAGCAGACCCAGCTGCTTATGAATTTCAAAATGGCAATAAACTAACACACCATAGATGCACTTGTATCACTGTAACTTTCCTCTTGATCCTGTTCACATATTCACATATTTTTTACAATACCGTAGTTGCTGTGTAACACAACATCTCTTAGTTTAAGGCATATTTTAAAATACGTATTTATGGATAAAATGGTTTAAATTTTGATTGGAGGGAAGAATAGGAGTGAGCTAGTCTCGAAGCATGTTTACCTTATGAACATAAGGTTTTCTTCTCAGATTGTTTTCAAAAGCAGGATTCCAAAATCAAAATCCTTATCACACACTGCTAGTTACTTTTCAAACATACTACATCAAAGTTACCACCAACATAAATTCCCCAGAAAACCATCAGATTCGGGACTTTATCATACTATGTCCTGTGGCATCCTCAACTTTTCAACTTCCACTGCCTAGGTAAGGCCAAATCCCAACACTGACAAATATACTACAGTGAAATGACTCTATATATCCCCACCCTAGAGACCAGAACCACAGTCACAACTTTTACAACAGGGTTGTGTTTCTACATCTAACACTACTGTGTGAACAAAGTTCACAGTAACTGGGTAAAAGAGAAAGCTGGCAAGCTAACAAGAAAGTGGGTGATGGAAAAACATGAAAGAATTGAAAGAGTAAGCAACAAAAGAAATCTGTTACTGTCTGAATACAGATGATGTGTTGACATGACTAAAGCAGGTGTGTCTGCAAAGCAAGGAGGAAACTCAATTCCCAGGGGCCGGGGATTTCACTGGGCTTGCATGGAATTACCTATGCATTAGTCTTTGCTTTGACAATGTAGCTCACATCATTTCCTCCAAGCATGACAGCTCTGCTTAATTACTACCTATTTCACTTTCAACAGCCTTTTTAATTTTTTAAAGCAGTACAAAGGATTGAACCTACTGAGCACTGAGATACCTCCTCAGCTCTTTTCATTTATTTACTTTTTGAATTTGGAGAGAGTCTTGCTAAATTCCCAGGCTGGCCTCAAACTTGCATTCTGTCTCAATCAGCTGTTTTTGTAAATTAGGTTGGTGTTCCACAATGTGCTTAGACGATTCTACTTGACAATAATAATCATTACTGCTTATTAGAAACTTATCATTTACTGGGAATCTTAACACACACACACACACACACCCCCCCAAGTCAGGGCTAGAGATCAAACCCTGTGCCTCACACACGTGAGACAAGTGTTCTAACACTGAACTGCACCCCCAGCCCCAAACTTTTTAAAAATGATTTTTTTGTTGTCACAACAGCCCTAAAAGGTAAGTAAATTTTAAACTCATTTTGTAGATAAAGAACCAAAGGCAGGTATAAAAGAATATACCTTATATCAACTTCCTTCTTGGAAAGGGAATTAGTGAGAGGAACATGGAAGTCCACTAAGGACCGACAGCTGTTTTGCAGGCAAATAAGCAGACAGCATTGCAGTTCAGGAGAGTGCATCATCAGCACTTGGTTCAGGAGCAGCAGCTGCGTAACAACCACTTGCCTGAAGCAAGGGCAGAGACGAGGCAAGGGCTCTAACTGGCTTTGCAAATACCCCAAAATGTCACCCTAAACCAGCAAGTCAACTTCTCTGAGCCTTCTTTTCTTGTAATTTAAAATGCTCTGAGTAACCGGGTCATGTATACTTCGAAGACTTTAGAAACGACTAACAGGAATGATAAAGTGATACACAAACGTTTTTTGGTGTCCAGGAGGAACTCACAAGACCTGTATCTGCCCCATAGGTAAGTTTCACCATGCTGTCCTACTTCAAAGATCTCTTCATATCTCAATAACTCTACCTACGACTTGCTTAGCAAATATTTCCAGTTGTCCACTCCCCCCCCCAAAAAAAACCCTCAGGGATACAAAATAAATTTAGAGAAAATCCTCCTTTGAAGATTTAGCCTTGGATTTTAACTCTTTCCATTCCTTCTCAGTCCTACGTATTGAGATTATTTCCTTCAATGATTTCTGTTGTTTTTCATAGCCATTTCTGGGCATGAAAGGTCATCAGAGGCTGCTGCCACCTGTGCAAGTGGAACGATGTTCATAATCCAGGTTTGTAATATACTGGCGCAAGTTTTGGTCCCCAACTTTCGTGGTTTTCCCTTAGTAGGTTTCCCACTGGCCTAGGACAATTTCTAGACCTGAGTGGAATAAAAACATCAACAGCTACCACTGCATTCCCACCTTAAAGATAAAACTAAAGGAAAAGACTTGAGACGTGCACGCCAAGGCGTGGTTTAACATTTGCCCTTCCGGACTTCCACCTGTGGCTCCTGGCCTGGCTTCCGGGGCTGCCTCCTCTGCCGGCAGCCAGCTGACTGTCTACGAGGGACGCCCCGGGCCTCGCCCTCCGCGAGCAGTGCAGGGTCCACGCGGGACGCCCCCGACCCCCGCCCTTCACGGGCAATGTAGGGTCTACGCGGGACGCCCCGGGCCCCGCCCTTCGCAGGCAGTACAGGGTCCACGCCTTCCGCGGCTGGCTCCCCACGGACTGGCGTCCTCCTGCCGAAACCGCTGAGGAGCTCTGCGCCTCGCGAAGGCCGCAGGGCCCGGCGTGGCCTTTCTCCGGTGGCCCGCGACCCTGACTCCCGCTGCCCGCCCGCGCTGCGACGCCCAGAACGACCTGCAGTCCGCATCCGCGCACCCCGCGCCCACTGTGACCTTACCCTGCTGGTCGGGCCTGCGGTGCCTGCGTCAGAAGCCTCCCGGCCTCGCGCTGCCGCCCGCTCGCGACTGCCTGCCGACCTCCCGCCCCCGCGCCGCGCGCCCGACGCGACCCCGCCCCCGCCGCGGACGCACCGTTGATTGGCCTGCGGTGCACTGGGGCGGGGTCTCTCCTTGTGATTGGTGAGCAGAGGCAGAAAGGAGGGACGGGGCCAGCCAAGTCAAGGCAAATCTGTGCAGCGACTGGGTTTGCCGGGCGGGGCTACGGTTCCCCAAGCCACGGGGCCGTTTGGGAGGAAAATGTTCCCTGGGCACGGCCTAGGCTCGCTAGGCCGGACCTCTCTCGCCGGGCGGACTCTGTAGGATGTGCGAATTTTCGCTGGGCGTGGCCTCCGCTCACCTGGCGGACTCGACCAGATGGGCGGAGAATTTCCTTGGGCTCAGCCTCGGTTCCCGAATGGACTGGGCCTGGTAGGCGGAGCCTCGACTCAAGGGAAAGTAGCTTCGGTACCCAGGAGCTCTACGCCCTCGCCGCTACCGCACCCATCGCTTGCCTTCTGGTTATAGTGGTCCATCGGCACCGGGAGCCATTGCAATGTCACAAGAGTGCTATAGCGAAGACAATGCAGAGCTGAGAGGCCTGCGATGCCGTCCCGCACTCAGGCAGTCTCCTCGGTCTCAATCCAGCCTCGGCGTCCCCACTGGGGAAGGAAGCGTGAGACCAGATCCAGGGCCTTGCACACGTGTGACTTGCCGCAGCAGAGTGACCTCTTCTTTGAGGAGTTCACTGCCCGCCAAGCCGGCTGTGATACCAGCTGCTCCAACAGGGTTGTTGAGGAGCTGAATCAGTAGCTACCCACATATGTCCTCAAGCAGACTCCTACAAAGCTCGGACCTCGCGAGAAGGCCCACCCATCTTCCACCAAGACAAGGCGGGAGGACTCGTTACCCGCGTGGAGGTGGTCTTGGGGATGCCGGCGGAGACCAGGCTTGGCTCGGCGGGGAGGTCTTCAGTTTACCACCGCTAGAGGCTTTTCCTCTAACCAATCCCAGGGACAAGGACCTCAGCTTCGGTGACCACCATTCCATGGTACGAGCCTGTGGATTGTCCTCGCTCCAACGGACAGACCCTAGAGTGGCATACTTGCCCCGGGACAGGGGCTTTGGAAGGAGGTCTGTGCTGGTGCTGCCCCCGCCGAGGTAGTGGGATGTGTAATATTCATCCCGGAGCGGGAGCGCACCGTTGTGAGGGGGAGGAGCCCGGGGGAACAGCACAAATAAGGGCCATAGAGAACTAAATGGCAAATCCCCACAACCCAGGGACCTGGGTGCAGCTTAGAAGGCACTGACCACAGCCGGAAGGCCAGGAGTCCTGCCAGGCCTGCTGAGGTCAGTACAGCCCCGCGCAGACAGCCAGAAGCCTGGCTGGGGTGCAGGCATGCAGCCAAAGTAGGATAGCATCTAGGTTTTAAGTTTCCTTTGATAAAGCTGTAAAGCTCTCCTACCTCACCTGAGAAACATGGAAACTAACTAGATACAGTGCACTAATTCATCAGCATTTTTTTTTTTTTACACAATCTCACGTTTGCCAAGCAGGCCCTTATGCTTCTAAGTCCCTAGCCCGTTCTCTCATTCATTTATATTTGCAATTATTTAGTAGTTGTTGCTACACTTTCTAATTCGTGAACATGTATCACTCAGCTCATTAGTGCTAATTTTTACCAGCTGGGTCTCAGAACCTTCCTGGATGGTAGGAACACCAAAAACAATTCCAGTCTTCATTTTGGGCTGAGCTTTTCAACAGTTAAACAGTACTGATGTTACTGATACAAATCATTCTTCCTGATTTCATGCCCAGATACTGTTGGATCTTTGAATGTTGCCCAGAGACCACATTCTTTCAAAGAAACAGTAATACAAATGGCAAATAGCTACGTGAAAAATTGTTCAGCATCTCTAGCAATTAGGAATGTAAATTAAAACACCATTAAGATTCCATCTTATTCCAGAAAGATTTTCTGTCATCAAGACTCAAGCCATACGCTGGCGTGTCCGGACCTGCACAGTGCGGTTGACTCGGGGTGTCGGGAGAACAAGGAACTCCTCACCTCTCTGGGGGGCAGCTGTGATCCTGCCAGCGTGTGGGCTGAGAATCAAACACCTCACGTGGTCCTGTGTGCCCCCCCGCCCCCGCTTAGCAAGTGGGAGCCAGTGAAATACACATCTTGTGAAAAGATTGGCTATGTTATTTAGTATGAGCTCCCCAAATGCAAGGATAAGGACAACCATTTGGAAGAAAACGAGACAATATGACAGATAGTGAAGATCACTGGTTGTCTAGCTTTGAAATTTATGCTTTCTTATGTCCCATTCTGTTTTGTTGTGTTTAATTTTACCCCCTTGGAAAAAAAAAAGACTCAAGCCAGGCCTGGTGCACACCTGTAATGCTGGCACTTGGGAGGTTGAGGCACAACGATTAGAGGCCAGCTTGGGCTGCATAGTGAGTTCAAGACCAATTTGGGTTACATAGGAGGACCCTGTCTTTGAAAAAAAAAAGTCCAACAACAAATGCTGGCAATGTCGCAGAGGGGAAAAGGAGTACTTCACTGGTGGTAGGAATATAAGCTTGTACAACCACTATGGAAATCATAGTATGGAGATGCCTCAAAACACTAAAACTAGAAATTCCATCCCACCAGCTATTCCTCTTCTGGTGTCTTTTTGCAAAGATTTAAGGACACCATATTACAGTGACACATGTATACCCATGTTTACCAGCACAACTCAGGATAGCTCAATCTTGGAAGTGGCATACATACCCAAAAATAGAAGAATGGAAAAAGAAAATGTATTTTTACACAATGGAGTATTACTAGGAAAATGGATGCACCTTGAGATCATAATGCTTACTAAAATAAATCAGACACAAAGGTTAAATATCAGATGATTCCTTTTATATATGAGAAAACCAAAGTATAAATAATATAAAGAGCAAAATAAAACAAATAGGAAATAGGTAGGTAGTCTTTTTGCAGATTGGAAGAGGATCTAGAGATAGAGGGAGAGATCAGGAGGGGAAAAGGAGAAGTAAAAAGGATTAAGATTTTATGTGTACATGTACCAACTCCCAACAGTGAATATTCATTATGTATCACAAACATATACTAATCAAAAAAGTAAAACAAGAAACAAAACTACTAAAATAGTATCTAAGCAATAGTGCTTTATTGAGTAAAAAGATTAGTTTAAATGAATACAAAATTGCTGTGTATTTTAAAAATACATTTCTATGGATAGAGATTTTTAGCAAAACAGCAAAAGTGTATGTTTAGGCTTGGACAGCAAAACAAAAGGGAATTTAGAAGGATGACCAGATCTCTCTCCCAGCCCCCAATACTGTAGACATACACTGGGCTTACAATGACAACTTTTTTTTTTTAACAGCTTTTTAAAGCAGTTAATACCTGTCAAATAACTGACTTTAGATGGGACTACTCTAAAGTCAAGGGACACTTTTTTCTGTAGAAACTTCACACAATGAGCCTAACTATACAGCTTTTGGCTCTTCACAACCCTCAAAGCCCTTTCTGACCATCTCACTATTTTTGGTTGAAATGAAATGAAACCCCAAATTCCTGTGTTTCAACCACAAATCAACCCTCTTCTTCAGCACAATTCCTGTTGCAATAAAATAAAAATACTAAACCAGGACAACTGGTGTATTTCTCACTCTTCCATTCCTTTCTGTGGTCCATTTTCAAAAGGTTAGGAGAAATGGTGAAAAAAGTATTCAGGAAGTCCCACCAGCAGACAAAGGAGGAAACGTGAGGCCTAGGCCACAGTGCAGAGAAGAAAAACCAGGTGCAGTTTTGACTGTGGGAACCTGGCTACCAGCGTATGGCCCAGATTGGAATTGCCTTTCACTCTTTATGACACATGGAGAAATCTGTCTTATGCAAAATGAAGGGAATGACAGGGGCTGAAAACAAATTACACAATCTAAGCACAAAAAATAAGACCACTGCTCTTTTCAACAGAAAATTTAAAAAAATAAGAAAAAAGAATATGGGGACGCTCAAATCAGGAAAAGCTGTCAGGCATCTGGGCTTCAGGGGGCTAAGGCATTCTGGCAGGACCACCACCCAGTAAGCAGTCTGGGAGTGCAGGTGTGTCAAAAGTATTCCAATTACCACTTCTGAGAAGGGTCTTTCACATCAGCAGTTACAGAAAATACATTAAAGTGCAGTATAAAATATAAAAAGGTTGGTTTCTTTAAAAATTATTTCTTAGTTGTGTGAAAATAGTATACTGACACTCAATTGTGTAAAAAATCATTGCAACATGAAAGTGGAGCTCACAGCTGCTTTGGTTTTCTCTACAGCACACCATAACCAGTAACCGTGAAAAATATGATAAAAAGTGCTTGTGATGGGTTTTCTTCAGAGGTCTGAAAAATGACTTAGAATATATCCCTAAAACACCATTTTTAAAAAGTTACTTATGTATAAGTATGTCTTATTAGAAATTCTGCTCTGTTCTGTTAGGTGAAAGACAAATGTGCATAGGAATTCATGGTATTGAACTGTAGCATTGAAAGGTTCTGGTGTTGTACAAAAAGAAAATCAAGAAAGGTAACAGGTTCCACACAGTATAACCTAGTAATCAAACAGCCTGGCACCAAGTCTCCACAGTCTTCTGTCAGAGGTATATGTCCACCACACAGAAACACTGTGGTTAAACCTGGATGGTCTAGCTACAAATCAGGAAGCTACATCAAAAAATTTAATATTCACTATACATGCTGACTGACTCTCAGAAATCAATTCTAGCATTAGTGGTTAGTTAAGACGACAGAAAACAAAAATAAGTTCATCTCACAAAATATAAAGTATAACATAGAATGAAATGCAAATGTTAAAAGTACTTCATACAGAAAAAGGAAACACATCAAAAATTTTAAAAACTGAATTCTTAGGCACAGATACTATATATGTGAACAGGCTCCCTTCCAAGAATCTCAGGAAAATCTGTAGCTTAATACTCAACTGGCATGTGTTCTTTTCATTCAGGAGTGCTACCTAGAAAAATAAAACACAATGTCACTTATGAAGTACCCAGAAATTAGAAGCACTATGAAAGTATAAAGTATACAGAAATAAATATTAAGTTTACATATCTAAGGTAAAACCTTTGTAATTCCTTAAAAAAAAGAAATGGTAAGATCAGAAAAAATGAGCAAGCACCTATCATTCCCTCCTGCTTATATGAACCCACCCTGAGAGTCCTCATTTCACTCCACCCAGCAGGAGCCACACCTGGTGATGCAGAGCCAACTTCTTGACTCAGAGGCTCCGCAACCATCATCTACTTGATGACTATAGGCTAAGCATTTTACTCCCGCAGCAGCACTGACTTCCTTATTGGTCAGTGTGAACTAAGTACCCACTCTTCCAGACTTTTCTTAGATTCCCATGTGATAAAGTAACCCTAAGTAAAGCCACCAACTTGAGAACCAGGTGGGTTGAACAGATCCGCCCCTTACACTGACCCCAGTAAGCTTCCAAGGGCAGAGGCTCTGTGTTGGTGATCAGTGCTCCAGGTACCCTGTAGATCCTTCCTGAATCACCTGTCCATCTGTCATAGAAGGCTCTGGACTACTTGCTTTCTGTCTTACTCACCCTGCCATGTGTGCCACCCAAGCTCAAGTCATTTCCCTACTATCTCAATCCCTCTGGTGCTTCCAGAACAAGGTTCTTTAAACTGCATAGAGGCCTTCTGCCTAGTTCCTCCCTTCCTTCCAGATCACTGCCACCACGACTCTTAGTCACACACCATTGTTCACTGCTTTCCTCTGGGAACACTGCTTTCCTCTGGGAACAGCTCCACATACCTGCCTTTCTAGTCTACAGTCCCTGGTGTCTAGTTTCTTTCTTGTAGGTCAGCAATCTATGAGAGTCACTCATTGCAGCAGAGAACTGGAGGTCACCAAGGTGACCCTCATCTGTCTGGCATTAACCTCCATAGTGTTATTTTTGATGGGCACAAGTTGTTCTAATTCTAATCTTTTATTTTCTATCAAGAGATATTTTCAGGCTCAATAAATTTCCAATTTTATAACTAAGTATTTTAAAATTTTCTTCTTATATAAGTCCATATTTAAGCTTTTTCTAGAAAACATGGAAAATCTTTACTAGACAGTAGTTAGACAGTGGCAGTTGAGAAATGATTTCTGTTTTTTAGGAGCAATCTTTTCTCAGTTAATAATAGCAATGTGGTTAGTAACAGTTTCAAAAATGCCAAACACTGGTAAGACTTCAGGAGGAGCCAAAATGGGATCCCTGAATAACAACTGCTCATTTTCCAGGCTGGTGGACACCCAGGTCAATCTCAAAGACTTGCTAGTCTGCAAACATCACTTCCCACAGGGTGCCTGGGAGCCACAGTGACTGTCTCTGACTTACATGTTAATGCACACACCTCACACATGGTGCCCAAGAGCCCCACTGTCACCGTCACCACCCTGCATCTGCATCTGCATCTGCGCCTGCATCCTTGCGATCATCTCTTGCATGCGGCGGAGCTGTAAACACAGTGCACATTGGGCACATTACTGGTGTTCAATTTGTGGTCCCTGAACATTATTTGTGGATGTTCTCGGAGCCATTAAATTTCAGCTTCTATGCTTTTTACTGCATGACATGTTCAAATACAAGGAATTCATACGGATCAATAAAAAGACCAACAACTCAATAGAAAACCAGGTACATGATAAAAATATGCAAGTCAAATAAGACACAAATTATCAATAACCAGAAGCAATAAAGAAAAATGAGAAAATGAATTTTTTAAATCCAAAAGGTGGGAAAGACTCTTGAGTTTATCTGGTGAGTAATGGGAAGCGAATGGGAATGATTTAGCTTTTCTGGAGGGCACTCGGGTAACTATGAAAACAGTCAACATTGATGTATCTTTATCCTTACTTTTATCATCATGGCTTGTGTGTGTTCAAGGAGGCCACCAGGAAAGTATTATGAAATATTTGCCCAAATTTTTTGCAGATACCTGGGCATGGTGATACACACCTGTAATCCTAGCCCTCAGGAGGTTAAGGCAGGATGAGGTTGAGGTGGCCTAGGCTACATAGTGAGTTCAAAGCCATACCCTGAACCACAGAGATCCTGTCTTAAAAAACAAACAAAAAAACCTTCAGCTAATCTTTTTTTTTTTTTTTCTCTGTACCGGGGATTGAACTCATGACCTCACGCTTACCAGGCAGACACTTGTGCCACTGGGCTAAATCCCCAGCCCTCTTCAGCTAATCTTGTGGCTATGGTTTTAACATTTAAATATTAGATCTACAGTGAGTTAATCCAGTTAATCCCTGGTGGCCACATCACTACTGGAAGATGCGCGCTCTAGGTCCTTTGACAGGTTTGGGTGCTCTTGGTCCACACTGCTTGTCTCCTAGATGGCTGCCTGTGTGACCATGTTCTCGAGGGTTTTTGTAACATGCAAAGCAAGCCTTGCCCCTATGTTTCCCATGCTTATTCCTTAAAACAGAATTAGTGAGAGGAAAAAAAGAAAAAACAAAACCTCAGCAATCACACACAATTCCTGTTGGAAATTTCATAACTACTAAATCTAGAAACCTAGAGGAGTATAAGCCTTAATTGAAGCTGTACCACCTATAATGTCATATGTCTACTGTAATCTTTTTTTTGTTTTTTAAGACAAAGTTTCACTGTGTAGTCTGGAAAGAGCTTGAACTCACAATGTGGCCCCAGGTGGCCTAGAATTCATGATTTACCTCAGTTTACTGAGTACAGGGATTACAACTGTGTACTACCAACTGTGGCCTAATATAATCTTTTAAAAAGTATTTTCAGTAGTTTTCTAATGTCTAGCCCTATATAAGCCCTATATATTTCATCTCAAATTTTTGGTAATGGATGCAAATGGCAGTTTCACTCTATTTTTCAACTGCTTATTAATTTGTATATGAGGCAAATGGTTAGTCACATTACTAAAGTCTCTTGCCAAGTTTTTTTTTTAGCTAAATTGCTACTGGAGGTTAAATGAGATAATATATGTAAACCATGTATGTTATTGAATATAACCATATGCAATAGTAAGGAGGAGTTAAGGAAGAAATTTAAGGAATTATTGAATTAAATTAAGGGAAAAAATCACATGCTACACACAAACTGTTTTTGGATGTAAGTCAATCAGCTCCAGTCAAAAGAATAGTACTTTTCTACTTACCTCCGCTTCCTTTTCCAGCAGGATCTGATCTTTATTCATATCCTCATTCTCCACTTTCCTAAGAGTAGGAAGAAACTATAATTAAAATACTGCAACAAATATGGTGAGCTTTGATTACAGATAACTAGAGGAAAATATTTATTTTAGAATTCTAAAAAGCATCTTTTTAAAATTATAATTTCTATTTTTCAACTAAAGAGAACAGATAAAAATAAAATGAAGTAAATTTTTTTAAAAAGATAAAGGAATGGAATGAAGAAAAATGGCAAATGCCACCGACTAGCAAAGTCAGGAGACTTCTTGTATTCTGACTCTGGGACAGCACTTCTTTTGTTACTTCCTCTTGGGACTGCAGACTAAATGGTGCCCTGGAGCAGTGGGCCTGAGCAAGTGAGGAGTCCAGTCCTGCAGACAAAAGAGGGCTCCCAATGCATCCCAGACCATGGTGCAAAGCAGGCAATTCTTGGAAGGCTGGTGCTTGCTTGCTTGTGCAACTAGTTCTTAATGTCTAGTTTCCAACTTAACATAGTAAATGCACGCAGAGACTGAACCCAGATCCTCTGCCACTGAGCTAACTGAGCTACATCCTCAGCTTCTTTTTATTTATACTGAGATAGCATCTCACTGTGTTACTCAGGCAAGCCTTGAATTTCTGTTCTCTGGTTTTGCTTTGTTTTTGAGTCAGGGTCTTACTATATAATCCAGGCTGGCGTCAAACTCATGGTGATCCTCTTGCTTCTGCTTCCTGAGTGCTGGGTGTGTACCACCATGCCTAGCTAGCCTCAAATTTATGATCCTCCTTCCTTTAGCTGAGATTACAAGCATGTGTCACTGTGCCTGGCAAATTAGACTTTAATATGTACCTGAGTCATATCCACAAATCTACTGAAATTACTAAAACTTGGATACTCTAAATAATTACTATACTATATATATATTTTTTGCCTTTTACATCTCACTCATTTTATCTTAAAGGGGGTAAAATCAAACACAAGACAAAACAAAACAGAACATAGGAAAGCAATGTCTAGTATAAAACTGATCCGAACAGGATAATGAAGGCATTTTAGGGCTTCAAGACCAGATAACAGGGAAGTCAACAATGGCTGTCATAGTGGCTCTCATTCTCTTCACATATCCATACCTTCACATATGTTGAAATTAAAACAAAACAGTCTAAAATCACTCTGAACAATGAATAACAGTATTGCTGGATTTCACATCATGACACTACGGAATCAGCACTGGATGCTGTAGTGTCTCTTTTTCTTCAAAGCAGTTGTTCATTTCATCATGTTATATAATCAGTTCTCATAAACTGTTTATAAGTTCTACACATGCATAAGTCTCTACATGTATATCTATCCTCTCTGTATTAAAGGGAAAAACAAAACAAAGCAAGACAAAACAAAACAAACTCCTAGAAAAACATGAAACGAAAGTCATATAAAACTGCAATACAAGGTGATCTACAATGGTTACTATGATGTCTCTTGTTATCTTCAATAGAAATGTCTGTTATCATCAGGCATAGTACAACTGAACATAGCAGTACATAACAGTATTAATAAAAACGAAACATTGGAGACGTTGTAAGACTTCAAAAGCAGAGTGGGTATCCTAGTGAATCTTGTCATTTTCAGCGTAGTTGCCTATAGTCTCAGACTTGATACTATCATAATAGATTCGAATAAAATCAGTCAATACAAAACAGCAATCTAACAAACTAGATTCAAATAAGATTAGTCCTAATAAGACAGTGTAAGTTATACAGGGCTTCAGATTACGTTAATAGGAAATTAAGGATAATTACCGTACTATATCCTGCTATTTTTGGGGATAGATGTCTGTGCCCTCAAATCTAGTACAAATAGACAAACTGGAGCAGAATATAATCCATCTAAGCAGAGTGGTGAGAATAATGTACATTTTAAATCTTGTGACCCTATTAACAATATCCTCTGCCTTCCTTTTTTAGACAATTCCTCCCCTTTCACTCCCACAGGGGGCACTGCACATTTTGGGCCCCATCAACTCCCTCAGTTTTTAGATTGGAGAGGGGCAAACTGCTATTTACCTAAGTGGTTCCAAACCATCTTACTCCTGGACTTGATCTCAAGTTGTATTCCTTTACGTACAAAAGCCTCAAGGTTTTCCTTCATTATAGCTGAGTAGTTCTCTACTGCACGAAAGTATCATGTCTTTCCAACCTGTTTGCATTTGCTGGTCGAGTTGTCCCTATTTCTCTCTGGTTCTCTGCCACATAGAGCACTGTTTTCTCATATTTGATTTTCGGTCCATAAGCCCTCTTTCAGGTTAATTATATTTCCTATACAGAGCATATCAATGAACCCTACCTCCTGATCTACTCTGCCTATGTTTCTTTTTGTTAGTGTATGTTAGAGAGTATGTTAGAGAGTATAGCCAACCTTCTGTGCCTCATTTCTGCTATGCTATTTTTCTGCCATTGGTTGTCTACTTTTCTCCTTCATTCCACTGTCTGCCCCTTTCATTGAGGCCTCTCTGCACTGTTCCTGAAATCCTGGTATTTTTTTTTCTCTCTCTCTCTCTCAAATGTCCTTCAGTACTTTTCCTCTTTGCCACCGAAGAATATTGTTTCTCCATTAATTTTAAGAGACAGTTTTGCAGGGTATATCAATCTGGGTTGGAGGTTATTTTCTTTCAGGGCTTGGAATACTTTGCTCCAAGCTCTTCTTGATTTGATGGTTTGTGTCAAGAAGTCTGCCATGATTTTGATGGGTTTTCCTTTATAGGTGATCTGTTGTTTCTTTTCTGACGGCTTTTAATATTTTGTTCTTGTGATGAATTTGTGGGATCTTGATTTATGTCTGGGTGTAACTCTGTTTTGGTTGTAGGTGGCTGGAGTTCTGTATGCCTCATACATCTCAGTATCATTTCCTTTTCCTATGCTTGGGAAGTTTCCCTTAATTATTTCTGTGAATAGCCTTTGTATTTCCTTTGTGTTTACACTTGCTTCTTCATTCACATTTTTTTATTCTTAAGTTATAGATCCTCTTGTCATCTTCTAGCCTTTGTATTGTTACTGTCTGCTTCCTTGTTATTTTTAAGAGATCTTTCCTTTCGTGATCAGACATTGCAAACCTATCTTCAAGTTTTGTTAATCTATGTCTAATTTCTGTCAGAGAATTTGTCCAGCTTTCAATGGAGTTTTTAAGTTTCCTGGTAATCTCTTTGAATCTGTTTCATGTATTCTAGGTTTTCTTTACATACTTCATCAAGCATTTCTCTCCTTTTCTTGTGTTCCTCCATTCTTCTGTGTCTTCTTGAGAGGTGCTTAGCATTTCTTTTTTAATCTTCTTATATCTTACTTTACTTGAATTAATTCAGTTTTGAGCTCATCTATGATGTCATAAAGATATCTCTGTGTCTGCAGATGCTGTGTCTGATATTGCATGTTTGCTGCCCTCAATCTCTTCTGTATTTACCTCTCTGGGATCAATATTCTCAGGGCTGAGGACTAGGGGCTTTTGCTTATTTCTCTTGTCATGTTTTTGGTTTCTTCCATACATGTGTATAGTGAAGGTCTCAGCCCCTTTCCTTGTTGGTTATGGTTCTTCTGAAGCACGCTGTCTAGGGACTACTGCTCTCTCCAGTTTGCGGTTGGTCATTGAGGTGCAAGCAGGGGCAGCATATGCTGGCCCCTCCCCTCCAGGCCAGTAGACCAGTGGGGGCCCTTACCACATTACTGCACACTGTGCGTACAAGACAACTTATTGGGTCCAGCCAGGGGCGTAACCCAGGCCAAGCAGATCCCACCAGTCTGCTCTGGGTAGGGAGCAACCAACTGAAGTCACTGCCGTTCCTCGTTCATGATCGTCCTGTCTGATCCCAACGTGTTGTCCAGTTGGCCCCCCTTTCCCGTAGGAGGGTCTTATTCTGAGCACTCACTGAGGGTTAGTGCAGGTCTCCACGCCAGCTCTGCTCTCCATTGGGCTTGCCAACCCCCAACTTCAGCTTGACTGCAGCTCTGGCAGCAAGCGCACTGCGACTATGAGTTTGGGTGGCTCCAGCAAGACCACTGTGCCCTCAAATCTGAGCTGCCTCATGACCACACATTTGACCAGCTTTTTTCCATTTAGTTGCTTCCTGGGTCGAGAGGATCTATCTCCGTCAGGTCTGCTCCAGGTTGTTTTATTCCGGCATCTGAGTTGCTTCTCTCAAGGAGTCTCTGTATTTTGCTGCTTACTGATCTGCCGTCTTACCTCACTCCTACTATACTATAATTGACAAATGCCACTTATTTGTTCATTAACTTTTAATCAGAAATGGAATTTTTTCAGATATAGACTGGGTCACAAAATACAGATCTCATATAAAATATATTATGAGAATGGTACATGTCTACAATGTCAATACTTAGGAGGCTGAAGCAGGAAGACTTCTACAAATTCAAGGCTAGCCTAGGCTACATAATGAGTTTAACACCAATCTAAGCTACAAAGTTGAAAAGTGGTCTCCTTTTTTACATATAAGAAAAGGTACGGAGGATGGTGTTATGAATTTGCAGAGCTGCTGTTCTGATGATATCCACGGTGGCCACACTGTTACCCAGGAAGCTGTGGTTCTTAATGGCAAACATGTTTGTCACTTAGACAGAGGGATGTTGTTGGAGATGTTTCAATACAAGCCTCTGGCCCTCTTATAAAGCTATTTTTCATGTGCACATTATGGAACAATTGTTTTCGGGGGGTTTTGTGTTGTTTTTTGAGACAAGGTCTCACTACACTGTTCATGATGGCCTTGAGCTTACTTTATAGCCCAGGCTGTGCTGGGATTATAGGCATGTGCCACCACACCTGGCGGAACAACTATTTTAAAGGCTACAAAAACATGATTTCAAAATTAGCAACTTTCTTCTATCAGTTTTTGAGGAGGAAAATAGCTTTTTTGGTTTGTTTGGGTATTTTTGGAACTGGGAATCAAACTCAGGACCTCACGCTTGACAGGCAGGCACTATGCCACTGAGCTATATCGCTAGCCCTTGGGGTTTTTTTTCCAGCAGGGCCTTAGGCTAGCCTCAAACTCAAAGTGATCTTCCTGCCTCAGCTTCCCAAGTCCTGGGAATACAGGTGAGCCCCACCACGACTGGCTAGGAAGTCTACTTTTAAAGAAGCTATTTAGTAGCCAAGAAGGTCGAACTGAAGCCAAGTGTGGTGGTATATCCTTGTACTCCCAGAACTCTGGGGGGCTGAAGGAAGACTGTAAGTTCAAGGCTATCCCAGGCTACACAGTGAGTTCAAGGCCCCCTAAGCTACACAGCAAGGCACTGTCTGAAGAAATCAAACCTAAATGAACAAACACAAACTTGGATGGAATAGTATATGCCTGTAATTCCACCACTCCAGAGGCCGAGGCATAAAGATAATAAGTTTGAGGGCAGCCTAAGCTACACAGACACCTTTTCTACCAACAAAAATTTAAAAAAATATTAATAATAAAAGAAGAAGGCTGAGCTGGACACACAGAGGAAGGGAGAACCTAGCTTTAGGTAACATGATATAGAAGAGTGGGGATAGGGTAACAACCTGCCGCCTCTCTTAAGCCGCTCAGAACGGAAGTTTTCATAGTGAAGGTCCTGAGTCACTTCCTGTAGATCTTGCATGTGGGTACTGAAAGAGAAAAGGAAAGCTCTAAAATGGCTGCATGCCTATGATTCTCCCAGGAAAACACAATTATACAGAACTCACAGCAGTACACTAAACCTTCCCTCGTACTGAGGAAACTATACATACAAGTTGCCAGAACGTTGCTAGAACATCAGGGTAAAGGAGACTGGCCACAGTAACACCTGGTGAAATGGTGGTTAACATCTCCCTTGTCACCACACCAAATGAAAAGTCGGGGTGGCATGCATCCTCTTCACTGGACCTTTGCCACAGCACTGCCAGTCCCTGCATGAAGTCATCACCACTGGGAGATTTGTACAGAGGTATGAACAGATTATATAAACAAGGTCTATACTACACAATACCTCTCAAAGGTCTGATGGGAAATACACAGTTCAAATCTTCATGACTTAAGCTTGAAAAAAAATTTTTTTTTGCAGTACCAGGGATCGAACTCATGACCTTGCACTTGCCAGGCAGGTGCTTATGCCACTGAGCTAAATCCCCAGCCCCAAGCTTGAAATTTACATACTAATCTTACATCACAAAGAGTTGACTGGCTTAAGCTATGGACAAGACCACGAAGTGCAGCCCAGGAATGCGAAATTAAAGCTTCTCTTTAACTTATGAAACATTTACGGCTGATATTTTGCCCAGCATTTCCAAGAACTTATTCAGAGGGGCAAACACTGTAGCACACTCCTGTGGAATGTTCCTACTGGGAAGGTGTGGATGTGAATATCTTATTTCCATTCACTAAGAACTGCTTATTGGTGGCATATACAGCAATTTTTAGCTAATTAAAATATTACTTTATACAGTAAGTCTCTTGTAGAACTCTTATCATTGAGGCAGTATACTTTATGCAGAACTAGAAGACAGGAGTTTGAAAGCTCCAAGAATAAATGGTAAGAAAATACAGATGTGATAAGCTGGGTATGGCCATATATACCTGTAATCCCAGCACTTGGGAGGCTGAGGCAGAAGAATCATTGCAAGTTCAAGACTGGTCTGAGCTACAAAGTGAGCTCAAGGCCAACCTGAACTGCATAGCAAGACCCTGTCTCAGAAAGACAAATAAAAAAATTGCAGCATGAACAACAAAAAAAGGAAATGTGAAGGACCCTGATTTTATCAGTACATGCTGGAGACACGTGTTGAAATATCATACTATCATGCACAAGTGTGTACCCAAGTGTATTAAGCAATATGCTTTCCTTTAGCCTCTTCTTTTTTTCCAACAGGACCACTGGAGTGAGGCTTTATTTCAACAGATCCTGTGTTACAGCACAGGGGCAGAAGGGAGCCAGCCCAGACTAACCCTTGGCTTTCTTTAAGAGAAACAGCCATGCATGTATGTTGCTACATGTGAAATTCATTTTACAAGGAAGGCAATTTTGGTAGCCAAGCTTGTTATAGTTGCTAAAAATGCATAGAAATCTCAGGCTCCTTGGGACCACGCTGTGAACCCTAAGGCCAAGGAACAGGGGCAGCTGCTCAGTGCTCATGGGAGATCTCCCCCATTCCTTGCCAACACTAGGGGATCTTGGCGGGGAGAGGGTGTCTGGTCTGGTGTCCCTCTGGCATCAAAATCTGAGACAGTAAAGAAGAAGAAGAACATGTGCTGAGCTATAGGCCACAGGAGGAAGAGGCTAGCTCAGTAGAACCCCAGGCTAGCCACTCAGCACTGGCCACTACTGTGCAGTATGAAGGTGCTGTAGATGTGCCCTGAACATGATGACCATGCACACCCACAGCTCGCTCAGAGGTAGAACATTAATGTCTTACATAAGCATCGTTCTCAGCTTCAGAAAATCATTATGTTCTGGGTTCTCCACCTCCACAACACCCCATGGATAGAGGCGACCTCTGACCTTCTTGCCTTTGGCTTCAATCAACTGGTTGGATCCAACCACAGAGAATGGGATACTGGCCTAGAAAGAGACACAATGTAGATGTACTATATGCATGGAATGCCATTGTTCATGACAAATACAAGGACTAGCACAGTTTTGGGCCACTGCTGTCAATTATAAATTTTAGCTGACAGCTAAGGGCATATATGCTTTACTTTCAGGTATCAGACACTTTCCACATGGGACAAATCAGAAATAAATTACACCTGGACTAACATTTCCAGGCCTTCAGTGAAAGCTATGTCTAAATATATTTGAAGTAAAATTACTATGGGCCGACCCTAGCCAGATAATCTCTAATAGGGCAAGCCCTCTAGAAGCTGGCCCTTTGCCAAGTCTTTTCTCTGCAGTGCATGCACAGGCAACAGTGCACAGGAAGAATTCACACTGAGCCCCCACAGCCAGTTATCACCTTGAGAAGCCTAGTCTGTTCTTTAAAGTCTTCATCTTCATCTGATTCTGCATCTGGTAAGTGATAGATTTTGATGTTATGTTCTTCAATTTCATCCAGAATCTAAAAGAAATGACAAAACTAAGATCAATTTTAGTAAACTGAATATTATTTTAGCCAAGTCCAACTCATTATATTAGAAATACCAGAATTATGTAAATGGTAGTACAGAATCAAATTGATTCAAGTTACTTTCAAATGACTTTATCAACTGCTACAAAGGTATTTATTCTTGAATTTTGAGTTTTTCTGTCCATAATATTAGCAATAACACATCACCACCTTCAAGATGTAAAGCAATAAGCAACTATGGCTAATGGTCGCGGCACAACAGCTCACTGATAAGCACCCTACAATCAGCCTCAAGATGTGGCAGGACCAGAAAAGATACAGAAGTCCCTAGGGAATAGACCGGGGGGGTGGGGGGAACCAACCCAGGCAGAAGAATCCACTACAAGCACCGTGGAGGGAAGAGATGCATTTTGGGAATAAGAAATACAGAAGGTGGACTCTCAGACATCTAGTTGAATATGAGAACAAGTGGACTTTCTAGAATACCACATGAGGAACCTAGGGCTCCTGATTTATAGGCAGCAAGCAACCAGCAATGAAGTCAGTCAATCAAATCCATCAACCAGGCCTAGACAGGAGCAAAAACTGACAGCTAAAAACTGGGCTGGAGCATCACTAAGCAGTCATTTATTAGCCACTGATTAACTCAGCTCAGCTCTGCCTACTCTCTCTGGGACCTGTGCCACAAGAGGAAGGGCCGAGGCAAAAGATGAGGAGTCACCCAGGCCTTCACTCTGCACTGGTCTGGGCCTTTGATCACAAGGATGAAAGCCTGCTGGGTCTTGCATGTTAAAAAGCTGTCTTTCCTAATTCAGGACTCCAAAAGTCTATAAACCTTCTGTGAATAGGCGGAACTATTTTATCTTTGGGAGATACTGAGCAATAAGCACAATCTCATTCTCTTTCCTTATCTAATGGTGTTCTTGGTCTACTATTTATCCCCACTGATCCCACATCCACACTGGGCTCATAGAGATAATGCTCATTGAGGAAGAGGTGAGACATGAAGAATACCTATGAATGTCCTCAAAAGGCTCCTGGTGTTGAAGGGTTTGGTGCTAATGCACTTTGGGGAAGAGACTGCATCATGACAGCTCCTGACTTCATCAATGATCAACCCATTGATGTGATCATTAATTTGATACCATTTTATGTATTTATTTGCTGAAACATGGTGGAAGGGCATGTCACAGATAAGCTGCTCAACTTATGGCAGCCAGGAGATGGAGACAGAAAGCATGTGCGTGCGTGCGTGCGTGCTCGTGAGAGGTGTGATGTGATAGCAACAGAAGTGTAATGGCTCATGTTCAGATGGCCCCCCTCCCAAGCCTCACACAGTCATGGACACAGTTAAATCTAACGTTGGTGACTGGTTTGTTGTCTAGCACTCCGATTGGTGGTATGAGTGCTACACTTGCCCTGGAGTGGAGCCTGCATACAGTGTAACAGCAAAAAGAAGGTGCGTCTTTCTTTTGCCCAGTTTGTGCTTTGTTTGCTGCAGGGGCATCCATGAACCACTGCTCCTTAGCCATGTCATTATGCCTTGGAGCCAAGTGAGTGTGGACTAAAACTTCCAACCTGTAAGAAATAAACCTTGCCTTCCCTAAATTTGGGCATCAGGTTATTTTGTCTCAACGAGACAGAAAAGTAACTAAGACGAGGTACAGCCTATTTGAAGGGAGTGGACACTGGGGACTAGATCTGGTCCCTGGCCTGTTCTATGGCTCTGGTTCTTTTTTCTCTCTCCCATACCCTTCCTGCCCTTCTCTCCTCTCTCTCTCTCTCTCTCTCGCACATGCACACGCACACGCACACGCACACGCACATTCTGTCTCCATCTCCTGGCTGCCATAAGTTGAGTAGCTTCTCTGCTACATGCCCTTCCACCATGCTTCGGCAAATACATAAAAAAATGTTCAACAACACTGGTCATTCAAGAGATGCAAATTACAACACTGAGATTCTACCTCACCCCAGAAAGAATGGCTATTAAGAAATCAAATAATAACAAATGCTAGAGGGGATGTGGGGGAAAAGGAACCCTTTTTACACTGTTGGTGGGAATGCAGACTGGTGCAATCACTGTGGAAATCAGTGTGGAGATTCCTCAAAAACCTAGGACTAGAGGTCCCATTTGACCCAGCTATTCCCGTTCTGGGTATCTTCCCAAAATAATTAAAAACATACCACAGTGATGTATGTGCACCCATGTTTATAGCAGCACAATTTATAATACGTAGATCTTGGAAACAATCTAAATACCTGTCAACTGAGGAACAGATGAAAAAGATGTGGTATTTTTATACAATGGCGTACTAAGGATAACTGCAGATTTTTATAGGTAAATGCATGCAACTTGAGGCCACACTCATAAAGTGAAACAAGACACACATGTGTAAACATTGCATTATCTCACTAGTGTGAGAAGCTGAATAAAACAATATATGTATATGTATGTATGCATGTATATTAAAAAACTAGTTAAGAGAGTTATACTACTGATTGCTCTGAGTTCACTGAAGAGAAAGATTTGTGCTGGTATTGTTTGGATAACTGAACACAGATGTCTTGTGCTCTAGGTGAATGACTTGGGGATGACAATGCACACTGTATGTACCATAGTTGCCCCTGACTGATGTGTTTTGAAATCTTGTTTTGGCTTTGTTTTTCTTTTTTTTCCTTGAAATAAAATGGATTAAAAAAATTACTGAGTTCCTGCTCTGTGCCTGCAGTATTCTCAATTATTAGAAAACAAGCAAATAAAGCAAAGATCCCTGCTATCAGGGACCAGAGGTAAGCAGCGAGAAGAAGCCATGAACATATTGTGAAGAAGTACTTCATGTTATAGGCTGAAATACTGTAGGGAATGTCTGTAAAAGGGGTAAAATCACAGGTTAGGAATCTGGGGGGAGAATTTTCTAGACAAAAGCTATCACTAACAAAAACTGCCCAAATGTAGAAACATATTGCGTCTGGAACAGCAAGGG
Organism: Dolichotis patagonum; assembly: GCA_004027295.1. Lineage (NCBI taxonomy): Eukaryota > Metazoa > Chordata > Mammalia > Rodentia > Caviidae > Dolichotis > Dolichotis patagonum. Next base: position 302,361 of record PVJX010000160.1, on the reverse strand, counting down.
GCAAAGATCAGAAATTTGGTCAGGATAAAAGGGGGCCAGAGCAAAACAAAAACGTATCTTGCCAACAATAAATAAATAAATAAGCAAATTACAGTATATTCATACTGTGGAAATGGGGCTTAACTGTACCTTAAACTGAAAAATTGAAAGGAGGAAGAGTATTATATTCATGCCTTGTAATACTAGGCATGTAGGAGGCTGTGGCAGAAAGATCCTCATGAGTTCAAGGGCAGCATGAGCTACATAAGCAAGATCCAGGTCAGCCTGAGCTACACAGCAAGACCCTGACTCAAAAAAATAAAAAAGTATATACATAGGCTATGTTTTAGAAGGATAGATATTGTTTGTTTGTTTGTTACTGGGGATCGAACTGACAACCTAATGCTTGCCAGGCAGGCACTTAAGCCACTGAGCTAAATCCCAGGCCCTTAGAAGGATATTTAACTGTTAACAGTAACAGTTGTTCCTGTGGATAATTAAAAAACTCATTTCAGAAGTCAGCATGTGTAGATTCTTTAGACTTTCTTATTAACTCTTAAAAAAATATTTAGCAGTGTCAATGAGAGGCTTTCCAGAGGAACACAGAAGAGGGCACTAACTTGGGGCACCAGAGACAAGCAGCCTGAGAGCAGCCAGGAGGTGAGACACAGCAACTGGCATATAACTGGGAAGATGTATTTACAACCCAAACACAAGGAACTGATCAGCACAGGTACACCTACGTTTCTGTGTTTTTGTTGCTTTGTAGTACTGGGGATTGAATCCAGGACCTTCATACTGAGCTACCAGTATATCCCAGCCATTTTTCATTTTTTTTCACTTTGAGCCTGGGTCTCACTGAGTCATTAAGTTGTGCAGGTAAAGCCTTCAGCCTTTCCATATGCTAGGATTACAGCCATGTGCCACCGTGGCTGGGTTTAAACCTTTTAACGGACAGTTTGCCATAAAGCATTTGGGTAAGCATTAGATCTTTACGAAAGAAAAATATTTCCACACTCATTTCATTTACCCAACACTTGGGAGCCCTCCTTGCACTCAGCCACCTTCTATGAATTGAGCATACTTTTTGATCTATGGGGAATTTACAGAATAGAGATTTGATACTTTCATGAAAGCAAACTGTTAAAAGAAAACCAGCAAAAACTACAAAATTTAGGGTTTTTTCAAATCCACAACGAAAATGTAATCAACAACAACAACAAAAAAAAAACCAGGGCAAATTCTGCAGCCTTGCCCTTAGCACCTGGGCAGTGCAGCACCTGCCAAGTTTCCACTGCCCACACAGGCAGCTTGTCTGCAGCACCTGGTAGAGGACCCAGCAACTGTCTGTACTCACTCTTTTCTTCAGTCGCTCGCGCTCCTTCAGAGTCAGAGTGTCGGCTTTCGCAATGACAGGCACAATGTTTACCTTGTTGTGTATTGCTTTCATAAATGCAACATCTAAAGGCTTCAGCCTAAAATTAATTGCAGAACAGTCACATACAGGTATTTAGGGAAAGAATGGGGAAATCACACAAAATTTTTTTCTCTCAAAAGTCTTCTCAATTCATGTATTACAATATGCCGTTTAGGGGGAAACTTGCAAACTCTTGCAGGAAATAAGGTCTCAGTGGTAAACAATTGCTTACCCATGTCCAAAAGGTGAAATGAAATAGAAGCAGCAGTGCACCCTGTTGTCAATGATGTGGCGCCTGTTCAAGCCACTCTCATCATGCAGGTAGCGTTCAAACTGCTCATCGATGTAGGAGATGATGGTCTTAAAACTAAAACACAGATCTCAGTAGTCATTGTGGATACAAAGACAGGCAGTCCTCAACCTTGAGAAAACACCTTTTCTGTCCCTTTTGACCAAATACATATAATCTCACAATTCATTTTTAAAATGAGAACAGACTGATTCTTCAACTTGGCAAAATGGAAGTTTCTGGAAAGTATGCCAAGTATTTCTGTCTTTAAGTGCTGGGAGTCAGCAGTAAGTGGAACAGGTTATGAAGCATCAAAAAACAAGAGGTTCAGGAGACTCTTGGTCCATGGAAGGACCAAGAGTGAGGTGCAAACAGGACAGATAGCACAGCACAGGGGACAGTGAAAAAGAAGAGATTTGTGCTGTATGGGAAAGGCAAAAGAAGCACCTTCCTTTTTGTGCCTAGTGCTGTTAAATTGATGCTTTATGCTGATGGCCTCAGAATCAGGAAAAGTGGGACTCTTGATGTGACACAGGAAACAGGCCGCTCTACCTTGTTTTTTCATTCCCTTATATTCAAAAATAAGTACAATGCCCAGTCATAATATGCATCCTGACTCAAGCAATTTGCAAGATTGCACTTCCTCCCACAGGAAAGGATACTTATCCACTAGCCACAGTTCAAATCAAGGTGTTTCCTTTATACTGGCAGATTATGGACATTTGACTTTTGTGTGTGTGTGTGGAAGGTGGGGGTGTGTATGTATGTGTTTTATGTGTATGTATGTGTCCTGGGGATTGAACACAGGGCCTTCACATTGAGCTATACCCCAACCCCCTTTTAAGTTTTTATTTGGAGACAGGGTCTTACTAAGTTGTTCACACAGGATTCAAACTTGTGATTGTTCTGCTATAACCTCCCAGAGTGCTAGGGTTACAGGTGTGCATCAGGAAACCTGGTGAGAGTTGCTTTTTCATCTTAGATATCACTAGTGCTCTTAGAAAAAAACTCACCGTCTGCAACATTTCTCATTAAAAATGTAGTTAATATTTTAATTTTCATACTGTTGTATAAGATACAGCTACCTCATCTAATGACTATTCAATAACATTATAAGCTTTTTTTGTGTGTGTGGGGGGAGGTACTGAGAATTGAACTCAGGACCCTGCACTTGCCAGGCAAGTGCTGTGCCACTGAGCTATATCCCTGGCTCCTTCATTAAATTATAAACTTAAATAGATTAGAATAAATCCAAGTAAACACATGCAGAGTCCTTGATACTCTGGGGCTCTGCACCCTCTTGGGGTGCTTACCAATCTCTGCAATTGATAGCATCCCCATAGCCAGGTGTATCCACTACTGTAAGGCGCAATTTAACTCCACGCTCTTCAATCTCCACAGTTGAAGCTTCTATTTGGACAGTTCTTTCAATTTTCTCTGGAAAAGAAAGAAATTAAATAGAGAACGTTCCGTAAAATTAAGTCACTATATAAAGAAGAGAAATTACCTGTCATTAATGTTCTCACAACAAACAACTTAGCAGATCACTATTTCTCTTGGAGGCAGGCTCTCAGAAGAGCACAGGGATATAACAAGAGAGAACGAAGCTTGGCTACTGCTCCAGCTGGCAGCAGACCTTGGCATCATCTACATGGTGCTGGTTTTAAGTGCATGCAGAGTTGTGGGGTCAAGAAGACTTCCATCAAGATTTCAGAAGAAGGCCTGGGAGACCAGGCAGTGTACCCTGGAGAAGACAGTGTGTGAAGCTGAATGTAAAGCCAAAGATGCAGTGGAAAGCCCAGAAGTTTGGAGAAGCCAAGAACATGGATTCTCTGGAAAACTGCAAGAAAGGAGCAGAATCAGTCCTAAAAAGCTCTGGGAGCTACAACCACCAGCAGTACTGTAGGGGCAGAGCACCCAAGCCCTTTGGAGCTCATATCTTGCCACAGATTGCCTTGGATGCTGCACATACAACCACAGGACTTACATTTGCCCTGGTTGATTTTGGACTAGCTTTATTCTCACTCCTTATATACCCCTCTTTGTACTTTTTGGAATAGAAATGTCTTTCCATGTGCCATTGTATTTTGAAAGTGTTTAACTTTCTTTTTGTTTGTACAAATGTTTGCAGTTAACAATTTGCCTTAAATCTCACAGAAGACTTTGGACTTGACTTTTCAGTCAAGCTTAAACTGTTAGGACTTTGAAAATTCCTATAGATGGACCAAATGGCTTTTGCATAAAGTACATGAGTCTTTATGAGGCTGTGTGCAGTATGTTATGGCTTGTATCTAGATGTCCCCCCAAAACCCCATGCATTCTAGGTAGGGATTTCAGATGTGGTTGGATCTAGGGTGTGTGATGATGAGATCAAGGGTGCAATGCTAGGATTAAGGATGTGAGTATTACCCACCGTAACAGTGACTAGCCTGGATAAGATACACCTTAACGAGAGGCTAGTTGCTTACTTTGCTGCCTTCTGACCATCATGAACTGTTTCTCCCCTAAGATGCCCTTAGGCCATGTCACCCTGTCTTCAAGCCAGCTGACTATGAACTGAAACCTCTACCATGTATGAGTTAAGTAAATCTGTCCTCCTTTAACTTTTGAGTGTGGGGTATTTTGTCTCTGCAGTGAGAAAAGTAACTAAGACACAACAAACAACTTAGAAGAACACTATCTCAATTTGCAAGAAGGGTGGCAGAAGATCACAGGGATGGTGTAAAAGGGTTCTAGAGCCATCAAGGGAAATTTCAACACTAAGATTAACATACTGCTGGGGGGACTGGGGGATTTAGCTCAGCGGCATAAGCGCCTGCCTCGCAAGCACATGGTCTTGAGTTTGATACCTGGTATCCAAAAAAAAAAAAAAACCACATACTGCTGGGGAAGGTTAAATATGTCAATAAAACTTACAATATTTCAGGGATAAAGAGAACAGTTTAAAAAGCCTAGCCTTATTGTGGCAGCCCAACACTCAGACTCCAACTTTGTGCTTAATCCACTTGATGATGAAATATTTATCTTGTGTCCTTTACCAGAACACTCAGACAACATCGATTTCCACAGTAATTGTTTTCTTCTATTCTTTTTTAAACTTTATTTTACAGAGAATAAAACAAAAAAAAAAAAAAAAGAAAAGAAAAAGAAAAAGAAAAAGAAAAGAAAAGAAATAGAATGAAGCCAATCAAAACACAATGAAAGCAATACAGGACTGTAAAACAAGGTAAGAGAAAATCAACAATGGCTACCATAATATATCTTGTTATCTTCAAAACAGCTGCCCATATCATCAGACATACTAAAATCAAAACAAAACAATAAAAACAAACACAACAAAACAATGAAAATACAGGACTTCAAAACAAGATATAGGAAATTAACAATGGCTACCATAATGCCTCTTGTTATTTTCAAAATACCTGTCCAGACCATCAGTCATAGGTATGTAAAATTAACCGAACAATGTAAGAACTAAGTTACTTTCTTACTTCAGTTGTTATCTTTTCAGAAACTTCAGGCATGTGGCTTTTAGTTTTTACTGTTTGTGTCTCCTGAACTTGTTCTGTGTGGGCTGGAGGTTTGAGATTATATATTGCTTTTTCATCTAGACATTTTCCTGTGTTCCCCCAAATCAGCCCACTGCTGCATCCCAGGTGCTTCCTGCATTGGCTGCCAGTCCCTCGATGTAGTGGACTGGACTAAGCATCTTGGTTCCTCCCATCCAGGGTTCCTGCAGTGGTACAGAGGCACACAGTGGTGGTTCATTGATGCTCTTCTGATGGCAGTGGAACCTCAGGGCATGGCTTCTCCAGGCTGGTGCTAGGCTCACTGGTTTGTTTCTCTGGGCCACTGGCACATAGCCTTAGGGTATGGTTTCTGTTAAGTCCATTTGTTTACAGACTTGGTTCAGCTCTGATATTTCTCCACTGATTTTTTGTCTAGTAGTTGATCCAATGTCTCTCTGTGACACCTGTGTTATTGCTTATTTGGTTTTCCATGTTTACCAATAACTATCTTAAATAGCTAGGTGCTCTCGCATTAGGAGCATATTTATTTATAATTGTTATGGCATTTGTGCATCTCGTTTTCTCACTGACCCCAATCAATCTTACGTTATTTTTCTTTGCTTTGTCTTGTAGTTGATGGATTGATTTCTCATGGTCTCTTGCTATTTTTAAGATATCTTTCTTTTCATGCTCACTAGCTGCAATTCTGTCTTGAAGATCTGAAATTTCTATCTTTCCCTTCATTGAATCTGTTGCATATACTTTCAATGGAGGTTTTAATCTCCTGGATCTCTGTTTGGACCTATTTTATAAATTCCATTTCTCTCTTATGTTGGGTACTTTTTTCCCATCTTCTTCTAAGTTCATATATTCTTTTTGTATGTGTGTGTGTCTTTTCTAATTTTCATTTTAAGCATAATTTCATTTTGTACCAGAGATCATTTTCTCTATGGCCTTTTCCACTCGTTTTTTTTTTTTACTTCTGTTGTTATCATTTCAGAAAGTTCCAGTGTTTGACTTGCAACATCATCCATCTCATTGAGTTCCAGGCCCGTCATGGGTAGCCTGGGGGTGTGGGGCCCGCTCTCTGCCTCTGCGGCTTGCCATCCTCCACTTTCTCTTTTTTCTATTGTCTTCTATGTTGATGCCTACCCACCTCCCATGATATATAGCTGTATCACCAGCATTGAGGCCTCTCTCAAGGAAGAAAGAAAATGTCCGTTCCTCAGGGATGCCCTCCAGAAGTAGCTAGTTCTTGATAGCTATCCTAAGAATAAGCTTTTTCTGGTGTTTACAGTTCTGTGATAAATGTCCATGTTACATCCCAGAGATATGCTGGGTATGGAGTTGATCTTGGCCTCTGGATGTGAGGGGCTGCTTGTCTTCTGTCAGTCGAGTTCTCCAGAGTCCAATTGCTGTCTCCCTGTTGCTGCTTCAGATGTTTCCACATTACTGATTACTTCACCCTCCAAAGGAGTGTGTGCATCTGTGAGCTGGGCTGTTGTCCTGGATTTTGGGGTTCCTGTTAGTCTTACATTCCTCCAGCCATCCCCGCTGTTCCAGGGGGTGGGGAATGGAAGAGGCTGGGAGTATGAACTCACTGTCTTCCACTTGGCCCTGCCCTCTAGGATGTAACGGAGGGGCACAGAGCACAAACTCAGTCTTCCAGTCAGCCCCACCATCAGGGATATAAATGAGGGCACAGAGCATGAACTCTATTCCAGCCAGCCCCAGTCCAGGATGTAATGGAATAGGCGTAGAGGTCAAACTCAGTATCTGCCAGCTGGCCCCACCTTTAGAGATGTAGTGGAGGAGGCCTGGAGCACATACTGTCCTCCTGCTGACCAGCCCTCAGACATGTCAGTAATTTTCTATGTATGTAGCTGTTTTGTTTATGAAGACAGGGTCTCATTATGTACCCAGGCAGGTCATAAACATTCCTGCTTTGGCTTCCCAGCAGTAAACATCATTTTTAATAACATAAATCTCTCACTAGACCCTCCTATCTGCTGTAAAGGACAAGTAGAAAGTACCCATAAATGCATAGAAAAGAGAGATTCATGCAAATGTATGAAATTCTACAACCAGGACCCCAGGTCCTCAAGTATAGCACACTTCCCCCAGGTGAAATTTTCCTGTGTTCAAGGAAAATCCAGAAGAGACTAACTAGTTAAGACAAAAAATATTATTTATGCACTGTTTAGCAACTTATACAGTTACACTCACAATAGTTACCTGCGGCTCCAGGTATGATTCTTTCTGGATAGAGATCAGTCAGGAACAGGCTGTTTATCAGAGTTGATTTTCCTAGGCCCGACTCACCTTGAAATGAAAATGAAAAATCTCGTCATGACCTTTCAAACAACTATTAAATCTATTGTGTTTATTCTAGGCCTGAGTTTAAACATCTCATGAACATCATTTGGTGGGGCTGACATAGTCACTGTAGCTTATATAGATGCCACTATTCTGGTTTCACATAGGTTCAAAGAAAGACAGTAACTTACTGTGGTCAGAGGTATGCAGAGCAGGGCCCTGATATGAAATCAGGTAGGTGCAACTCCAGAACTTGTACACTATACAATCAGAAACACTTCACTTCTGTTTTCCTTTTTTCACAACACTATGGATTGAAACCAGGGCCTCTGTATTGAGCTACATTCCCAGTCTTTCTTATGTTTTCTTTTGAGACAGGAATTTGGTAAGTTTCTCAGCTACCCAGGCTGCGCTCACACTTGTAACCCTCATGCGTCAGCTTCCAAGAGTGCTGGGATACAGGCCAACTACCACCATGCCCAGTTTATTCTGTATATTTTTAATGTTTGATATTTACCTTTAAAAAGATAGAAAAGTCAACAATTAAATTTTATATTAGAAGGAGCCATGAACAAACTCCACTCCTTCCTTGTACGTTATCATGTACAGCTTCCTTTTTCAGAGATGCTTCTCACTTCAGTACTATATTGTATTTGATGCTAGACCTTCCCCAGGCACTTCAGTTTGAACCATTTTCAGCTAAGTCCTGCATAGCATGAGAAAGGAGGCCACCACATCTGTTTTAAAAATTATTATTTCTAGGCAAATCAAGGAAATAAGTGAACCTGAAATGTGTAGACATACGAAATTAGGACTACACTTTATACTGCAATTCTCGTGGATGAAAAGGACAAAGAAAGCTAGAATTGTATGTTGAGTGTGGTCAAGGATGAATGTAAAAGCATCAACTAAATGTTATTCCACTAAGCTCTCCTTTGATAAGGCTGTTTTGCAACGTCCTTTGTATCTTTACGAGATACAAAAGGTCTTTCACCAGTATCTGCTAATTTTTTTCTGTCTAGGCACAGGAACATGACAAAAAGACCAGGATGACAAGGAGAAGAATATGAAACAAAATCACCACTGATTACAAAGCAATGACAGCGGTGGGCAACCCAGCTGGAAAGCGACCAGGCTAGGAAATGCCTGAGCACAGTTATCTGCAATGCTTCCTTTAAACACCAATTGTAATATCCCAGGGCCACTTCTAGGCTATTAACCTTGATTTTAAGGGCATACACACTATTTCATGTAAAAGAGTTTTCAGGTAACATCTATAAGTGATCTGCACACAAACTCAGAACATGACACTGTCACAGAACTGACTTTAGGAGTTACATATCTTGCTCTGTGTTTCTCTCTCATCAGCATCTCTGTCCTGGCTGGCAGCTTCTCAGGTGCCACCAAACAGAGGAAGCAAGACTCACAAGGGACTTGAGCTAGTGTCGATCACCACCATCCAAAACTGTTAGCCAGACACAATGGGGTCAACTGTCTCATTTTTCTGTAAAAGTAGCACATTTTTTTTTAAGTACTAGAATTAATTTCCTTTAAAAGTGATGTGTAGGGGTCTGGGGATTTAGCTCAGTGGCATAAGCGCCTCCTTGCAAGCTTGCTGTCATGAGTTCAATCCTAGGTACCCCGCCCCAAAAAAGGGAGGCTGATTGGGATTGGAGGGATCCAGAATTTACAAAACAGTTCTTGTCTTCTGGAATAAGAAGTACAGGCAAAGTTCAGCTTTGTATCATGATACGATACTGTCAAGTCCCACATTCTCTGAGGTTTAAAGTTTTAAAAATCTAGGCTTTTACATCTGGGTGACCTCTCTTTGCATTAATTTTTTTTTCACCAACACAACAATGAAGTGGAGTTTGTTCATGGCTGCTTCTAATATAAAATTTAACTGTTGCTTTTTTAAAACAATATGCAACAAGGCCCTTTCTAAGTGCTCACTTTTTCTGCCCATGCACACCCTCCTGTCCAGGGAAGATGGAGCCAAGGGAGCCTCAGGTAGCCCTCCCCCAAGCTTCCTGCACTGACTGGGAAGGCTGCTCCAAACATATGCATCCTCACAACATGTAACCTGCAAGTCAAAGCCCATTTTTATTCTTTCCACTTAGTTCTCAAGGGCTCCCTCTGAAAGTCTCCTGCAAAACTGACCAAATTAAAAAGCCAGCTATCAGGTAATAACTTTTTCTTTTCTTTTTTGGTACCGGGAATCCAACAGGGCTTTGTGCTTACCAGGCAGGCACTTCTGCTGCTGAGTTATATTCCTGGCCCAGTAAGTTTTTCTTAAATTCTCAATTTGGAGGCGGTGCGGTGCTGGGGATCGAAATCACGACTTCACACTTACCAAGCAAGCACTTGAACCACTGAGCTAAATCCCCAGCCCAAATTCTCAACTTTTAATCTTACTTTTCTTATAAATTAAGTGACCATCTCATATAAATGTGGGCAGGAGAACTTTATGATCAGTTTTCACAATCTGACTCGACTCTTCAGCCACATAATCGTGAGGTTCTCATGACAATCTGCCCACACAGTTTGCTTCCTCAAAGTTTTTATACTGGCTACTCAGGAGTTTAAAACCTCTTGCAAACTGCTGTCCGACCATGGGATGTCTTTCATTGGAAACCGATGTCACTTTGTGAATTTGCCTCTTTCTTCGGAAGTTTACCATAACTTAAAAAATTCCTTTTCACAGGCTCTTGTTTTCAGTCGCGTATGTCAGGGCCTTCTGCTGTAATGTTTCTCTTGTTCTAACAAGATGATTTAAAAGTTTATGGTACTTGTGATTAGCTTTCCAGTTCTCTATTACCCACTTCTTCCTTAATCCCTAGCTATCTGCATCCTTTTAAGCAAACTTTATTGAGGTATGATTTACATGTGTATGGTACTGAGAAGTGGTACACCCAAGGCTTTTACAGTGAACTATATCTCAACCCTTTTTTTTTTTTTGTACCGGGGATCGAACTCACGACTTCACGCTTGCCGGGCAGGCACTTAAGCCACTGAGTTAAATCCCCGGCCCCAGCCCTTTAAGACAGGGTCTTGTTAAGTTGCCCAAGTTAGGCTCAAACTTGTGGTCTACCTACCTCAACCTACCAAGACTGCAGGGATTACAGCATATCCCACCACAACCTGGCTAAATATACCCATTTAAAGAACTGTACAGTTGGATTATTTTTGACAAAGTTCCTACTAGGGTCACCAAACTCCACTCAGCACAGGAATATTTCCATAATCCTCAAGAGTTCCTTTGTATGACTTTATCATCTATAGCCCCCACTGCAGGAAACCATCAGTCTGTTACATGTTGGCTTTGATTATTCTGGAACTTCACATACAGAGAATCTTATGGCATTGCCTCTTTGTGTCTGGCTACTTTTGCTCAGCATGGCTGAGATTAATCCATGTGCTTACATCTGTCAGTAGCCTGTTTCTTGGTACTACTGAGCAATAGTCCAATGTATGAACATACAGTAATGTGTTAATCCACTCTTTCTATGTCTTTCTGAGATACCCATGCCATTTCTAGTTTGGGTCTATTTTGAGAAAAGATGTGAATGTTCATACACAAGTCTTTGTGAACACAATAGGACTACTGGGACACCACAGTTAACAAAGTGCTATACAGGCACGGTGGCACAGACCTGAAATCCTACCACTTGGAGAGGCTGAGGCAGGAGAACTGCAAGTTTAAGGCCAACTTAGTCCACACAGTGAACATGAGGCCAATCTGGGCTACACAGCAACATTGTGACAACCCTCCTCCTGCTTCCAAAGTACCAAACTAGTTTCAAAGTGGAGGTTGGGCATGGTGGTGCATTCCTGTAATCCTTGCACTTGGGAGGCCGAAGCAGGAGGGCTGCCATGAGTTCACAGCCAGCCTGGGCCATGTAAGTGAGTTCAAGTGCAGCCTATACCACATAGCAAGACCTTGTTTAAAAAAAAAAAGATAAAATAAAATAAAAAAATCACAAAATAAAACAAAGTGGTTATAGCACTTTACTTTCTCACTGGCAATCAAAAGTGCTCCAGTTGCTCCATATCCTTGCCAACAACTGGACTGTTAGCCTTTAAAAACTGCAGGCCATCAGTGGATAAGTCGTGCTTCCTCACTGTGATTTCCATGTGTATTTCCCAGATGTGAACGTTTTTACTTGGATTTCTTGATCATTTGTGTATTTTCCTTAATGAAAAATTGAAACTAGCATGCTGAGTCTAAATTGACAAAATAGCTTAAAAAACAAAATTGCCAGGCATGATAGCACACACCTGTTCCCAGCACTAGGAAGGCTGAGGCTGGAGGATTGGTGTGTATTTGAGGCCTGCCTGGGCTACATAATTCAAGGCCATCCTGAACTACACAGCAAAACCCTGTCTCCAAAAACAGAAAAAAGAGACACACACAGAGGGAACAAAGTTAGCAGACTTACACTGCCAGATATCAAGACTGAGCACAGTAATTAAGATGATATGGTAAAAGATCAGCTGAATAGAACAGCCACCCAAAAGGAGACCTACATATATATGGTCAGTTGGTTTTTTGATAAAGATGACAAGGTAACTCAGTGATAGAAAGATTAAGTCTTTCTACAAATATTAGCTGGATGAACACATAGGGTATATTACCTCTACATATAATACCTGAAAATTTACTTGAATTGGATCATAAGCCTAAATGTAAATCTTTAATTTCTAGAATAAATGGGCAAATAAGATTTCATAGAACAAGAATATCAGTAATTGCAAAAGGAAAAAATAAAACTGTGCTTTATTAAAAATTTTATTAATTGATGATGTACTTATAATTTAGAGCAAAAATGTCCCCTACATTGGGTGTAGTGGTCTACTCCTGTAATTCCAGCACTGTGGGAAGCCAAGGGCAGGATTCCAAATTCAAACCTCACCTAGGTAGTATAAAGTCTTCAGAAGATCCCGATTCGAAAGTTTAAAAACAGAGAGAAGAACACAACAAAGGGATCAGAGATATACAGCTCCCTACAAAGGTCCTGGGTTTGATTCCCCAATAACAACAACAATAAAATTCCCTAAAAGGCTCAGGGGTAGTGGGTCTTTTCGAAAGTGGTTGGATCACGAGGGTACTAGTATCTACAGTGAATTCATCCATCAGTAAGTTCATAGCTACAAGGGCTGCTGTGAAGGTGGGGCCTACTTGCAGAAAAAGGCTGCTGAAGGTGTAACCTGGAAGGACACATGTAGTCCCTGGCTTTTGCTTTCTCTTTCCTCTTTCCTCTCTCCCTCCCTCCCTGCCTCCTCCTTCCTGTCTGCCATGAGATGAGCAGCTTTCCTGTCACACGTTCCTTCCAACCATGATGTTCCTACCTCACCACAGGCCTGGAACCAACAGAGCTGGCTAATCTTGGACTGAAACCTTTGAAACTATGAGCCAAATAAATCTCTCCCCTTCCATTATGCCAGGTATTTTGCCACAGCATCAAAAAGCTGACTGAGTCTGCACGAGGTCATGAGTTCCATCTCTGGTACAAAACAAAACAAAACAAAACAAAACAAAACAAAAGCTGACTAAACAGACACCAATCAGGAAGCAAAAAGTTAACTATAAATGAGAAGTACTTGTGGTATTATGTCTGACAAAGGGTTTGTAGCCAGAATACACAAAAAAGTGAGCCAAAGGGGAAGACTGAACTGTGCAGTTAAGACTCTGTCTCAACAAAAAAAAAGTAAGTAAATAAATTGCCCAGTCTACAGTATTTTCATGACACTAGGAAATCACCTAAGATACCACTTAGCAGATATAAAAACATTCTGCTATGTTTCTATCTTGTTTTCCAATGTCACTGATGAAGGTTCTGAGTGTTGTGCTCCCATCTTCTCCAAAGTCCAGTGATTTTTAAAACATAATTTTCTAGTATCACAATGACTTTTTAGCAATATACAGATTATACAACTGATTGTTAGTAAGACTTTATGTACAGCAAAGCTGGGCTTGCAGTCAGAATCAAAGAAAGAATCAAGTTCATGAATCAATGTACCACTGTACTTAACTCCTTCACATGTAATTATTGATTTTGTGTGTCAGTTCTTGTCTCATCCAATCTTTCCCTGCTTTCCACTGGATTAATTACTTTGAATAATCTAATTTATCAATGCTACTCACCTTTTAGTAAAATCTGGGTTTCCCCAGGGAGTTGCTCTGGTGTATATGACAGGCACCAGTAATACAGCCATCTTCAAATAACATTCTATCACTTCACATAAAAGGCATCAAATACTTACAAAAAGGCATGCTTCCATAGTGTTAGCCTCAGTTTCATTTCTAATGTTATACAGTATTTTTGTTTTATCTTTTATGAGAGTAAAAAACAAGAAGGCTTTTCTATTTATTTGCATATGTGCTATTTCTAGTGCTCTTCATTCCTTAATAGTCACTTTTATCTAAAATAAGAACTTCATCTGAACTCTGTTCTAATGCACAACCGATGGCAATAAACCGTCTCAACTTATTTGTCTGAAAATGTCTTTATTGCATCTTTTCCCTCCCTACTGTACACTGAACTCAGGACCTCCACATTGAGTTATACTTCCTGCCTCCTTTTTTTAATTATGAGAGAGGGTCTCACTAAGTTGCCCAAGCTGGGCTTTAACCTGAGCTCCTCCTGCCACAGCCTCCTAAGAGTGCAGCGATTATGGACATGCACCGCACCACAGCTGGCTTCATTTTTAAAGGACAACTGTGATGCACACACATTTCTAGGCTGCTGGCCTTGTTTCTGTACTTTAAAATGTCATTTCCCCACGTGTTGCACTGCTCCTGGGAAGCCAATGGCTACTTTGTGTGTGGATGGAGGAGTCCTGGGGGACTCAACCCAGGCCCTTTCCACTGAGTTAAATCCCCAATCCTTTTATTTTGAGACACAGTTTGAGTCCCTAAACTTCCCAGACTGGGTTCCAATTTATAATCCTTCTCCATCAGCCTCCCAGAGTACTAGGATTTACAGGCGTGTACCATCATGCCCAGTTATGTCCTCATCCTGGATTGTCACATAATCTTTTGGTTTTGTTTGGCTACTTTTAAGATTTTAGTCTTTATCTGTGGTTTCCACCTATCTGGACCCTGGTGTGTTTACATTATTCTGCTTAGTGTGTTACCACTAGTTTTTTGTAACATGTCATAATGTGCCTTGGTATAGTTCCTTTGTATTCATTCACCTGGTGCTTGTTTAGCCACTTGGATCTGGGGAAACCTGTGCATTTACAATTTTCATCAAGTATGGAAAAATTTCAGGCATCATTTTTCACCATTTTTGTTAGTTTCTTCTTTGTGACTCTAAATCTATAATTAAGATGGCTTTTTGCATATTATAGGCTACTGAGACTATGCTCAAATTTCTTTCAGCATTTTCTTTCCTCTGCTTTACTTTACTATTACTCTTTTCTCTACAGTATATACTTTGCAGTTACATTTATCTTAATTTTTTTGTTTGTTTGTTTTTTTGAGATAGGGTTTCTCTATGCAGTTCAGGCTGGCCTTGAACTCACTTTGTAGTCCAGGCTGGCCTCAAACTTGCAGTGATCCTCCTGCCTCAGCTTTCCCAGTCCTGGGATTATAGATGTGCACTACCATGCCCAGCTTATCTTGAAGTTATTTTCCTTTAAATATATAAGCATATTTAAGACAAGAGTTCTTAAAGCTGGCCATGGCAATACAGGCCTGTAATCCCAGGTATGGGGAGGCTGAGGCAGGAGGATTTTGAGTTTAAAGCCAGGCTAAGCAACATAGTAAGAACCCATACTGAAACAATGCGAAACAGTTCTTTGTCAAATCTTTGTTACCTATGGATGTTTTTATTGCCTGACTTTTGTCCTAATTATATAGTACAGTGCAGGATATTCCTCCTTTAATAGCGTCAAATTTGTACTGGATGTGAATGCTGTTCTGCAGTGCCTGGAGTTTTTTTTGGGGGGAGGAGGTACACTTGAGATATAACCTAAGGCCTTACATGTGCCAAGCAAATAAATGCTTTATCACTGAACCACATTCAGGCCCTACAAATGCCTGCATTTTGATGTCTTCAATAAGTGGTTTTTGTCCTGGCAAATTGCCAGGACCCCCCCCCCCAAATCATGAAGAAACCTGATCATTTTAAGGCTTGTTTCTAAGTTTTGTTAGGGAAAGATTACAACAGCTTTTATGTCTAATTTGGTCCCATGCCAAGACAAGAACTCTGTCCAGTCTCCACTGAGTGCTCTGAATGTTCAACAGAGTTTGTTCTTTGTCTAGCTGGAACCCACCCCCTCCTAACTTTATGTGAGTCTTCCAGCCTGGCCATCTCCAAGTCAGCTCAGCTTCCTGGTAGCTGTATCTTACCCAAGTTCAAGTAATCTTACCCGGCTCGTGTGCAAGTTAGTGCTCACCCCATACTTTCAAGGGATCCCCGGTGAGTATTTTTAGTTTCCTTTTTTTGTATTCTGTCCTGCTACCTTGGGTTTCAGTTACCTCGGTTGCCTGAATTGTGATCTGTCTCTTGGACTCTACGAGACTGTTGTGTCCTTGATTTATTCTTACCTTTGCCTGTGGCACATACAGGTAATGAGCAGAAAGCTGACACTTGACACTCCACTTCATTTACCTCCCTTCTTAAGGACTGAATTCCTGTGTTAACTATTATCCAATGTCTTAAGAGAGCAGGTTTGTGTATTTTGTCCAGACTTCCCCTTATTCGCAGGAGGATGGTCAGTCTGGTTATTTCCAGGGTTAGTAATTAAGGACTTCAGTTCTAATCGAGTCTGCTACCTGTTCTTGTAAATAAAGCTTTATTATAACAGGGTTTGTGTACATGCTATGACTGCTTTCTTACTCTAAGAGTAGAATTAAATAGTGGATCCCAAAACTGTGTGGTTCACAAATCTATTCTATCATCTACTACAGAGCTTATTAACTTCTATCTTACTCTAACATGATCAGAGACAGAAATCACTGCCTATTTTTGAGTATTAAAAAACTAAATAACTGTATGACAAAATGCATTGGATTTCTCTTTTCTACCAAGAAACTAAACATGCATTATTACTACTATCCTCTTACTGTGCTCCTAATACATCTTGACATTCAACTTTCTGTACCAAGAATTTTACAATTTCCTTCATTTCAGGTCTATGAACAATTAACCGTAAGAAGCAATCACTTACCCTCAATTCATGGACATCATAAACCTTTTCCAATGCTAATCCCCATCTGAGACTTTTGCAGTTACTAAGAACGAGCTAAAAAGTTCATCATTAAGCTTTATGGACATGCTGAAACACACTCTACAATATAGCTCAACTTCAAGAAGCAAAATTACACAGTAAGGACAATTACTTATTTAATATATATCCATTACTGTAGATTTAAGAGTTTTAACTTTTAAAATAAGAACCATAATTCTACCTTAAAGAGTTCTGTTGTTATTTGCTAGTATCTGACAGTTACTGCAAAAGTTCAGAGGCTATAACCACCACAAAAAATAACTCACAGATTTTTAAGGGTACGAAATCTGAGTGTGGCTAAGGTGGTAACTCTGGCTTGGAATCTCTTCAGTAAGCTCACTTGGGGCTGAAGGATCCGTCAGCCTCTGTCTCTTGCCTTGAGGATTTCTTCCTCAGGCTGTGCAAGGCCCTCTCCACAGGACAGTTGGCCTCCTCCAGTGTGTGTGACTGACTCAAGAGAAGGCAGGCGGGAGTCACACACTATGTCATTTGGGACCTATTCTTGGAAGCAATATACATTCATTCCACAATGTCTTACTACACATGGAGTAGTGTAGTAAGACACTGTGCTCCTGTTCAGCATGGAGACCACTATGAATACCAGGAGGGAAGTATCTCTGGAGGCCACTTTGGATGCTAATTGTCACAATAAGTGCAAACATTCATTACCCATGGTAGTGAAAAACTGTTCTGAGACCCTCTAGTAGTCTCCATCTTATAGCACCCTTCCCTATCTAGCTGTTCAGGGGCCCCAGCCCTCCTACACCCTGCCAGGTGCTGAAGGTACATTCCAGACTCCAACCTAGGAAGGTCACCCATCACTGCAGTCAGACAGTGCTTGCTAAGACCAACAGTCTCATAATGATGACAGGAACAAAGTTCACACCACTCTTCCTGAGAACCCTTCTCATTTCTGCTGCTTTAATTAGTGACACTAGCACCCTAAAACAGGGTGACTCTAGTAGTGCTATAGCCCACAAGCTGACCACTGTTCTATAAGTAAACCCCAATAAAGTCAGCTATTTGCCAAGCTGGAATTGCCCAAGCCATTCATTGAACTGCTTGATCCTCTCCTTTTTTGTGGTAATGGGGGTTGAATATTAAGACCTTATGCATGCTAGGCAAGCAGTTGTGCATCAAGCTACATCCCTAGCCCACTTCACTTCATTTTGGATAGAGATGTTTCTTCTGTCTCTTTCCATGAAACTTACACAACATATGTTAATAAGGAAATGACAAAAAAATGACAACAGCCGTGGAGGTGCACATCTATAATCCTAGCACTGGCAGGGAGTGGAGGGGGAGGTGGCAATGTAGGAGAGTTGAAAGTTCAAGGCCAACCTGGGTAACATAGGCCTTGTCTCAAATTTTTTTTTTTGAGACAGGGTCTCACTGTGTGGTTCAGGCTGGCCTTGAACTCACTTTGTAGCCCAGGCGGGTCTTGAACTTACATGGATCCTCCTGCCTCAGCCTCCCAAGTGCTGGGATTACAGGCATGCACGACAGGCATGCCCAGCTTCAAAATAAAAAAAAAAATTTTTAAAGGTCTGGGGATAAGGATGAGTGCAATAGCCTTGAGTTCAATGCCTAGTAAGGAGATTAAAGGGTAGATAAGCTTACTGTTGAGAAAAATGTCTAAGGGCCGGGGATTTAGCTCAGTGGCTTAAGTGCCTGCCTGGCAAGCGCGAGGTCATGAGTTCAATCCCCGGTACCAAAAAAAAAAAAATGTCTAACATATATTTATTTAAATACCTGTAGCAAATATGTACATATGTAATTTTTATGCACACGTATAATACATATTCAAATTTCCAAGTTACTTGGTTTTGACAACAAAGAAATCTTCACTATTACAATATAGATCACACCACTATACTCAACAAGATGAGAAGAAAAGAAGTTATAAATCAATTTCTTACCAACCACCATCAGCGTGAATTCAAAACCTTTTTTCACTGATTTTCGGTGAACTTGATTGGGAAGGTTTGCAAATCCAACATAACCAGGAGTTTCTGGATTTATAAATTGAGCTGGTTGTTGCTAAAAGAAGATTTTTTAAAAAGGTAATAAATGCCTTATTGGTTGTTTACAAGATATAATCAATTATAGAATTGTGAGAAACATAGGTAATCAGTCTTACAAATTAGAAAGCGATCATACATTAACATGGGTAGTATTCACTTAATAGCATTAAAAAAAGTAAAATCAATCTAGTGTAATTCTTTAGCTATATACGGGTCTAAAATTACCATTTAATGAATTAATATTCTGCTTAGTAATTTGGCAATACATACAAAATACAAGTTTAATTCATCTTAATGCAATTTCAAATTTTGACTTGAGGTAAATACAGTCGTAGGAAAAAAAATCAATCAAGCTTACAGTTAGCACCAAAATGACAAGTGGTTTTATTTAACAAGCTTGGCTAAAAAACAGCCTTTGACCAGGCATCAGGTGCTGTGAACTTATAAAAATTATCCAGGAAAAGGTATTCCTACTGTTACTCTTCTAGCTCTGTGGGACAGAGTATACCAAAATAACTCAAGTGATACAGGAGTGGGATGCTAAGTATCTAATATCAAAGACCAAGAAAGAAAAGATTGAGATCACAGCTGACCACACTGACACATCACTGTTTCCTGATGGAAATATGGCTGACAAGATGATAAAGCAAGAATACTAAAAAATAAACTAGAAAAAATAAAAAAGTTCTAATGCATCAATTAGTTGAAAAAGGCAAAATATAACATGGCATTTCTTTTAGGATTATCTTTTCTTTGTTTGTTTTATGATATAGGGTCCTGCTATACAGTACAGGCTGACCTTCAACTATGTGGCCCAGCATAGTTTCAAACTCATGAAAATTCTACTTCACGGAGCCTCTTTAGTGCTGGCATTATATACATGTGCCACCACTCCTGGCTAGGACTATATTTTGCAAATGCACATGTACACACAAGGCAAAAAGAGAGCCAGGCTTGGTGCATGCCTGTAATTCCAAAACTCTAGAAGCCTGAGGCAATAGAGTTCCAAACTTAAGCCTTGCCTGGCCAATTTTGCAAGACCTTGTCACAAATAAATAAAAGAATATATACAAAATGATAACTATTTGTTTCTGGGTGGTGGAATAAAGGCTAATTTTCTATTTTGCTTATCTGTGTTCCACACTAACACTTTCAAAAAAGTAAGAACTTGTATAATGATTTTTTCCACACAGGCTCAAAAATAAAGGCAACAAGAAAAAATTTAGCATTTTTAACCACTAATTTCATTTCTCTCAGCATATGTGCTTCAGAAGCAATTTATCTCAGGGCTTTGGGCCAATTTGTAAGAGCAAACTAAACCGATTTATCAGGCTTAAGAGTCCTATCGATTTTACCATGATAAACTGTTAGAATTTTAAATTATCTGGTCTGTTGGGAATGATCAAAGTGGGCTAACTAGATTGTTACTGCCATATTTAGAATAAAAAAGAAACCTGAAAAGAGCTCAAAACTTTTAGAATGACAATTAAATCAGAATTTTTTCTGAATGAATCCAATGCATAAATCCTGACTATAACAGTCTGGAAACTTGCCGGGGCATGGGGGTACACACCTATAATCCCAGCACATGGGAGGCAGAGCCAGGAAGATTGCTGCCAAGTTTCCCTGGGCTACATGGTGAGCTCAAGGCCAGTCTGAACCACATATGACAACCCTGACTCAAAAAACAAACAGTGTGAAAACATACAGCAGTTCTTCTTTACATTATAGATACATAATGACACATGATCTTACCTTAGACATCTTTCGTGTTGTTTTCTCTACCTGTTTAAAAAAAAAATGTGTGTCTGTGTAAGCATCACATGCACGTTTTACAGCATGAACAGCCTGCAAAGACTCTCACACACATGGCTGGTGATGCATGTTCTAAACAGCTTAGTGTCTCAAATAACTCTCCAGAAATTATGAAATAACCGTTTCTATTTTTCATCATCCAGATAAACTAGGATTAAAAATTGGAAGTTGATGAAAGCAACTGAAAGTGGATCATTTTTTTCCACTTTTCGAAATCTTTCAAGAAGGCAGGGATGCCCCTAGCAGAGCACTATGCCTGGACGCAGCTGCCATTTGCAGGAAATCTCTAAGCCAACCTAAAACCTTACATGGGAACACAGAGCAAAATGCAAACTATATTTACAAGCTTAAGGACTACGGGACCTAAGTTTGAGAAGTGTGACAATAGTTTTAGAGATATATGGAATTTTTATACAAAGAATAAAAAACTTCAAGAAACTTGTCACTTTCAGTGACAAGATCAAGAGCTGTGACTGTAGTCAAATTTGATTCCCTCTAGAAAGTAGAAACAGTGGAAGCCAGGCATGACGACACACTTCTGTAATCCCAGCACTTGGGAGACTGAGGCAACAGGATCACTGCAAGTTTAAGGCCAGCTTCAGCTCCATAGTGAGTTCAAGGCCAGTCTAAACTTCATAGTGACACCCTGTCTCCAAAAAAAAAAAAAAGGAAAGAAAAGAAAAGAAACAGCATAAAGCTTTTACTTTGTTGTTTTCCATTTTTCCCCAACCTACCATTTCTGAATATTACATATCCCCTGATCCTCTTTGGAATGGAAATGTTCCCAAGCATCTTAGGAGAAACGAGGTCATCACACCCCAATCTACTAGCCAAAGTAAGAGAGCAACAGTAGGATTCATAAGCTTTTAACTTCACAATATGACATCTCACAGAAGACCTAGGTTATAGTTTTGATTCACCTTTTAGTGGCCCACTGTAAGCTCTATTCTTGAGAAATATAGGAAACCTACTTCGTTAACATCAGTAGGTCCCACAGGAGGAAAAGGGACAGATAGAATAAAGACCAGAGTCCATACATTAATGAACTATCTGGGACTGTGTGTTGTAAGATCTCTTGAATAGAAAGGACATTCCAGAAAAATTCTATTAATAGACTTGAACTAAAAATATTAAATTATCTCAGTAAAACCTAAAAATTGGGGGCCAGAGCAGATCACAGAAGTAAAGTTTTTTTCTTTTTTTTCCTTCAGTACTGAGGATTGAATTCAGGACCTCATGTCTGCTAGGCAAGTGCTCCATCCCTGTGGTACATTTTCAATACACTTTTTAAATTTTGAGATAGTTTCCGTAGATAGTCCAGGCTGGCCTTGAACTTGCAATTCACCTGAGTAGCCCAGATTAAAGGTATATGCTACCACAGCCAGCAGAGAAATAAAACCTTCTAAAGGAAGCAGTAAGAGAGTAGATGGAATATGAGTACTTTTGGCAGGAGTTAACATCTTGACTTCAAACAATACAGAGGTAACGGTCTGCTTATGAAAGAAAAGAAAGATAAGCATTAAAGAAAATATACAGCAGAACCTCCAAATTGAGAAACAACTTGAGAAATTGAAAAACAATAGCAATCTAACCAAATTAAACTAAACAATCAAATTAAACCACACTTAAACAACTTACTCAAATTAACCCAAATTGAGAAACAACAGTAACGTAATCAAACCAGCAAAAATTAGGAAAAGCAACAAGAGGAAACACAATACCAATAACAATCTTAAATCAAACCTTCAGTTATGAAATTCAAAAGTATCAGTTATTAGTATAAATGAAAGAAATAAATTCACTCTTTAAAAGAGGACACGCAGTAACTCAGTGGTATACTGAGTGGTATACTTGCCTAGCACGCATGAGGCCCTGGTTCCATCTCTAGCAATAAAATGAGAGGAAAATGCCGGAGTTAAAACAAACATCACCCTAGCATATGCTTTGTGGAAGAGATAGTCTTAAAAAAAAATGTATCAAAGAAAGGATTAAGAGGTATCAACCAGATCAGTGCAAAGATAGGCAACATTATTAGTATCAGTCAAATGGGATTTAAAGGAAAAAGAACCAAACAAAATAACAGCAACAATAAGTGGTACTGAAAGAATAATTCTGAAACAAGATAGGACATTTGTAACCCTGTGTACATTCAAATAATGATTGCAGGTAAATGCAAGCACCGAAGACAAGGAAAAATAGAAGGTTAGCTTAATGAACACAATTCAAGGGAGGAAATTTTAATTAGACTTTTCCTAGAATTACAGACTCAGTAAACACAATATGAGCAAAGGCACAAGACAGACTGAGCAGTACAGCCAATAAATCTGACTTTATATATAATACACTGAGAATACTAACAATATAAGAGAATCATAACAACAGAATAAAGAAAAATTGAAAAAAAAATTTCAGTCCTCAGACTAAACCCAGGGCCTCACTGTTGGAGAGTGTTTTGTTTGTTTGTGTTTGGGTTGTGTCTGTGTGTGGGATTTTTTTTTTTTTTTTTTTTTTTTTTTTTTTTTTTTTTTTTTTTTTTTTGGTTTGATGTTGCTCAGGTTAGTTCTGAACTCAGCTCAGTGCTCCTCCTACTACTTCAGCCTTCAACATAGCTGGTAATACTGGTGTGTGCCACCATGTCTAACTAAAACAAAAAAATTAAATAATGTATCAACCATTTAAAAAATAAAGTCTAGCTGGGCACAGTGACACACATTTGTAATGCTAGCTACTGGAGACTGAGTAGATCACAAGTTTTAGGCCAGCTTGGACAATTTAATGAGACTTTATTTTATAATAAAAATTCACAAAATGGTGACAATGTAGGTTAGTGGAAAAGCACTTGCCTAGCACATATAAGGCCATGGGTTTAATCTCCTATGCTACAAAATAAATAAATAATTTAAAAAAATTTTATATTAAACCACAATTTTAAACCACAACCTGTTTCAATTAGAAGGGAAAAGGTAAACAAGGGTTCAAAAGCAAAACTACAAGCTATCTTCAGAAGCCAAAGGACACAGCAGCAAAATTTGTGGGACACAGTAAAATAATATCCAGAAATAAAGTCAAAAGAAAACATGAAGAAATTAATAGTGAGAAAAACTAAAACTATGAGAAAAAATACAAGGGTAAGTAAATCCAAAAGCTGATTCTCTGAAACAAATTCCAGTTAAGGAAAGCCCAGTTAAGGAAAAGAGAGCAAATACAGAACATAAGGTACAATCATAGACACAGGAAGAACACAAGTTTGAGCTCAGCTTGGCAACTTAGTGAGACCCTGACCCCCCAAAAAGATAAGATAAAATAAATAAATCTCATTCAGGCATGGTAGCACCTGTCTGTAATCCTAGCTACTTGGGAGGATGATAAGGACCACTTCAGCCCAGGAATGAGGGGCTAGTCTGAGCAACAGTAACTGTCTTTAAAGGAAAAAAAGGCAATTTTAGAATAAGTTAGTATGGCTCTGAATACAAAATAGATACAAAGTAAAAACATTTTGGTGGGTGTGGTGGCACACGGCTGGGAATAGCTCAGTGTGAAGGCCCTGGATTCAATACCCAGTATCGTCCCCCCCATCAAAAAAGTTTCTGTATAACACCAATAAATATTAAAAGATGAAAATGAGGCTAAAATGTCATTTACAACAGAGCAAGCAATGTTAAACATGCAACGAATCTAGCATTAGAGAAATCAGGGTCGGTATAAATCACATAATTTTTATTTTTTCCAAGTTAGTATTAGTAGGTCCAGTTCTATCTGGAATCCCTAATGATGCGCCTTTTTCTTAAGGATTGGGTAATATCCTTCAAATTTACAAGGAAAGATAAATGAGAAAATGGTGGTCAGTTGCCTCAACAATTCATGTATCAGATTTCAAACCAACACAGTACATGCCACAGTATCCTGGAATGCCTCTACCGCCTTCCACAGAACCCTAGAATTGTTGAACAAGGGGTTCCTAGCCGTGCCATGCAGCGTGAGGACTTGTGTGGGCTCTGAGCAACTTCATGTGAGCCCCAGTACGCTGTGCCTCACACTGCTTTCAGTCCCCTTCGGTTCAGCATTACTGAGGGCTAAGGGTGTTGCTGGAGGGGAAAAAGGTGACTTTATTCCCATCAGTTTCCCTCTCAAGAGCTATCCCTGAGACACAAGTATGGTAAAATAGAGAAGAGTCTAAATTCTCAGAAGACATTCAACTTTGCTTTAATTTTATCAAGTTCCTCTAGCCACCTAGTTTCGTGTTTTTTTTTCCCTGAAATACGACTGTGATCTAAAATTTCCTAACAATTTTTAAACTAATATAAAACTAAAGTTGAAAAGAGACTGCTGAAACTCTGAAGCACTTGGTTTTCAGGAAGAAATCCTTGATTCAGCAACACAGACTAGCAAAGACAACAACTAACTTAAGCCTCGGGTGTTGGCCAATTATGATCTCCCAAATCTCAAAAATGTGGTCAAAAGAAAATTTTATTCTTTTACATAGTACTCATTTTAAATGTCAAAAGTTGTTCTTTTATCCTTGATCCACAGCTTCCTTCTTTCACACAACACTCATTCCAATTCACATACACTGGAACCAAATTTTTATAAAACATGAGATGAAAAACGATGGATAAAACTACCCTTGGGGGGCCAGAGATTTAGCTCAGCAGCATAAGTGCCTGCCTGGTAAGCATTAAGTCATGAGTTTGATTCCTGGTATAAAAAAAAAAAAAAAAAAAAAACAAAACCAAAAAACAAAACTAACTTTATGTTGCTAGTGATACTTATAATGTTGCTAGCTATGTTGCTAGTGATACTTATAATGGAATACTAATGCATAAATAGGAACTACCATTCACTTACATATTATTCTCATATACAAAATCAACAACCTGCTCTCCAATGTAGGATTCTGAGGTTCGTAACCTTTTATTCAAAACACTTGGGATGCTTGGCATTCGGATTCTTCAGATTTGACAAGGCATATGTGGAGTATAAAACATGACACTCTCAACTGGGCCTTGGGCACCCCACAATCAAACACACTTTCAGTAGTGATGTGTAACAATTAACACAGAGTGGTATAAATACAGTCTAAGTAAGAGGCCTCACCTTAATTCTTTGGTCAAATAAATTTTGGTGAAAGGAAAGGATGGTGACAAATTTTCCTTTTTATAGAGTCTAAATCTTAGAATTGGGAAAAAGGGCTTGAACCACATTAATGAATGATGAGCAGGAGACAACACCTCCTTTCACTAGGATACTCTGCTAACTAAGAATGACAATCTGATCTCTTTAAGTAACTTCTGTGCTTACAGCTGGGTATGATGGCCTCCTGTAAAACCAGTACCTGGAGACAGAAGCGAAAATCTCCAACTTTGAGTCCAACCTGGGCTACACAGTAAATTCAAGGGCAGCCTAGCCTACACAGCAAGACCCTGTTTCAAACAAAGCAAGAGAAAAGCTTTTATCTTTACTCTGAGCTATGACAGCGACTAGAGATCAGGGTAAAAAATGGTAAAAATAAAGGACAGCCTTTATACCTAAAGAGAAAATCAATGTCAAAATTAGATACAACAGTATATATTGCCAGTATTCTTGAATGGGAACTACCAAAATTAATCACTGAAAATAATTAACCTCAAATTACAATCACTAGGAAACAGGTTTCATGATCCTTACTCCATTGTTTTCCTTACGATGACCAATACTACTTTAAAACGGTAAATATTTATCGTAAGTATTACAATGACTGGGGTCACTCAAGAAATACTTGATAACGTAACTGCGC
Organism: Dolichotis patagonum; assembly: GCA_004027295.1. NCBI lineage: Eukaryota > Metazoa > Chordata > Mammalia > Rodentia > Caviidae > Dolichotis > Dolichotis patagonum. The sequence goes on along the minus strand of PVJX010000160.1, from coordinate 276,002 downwards.
TCCACAGAAAATAAAGGGAGTGGGCACAGGCCAGCAGTGATGTCGAAGCAGTTTGAACTGGCCACTCATTGCGGTTGGACTCCTGAGTTTGTGTTGGCAGTCCACGGCAAGTAGGTAGCACTGACGAAAAGGGGACTAGAAAGGTAAAAGAGATCTATGCATTGTTTGGGTATGGGCCGCGTCAGAGGTCAGACTTCACTGTTCCCCATCACCCCTACCCAGAGTCCCCCTACCCGCACAATGAGCCCCCACCCGTGGTCAAACGTCACCATAGCCCGCCGAGAGCCACCGCGGACAGAGCGTGGTCCTTCTATCCCGTATTTATCTTTCGCGTAGCTCGGGAGCTTTGCCCAGGGGGCTACTATGAATGTCACAGAGCGGCCGGCACGTCGTCCTCCTCTCCGAGACAAAACGGCACCGTTAGAATGACAAGATGGCCACAGAACAAGGGCCCAGCGGGCCTGAATCTGCAGCTTCCCTCCCCAACTCCCCCGCCCGCCGGTGGTGGACGATCGGACGCCGCCTACAAGGAGCCTGCCCTGTAACCCGGCCCCAGGCTCGCCAGCTCTTGGGGTGGGACGCCCACTCCGGGCACACTTCGGGCGGCGGGCCGCTGCGGTGGTGGAGCGGCCGCTCCTCCCCCACGCCTGCCCCGCCCCTCCAGCTTCCCCTCAGGAGCCATACAACGCTACCCAAGGGCTAAGGCGAGAGGATCGTACCCACACTTCCCAGGGCAGGACAGACCTACAGTTCCAACCCTACCGCAGCGAGGACCCCCGAGAGACACTTACCAGCCCGACCACCGGAAAAAAGAGCCCACGACCGCGCCACAGACCCGACCCGCCCCGCACGCAGGCAAATTGCGTCATCACGGCGCACCGCCCCTGCCAACTCCTTCCTGGCCGTAGCTGCCCGGCTTGTCTCCGCCCTACTCCGGCCGGCTCCCAAAGCGCAGGCGCAGACGCGTCCCCCTTGTCAGCGTCGGTGCAGGCGCCGGACCCCTCCCACGGCGGTTGGCCATATAGAGGCTGGGGGCGGGGAGGAGGTCAAGCGTAGCCTCTTCTCCTTTACCAACATGGCGCCTTGTCCGCGTTTCGCCACAGTTCCTACCTTATGAGCCTGGTTTCTTCACGCTAATAAGATTGGAACAGGTAATGAGATTCTTCGCCTTATGGGCAACTGCAGTGGGGGGAAGTGTGCTTCTCTAGAATGGGTCAGGTGGCCACGAAGATAAGAGGCGGCCAGGGCGGGCAAGTAGCGGTGTGAGTGCCGAGCAATGACGGGAAGGGGGCTTTCGACTCGGCCCTCTCCTCCAGGAAGATGGCGGCAGCACCGAGCTGCGAGCGCCGAGCTGGATCGGGTCGAGGCTGGCGTGGTTGCTCTAGCCGCCACCGCGGCCGTCTCGATGGTACGTCGCCGCCCCGGGATTGGCTGCATGTGGGTCACGTGGGAGCACGCCAAGCGTACACCATAGAGTCGCGCGGGTCCCCAGGGACGTGGCCTTCCTGTGCAGGCCGGGGCCCTCTCCCCGCGGGGGAGGGCGGAGCCGGCGCGGCCCCTCGCTTCTCCTGGTCTGGGGCGCGAGGTGAGACCTGCGGCATGGCCTGCGCGCCGGCTCTCAGCTACAGCCTCGGGGTCGGGAGGGTTCCATACCCGGTTGCGGCCCTCCCTGGGACGGGCGCGGCGCCACGGCCAGATGTCCTTTCCTCCGTCCGGGGTACCCCATAGGCCAGGCGGCGTTCGGAAATGCCCGCCTGGGCCTGGCGCCAAGGCCCCTCCACAGGAAGCCTCACTAGGGTGTCCTGATCAAGAGGAAACACTTCTTGCGTCCCTAGTGGGTAACATGCACGGTGTTGGGACCCTAAGCTGTCCTGACACATGGCTTCTTATAAGGGTATTTTTTGCGTAGTCCCTTAAAGAAATGGCCAGGTGTTGATGTGTCGCTGTCTTGCGTTCTCTTCCACCCGACAGAGAAAAGTGTCAAACTTGACATGGTGTTGCATACTCTGCAAACCAGAGGAACACCCGATCTGTGTTATTAAAAAAAAAAAAGTGCTGACAGTTAAATGAAATGCCTGGAGGAACTTGGGGAGGTTGTAATCCTCATTTACAGGGTGACTTGCCCTTCAGCTTTGAGTTTTGTTCTGTGTATCTGTAGATTCACTGCTATCCCAAACCCTCTGGGAATGACTTCACACATTTTGTTTGATGTTTAAGGAAGAAAAATCAGCCACTTTCTTAGTAGGTTTAGTAAAACCCTTTTAGATAGGTTAAGGCACAGGATAGGATTTCGTCTGAGGTTGTTGGTGGCCACACTCTATAGTAAGCCCATTATGAAGGTAAACCTGGTACTGAAACATGGTATATAATCTAGTGCTTAGCTTTATATTTTGATGATGTTGAACACTAGAGTTTAACACTAATGTAAACTTTTAAGTACAGGATACACTAGAAAAGTTGAAAGCAGTGTTTTGAAGTAGGTGGAAAGCTGTTTAGTTAAGGATAGCTGCCAGCATGTGAATTTTCACTTCTTTGGATCAGAAACATCAACCATAAATGAACCTACTGAAAAGTTCATTAAATCTGAAATCTCCTAAAATCTGAAGGAGCTTTTGAAAGCTAATTCATAATGAGGGTTAAACTTTCTTGATACTATGTTCTGTGCCACAAGCACAGTTGAATCAAACTAAAATCACACGGAAGAAAGTACATCAAGTGTAAGGAAGTACTAGGACAGATATATGTCACTGCCCTCTGGATAGCTGACTTCTCCCTTTCTTCTCATTGGAGAACTTAATGTTTGTTTGTTTGGCTTTGTTTTGATTTTCTGATTGACTATCCTTATTTGAGGTGTGGTGATACACACCTGTAATTCCAGCGCTCTAGGAGAATGAGGCAGAGTTTAGCTTGGGTAATTTAGTGAGATCCCGAGTCAAAATTAAAAGGGCTGGGCATGTAACTCAGTATGAATGCCCCAGGCTCAATTACCATTACCACATACACACATGTAAAGAATATATGTGCTGGAAATTGCCAGTACCAGCCATTGTTAGGGTCTAGGATGCAATGGAAAAGAAGATACAGATTTGTGTTTTCTTCATGAAGTTGATGGTCTAATCTAGAAGATTCATATTTAAAAAAAAAAAAAGCCAGTGTGATAGACGCAGTAATGGAAATACGTGCAAGATGTGGAGTTAGCCGGCAGTGGTTACTTGAAAGTCACCCTAAGGAATGTGTCTTTGAACTGGGGCTTAAAAGGTAAGTTTTACCAGCTGAAGTTGGCAAGAGGGGGCGGTCTAGACCCAGTGGTGCATATGGCAGCAAGGTAAGAATTTGGTAGACTGAGGATGCTGTGAGGGCAGAGGGGTTGACTGACACTATGGAGTAAGGGCTTTATGTGCTCCAATGACTCTTACCTCAGACCTTCTGACTTGAGTGGGATTTTAGATGACTGTAGTGTGATGTCTTTAACGATCTTCCATGGGTTGCCACTAGGGCCTCCCACCTGGAAGTTATTTACTGAAAGGGCTCAAAGAGAGAGATACTCCAGAGTACATATTTGCCATGGCCCCTTGAGTGTGCAACCTTCTGTGCCAAGCAGTAGTAGGGAGTCCCTTCCATTTTTCATTTTGCGGTAATGAAAGTCTCAAAGACTTCTAGAGTATGGCTATTTCTTAGTTGCTATTTCTGAGTTATGGTGGTGCAAAGTCTAAGATGTATATGAAGATTTTTGACTGGAAAAGCAGACATAGAGTCTCAAGCATTATAAGATGTCAATGCATTTCCCCTTAAATTGTAAAAGCGCAACATTTGGAAACAAAAAAAAAAAAAAATCAAAAGGGACTTTTTACATGTATAACATTTAAAAATGGATTATTTCTAGAATTAGAGACGTTTTAAAGATAAAATCCCTAGTAGGCTACTGTTCTACTCTGCTCGCCACAGTTTCTCAAGTACCATTTAAAATGAGCTAGACCCCTGTTCTGAGGCAAATCTGAAAGTCCTGTCATGTTAGTCATCCTGTTGACATTTGCTGTTATTAATCTGGTAATAGTACACTGACCATATGTGCTGTCCTTTACTATTTAATAGCACCTTTATATATTTTAAAATTAAAAATATTTCAAATCAAGAATATATCTTCACAATTTACAGAGTCAATCTTTGAAAGGCTTTCAAGGAAGAAGTCCTAATGCCCTTCCTCCAGTCAGATTTCTTTCTCTACAGAGAATGCTCCTTTGCCTCTTAGCGAATTCCATTCTTGGCTTCCAATACTAACCGTGTTTGCTTGACTTATTTGTACCTCTCTTGTTTCACAGATTGTTTCTTTGCTTGACATTGACAGCAGATGTGAAGTTTCTAGCTTTCTCTTTCACTCCTTCGCCTTCTTTATACTGACAGACTCATGGCTGTCTAAAGTAGCTAAGGTAGATCCTTAATTGAGTTAGTTTAATAATTAATACTTGTTATACATAAGCATGCTATGTACATAGTGCGCTGCACAGCTGGGCCAGATGGCAAAATAGTATTATTTTTACTTTACCAGATAGACTTTTCTTGTGGTTATTACAAATCTTCGTTGGATTTTTTCTCTTTTTGTTACTTGTTTTGAGACAGGGTCTTGCTGTGTAGTTAGTGCAGGGTGGCTTTAAACTTACGTAGTCCAAAATGGCCTGGAACTCACAGCGATCCTCCTGCCTCTCTCCCCTGAGTGCTGGGATTTCAAAATCTTGTTTGCTTAGTTTTCTTTGTATTTTCATTAAAATTGAGACCCAGAGTTTATTTCAATTGTCTAAAGTCTCCTTTCAAGAAATGTCTTTTGTATGATAAAGTGCAGTATTGCTCTTTTCATTTTGAATTAGTCTTTTTCAGTGTCTCCAATCTCTTGCAACCTCGACTGTACCTGGAATTTTCTTCAATGTTTTCACTGAGTTTGGTTTTCTGGAATTCATATCCTCCTGTCTTGGTTTTTTTCTCATTTTGATGGAGCACATCCTCCAAAGGTTGCCAGAGAAAGAGAGGTTTTGAGATCCTTTGTGCTTTGTTTTCTCCCTTTGTAGTTAGTTGAGTGAGAATTTGGACCTAATTTTGCTCCTCCCAAGTTATCAGGTTTTTAGGTCTTCAGCCATCCTGAGTCTTGAGCCGTTGTCTGTGATAGTTTTCCTTGGTGAAGCCTGAAGATTTTGCTGTCTTCAGAAAATTCATAGCATGCAGTGTAAGATTGCTTTAGAGTCCGTTCTCAGCTGTTGTCTCGCCTTTTCTCTTGGCCTCTTCGTTTGGAAACACATGCTCTTCAACCCTGGGCTTTTTTCTTGATTTATTGGTTAGCTTTCTTCCCATTTACTTTTTTATACTGTTGGACCTTTTGACTTAAGGTCTTTGTTTTTAGTTTTCTATTTCTTCCTTCTCATATGTCTTTATAAATTACAAATTGACAAGTTACATAGTTACAGAGCAGAAAATGGTACTGTGATTTATGAATATGATGCGATGTGATAGATCAAGCTAATATATTTATCACCTCAATTTTTCTGGTGAAGCATTTGAAATGTACTTTTAGCAATTTAGAAATGTATGACATTATTAAGTACTATATTCATCACATTGCAATGTCTCTTAAAAAACAGTCCTAAGTTCAATCCCTGGTACCAAAAACAAACAAACAAACAAAAAAACAGTCCTATCTGTTAAGGCTCTGTACCTCATTTTTAAAATTTTTATTAGAACATGTTTATAGTACATACTGATTACATTCATTGTTAGGAGTTGGAGCATGTACATTGCATACATTCTTCTTTGCCATCCCTTTCCCCTTTCTCTGCCATTATTATAATTCACAGATGCAGAATCTCCTCATATGTCTCTATAGATGTTGAGTTTTTTTGGTAAGTTTTTTTTTTTCCTTTGGGTCACTGTTATTACAGGCTGCTTTTCATCTGTTGGAGAGTGTTAATGATTTGTGTCTAGATGTCCCTCCAAAGCCTCATGCAGTTTTAGATGGGACTTTTTTGAGGGTGGTTGAGGCTAGAGGGTATGATTGATTCAGAGTACAGTGTGAGGATTAAGGGTGAATGATTGCTGAATCAGTTCAAAGACTGGCTTGGCACTGCCCTTATCCTGGTAGACTGCATACAATATAAAGGAAAGAAAGAGACTTGTCTCTCCCTTCTCTTCTTGCTTTTGCTGTCTTCCACCACCATGAACAGTTAGTTGCCCCTCTGCCATGCCACCCTGCCTTGGAGCCAGCCAATTATGGACTGAAACCTCTGCAAACTGGGAGATATATAAACCTTTCTTCCTTGAACTTTGAGTGTCAAGTAGTTTGTCTCAGCCACAAGAAAAGTAAGGCAGGGTTTTAGCTTTCATTTTAGAGCTTTTTCTGGGATGTCCATTCATATTTTCATGGCTGCTCCTGTGTCAGAGGGCCTCTGAATGTGTGATCATGCCCTGTCTACTGACTGCAGCTTTCACTTTTCTCCGGACTGAAGCCCGCTGCTTCCTCTGCATATGCCCAGAGAAATGTCTGCTAGTCCCTTGCCTGGCTGCCTTGCTCAGTGGCCACATGAAGGACAGGCCTGAGATCTCAGGACTAACAGAAAAGCCTACTGCCTCTTTGCAGAATGAACTCCTACCCACCGCTGTGACTGGTGCCCCCAGTTCAAAGATTCTATTTCACTTTCCTGAGAAAACAGTGACAGCCTTTGGCCAGGTCAGAGAGGGACAGCATCCTGTTAGGTATGAGTCTTGATTCTGCTCCACTTTTTAAGCTTTTGTTTTTGTTTTTTTGCGACAGAGTCTCACTGTGTAGTGCAGGCTGGCTTTGAACCTGCTTATTTAGCTCAGGCTGGCCTCGCACTCCCATCAGTCCTCCTGAATGTTGAGATTACAGGCATTCACCAACATGCCTGGCTGCTTTTTAAGTTCTTATTTCTGTTCCCAGCCCAAATTTTCCTCCTTCTAGTCAGGTTGTCTCGGCCTTCCCATGACTGGTGTGGGATTCTACCCTTTCAGCTCTTTCTTAATAGCCCTCTTGTATTTTAAGGTTCTTATTATTTCTACTTCAGTTTTTTGTGCTTTGTGTCTCTAATGCACATGCAGAAATCCTTAATCTTTTGGTGGTACTTTGAGTGCAGTGAAGTAAATGTATCAACTTGACAACTGCCACACAGCAGGTACTGGTGTATGTAGGAGGTGGATACTGTAAGGACTAAAACAGGTGTGTTCTATGAGGTTTTTGTGGAGGTCACATTTTAGTGTGGGGAGACAGGCCAGCAAATATGTGGCATATCAGTTGCTGATGAAAAGGAGAGAATAAAATAGTTCAGAGCTGCAGGAGGCATTGTATCTGGACAAGAACTACCTTGGAGGACTTACTATTGAAGTGACACTCCTTGGAGCCTGAAGTGAGTGTGCGGGCATAGACAGCTTCCTGGAGAGGTTGTTCTGAGTGCAGTGAGAGGAAGTACAAGTGTGGAGTGGGAATGCATTCAACCTGTGGGGAAATGTGGGGCCCCAGATACTGGAAAACTGGAGAACAGAGCCAGGGAAGCAACAGGATGATGATCCACCCATTTGGGGAAGAGCCTGAGACAGAGGCCCTAGTGAGTTGCAGAGCAGAGGCTATGCCTTCACCTTAAGTTTTCCAGCACTTCACTGCCTGTCCCTGTCTTTTCAGCCCACCATCCAGATAGAGAGCTGTGCACCACCACTCCCAGAACTTAATACATGCTTCATGACTCTTGCAACCAACATTACCTTATTGGAGAGTTGCTGTCCTACAGCAGGATAGATTAGTGTTTGCAAATGCAGCAGAACTTTGACAGGGTTGGAGGTATAGGTCGCAGATGATCAAATTTTGTCTACAGTGTGAGCAGTGAAGAAAAAAGACAACCACACCCTCCAGCATTAGGGATTGAACCCAGACCCTTTTGCAGTCTAGGCAAGCATTCTACCAATGAGCTGCATCCTCAGCCACTGTCTTTTTCAGTATTATTTTCTCGTGAATTTGTCTCCATATCCTTCAACAGTGTTTTGTTTTCTTTCTGAACTTTCCTACTGCTCTGTTGACTGATTGGATTTTTTTGTTTGTTTTGTTTTTGTCTTTTTGAGACAGTATTTCGCTATGCTATAGCCCAGCCTGGCCTCAAACTTGCAGCCATCCACCTGCTTTAGCCTCCTGAGTACTGAGATTACAGGCATGCACTACCACGCCTGACAACCGATTGGATTTTTATTGTTATTGCTGTTAAAAAAAAAAAAAAAGTGTGTGGTAGAGATCTTGAGTGATGATGATACATGGTTATAATTCCATCAGGCAGAATTGTTAAGTTCCCAGTTTAGGCAGTTTAGCAAGACCCTCTCTAATAATAACATTAAAAAGGGCTAAAGGGCCCAGGAATGTAGCTCAGCTGCGCAAGTATCTGCCTGGCAGGTACAAGGTCATGAGTTCAATCCCAGGTTCCAAAAAAAAAGTGGGCTAAAAGTATAGATCAGCACGACAGCCCTGGGTTCAAATCCCAATACTGCAAAAAAAAAAAAAAAAAAAAAAAAGCTTAACTCTCAAGAAATTCAGACATCCAGTAAGTAACTAAGATTTCAGTCTCACTAATGATCAAACAATTGCTATTAAAATCATTTCTCCCTTACCAGACTTGGGGAGAAAAGAGAGTGACCATCTTCATTGTTGTTGTGACAGAGTGGTGTATCAGAGGCAGTGACTATAGATAGAAAGGACAGTTTGGCTCCACAGAGTGGATCAATGCATTGCCGTGTAATTCTGTTTCTGGGAATTTATCTTATAAAGGTTCAGGCTCAAGTAAACAGAATTTTCTTTCAGCAAAGACTGCCACAACCTATTTTTAAATGGAAATAGGTATAGCAGGTGGGTGAACAGTGCATATAACAATGTCCTAATTTTGTTTCAGCTGTGTATTAATGTATGCACAAGGATAGCTGAAAAATATTAGATGATATTTTTTGAGACACTTCAGGAAGAATCCTAGGAGATTGCCAATTTTTACCTTGTTTTGTTGGGTCATGTTTTATATTTTTATGTTAAAGTCCTGTTTCTTGGTCAACCACCACTAAGCAAGCACTGTGTAGTACCGGTGTACTACTTGTACAGTATTAATTAAACTAGGGTTAGGGTAGGACCTTCCTGCTCTGCCTCAGGCCTTGTGATGAGGAGTGCTCTTCTCAGGAGGCTGGGCTGTGTGGCAGCAAGCCTTATCCAGACAAGAAGTAGAAAGTTACAGATGCAGAAGCCTAAGGTTAGTAAGTGGCAGTGAGTAATCAGGAGGAATTGTTTTGAATTAAGTGTTTCTGGAAACACTGTGTCTGGTGCGTTGGTATTCTCAGAAATCCCTGGAGGTGGACAGTGGAGAGTGTACTTACACTGCCAGGTGTGTCGTTTCCTGCTCCCCAACGCAACCAAGGCCTGAGGTGTTTATGCAAGTGAGGAAGGTGGTCTCTAAGAGGTCTGCACTCAGATTTCAGCCTGTTGATAGGGGTCTGTTTTAGTCTGGGTTGTTTTGTTTTGATTTTTTGAGAAGGATCTCACTGTGTAATCTGGGTAGCCTTGAACTCAGCGGTGCCCAGGCTGACTGTGATCTCAGTTCTCTTCTGCCTCAGCCTCCTGAGCACTGAGATTACAAGTGCTATTGAACCCAACATTGGATTCAATAGGACTTTTACTACTTCCTTTAAAGATAAGAAAGCTGTCTTTGAGTTTGCTTATTTGTTGTTATTGTTCATTTGTTTGTTTTGTTTTGATAGATCTCAGGACCTTACACTTGCCAGGCAGGTGGTTTTGCTGCTGAGCTATGTCCCTGGCCTTGCTCATTTGGTTTTTTTTTGTTCGTTTGTTTGTTTTTTTGGTTTTTTGGTTTTTTTGGTGCCTGCGATTGAACTCACGACCTCACACTTGCCAGGTAGGCGCTTAAGCCACTGAGCTAAATCCCCGGCCCTGCTCATTTGTTTTTATAGCTCTGATAGCTCAGAACCTTTGACTTGGTTCTTCCTATGTTTTTGGCCCACCCAAGAATGAGCAGCCTCAATCAGTGAGTAGCTTCAGGGTCCAACTTTTCTCCAGAGGTTTGCATGTACTTGGATTAATAGACCGTCAGGGTTCAGGTTGCTTTGATCAGTGTGTGTATGTGACCAACCTGTGTTCAGGACTTCATGTCCTTAGCCACACTGTTCTACAGTTAGGTATAGAAGGTGTGAAAAGCGTTCTTCTGCATCAGGTTAAATGCTACCGCTTCCCTCTTATTCATCTTCCGTTCTGGCCACCTTCCTCTCATAGGGGTGCAGGTGAGGCTGGGGACTGCTTTGAGGCTGGGGAGCGGTGGTTCTTGGCCCTGCTCTGCCAGGTGAGAGAATGCTGTACAGTGCTGGGCTACAAGAGGAGCCCCTGACCACATGTAGGGCATAGTGCTTTCTGGGTTAGGGCAGGTGGCCTTCCTTTATAGCAACCTTGGCTGGCTAGATCTATACTACTTCTGCTTTCTTTCTGGAGAGAAGGCACTGCAGCCAGGCCAGTCTGTGTGTGTTGCGTCTCTGTGCAGAAACTGTTCTCAGTGCTTCTGGGTACGCTGTTGGTTGTGCAGATGTCATGTGTCAACCCTGCCCAGCACTTGGCCCTGGCAGCTGAGTTTGGGTTAGTTGGGATTGAGAGGGTGCTGTGAGCAGAGACCCTACCTAGGGTCATGCACCTAGGAATGAGTGGCTGAGCACCCTCTTCAGAGTTCCTAGGGGAAAGAAGGCTGTCCTCTGGGCTTATTGGCAGCAGCACCTGAAGAGTGGCCCAGCCTAGGAGCTTTGCAGACTCAGAGGGAGCAGAGCTGCTACAGAGGTTGCCGTGCCTTGGGAACTGGAGAAAGGCCTCTCCCCAGAATAAGCACAGTTCAGGGTTGGGGGAGACAGTGCAAGTACAGAATGAGGAGCTCTCAAAAAGAAATAAAAAGAAAGAAAGAAATGAGGCGGCTCTTGAAGACATGCTTTAAAGAGGGTGGCTTGTTTTGAAATTGAGGTAGCACCAGTGACTTTCTGAAGGGCCTCCCTTTCTAATACCCCTTGCAGGACATACTGCCTTCCTTTAAAGTGGCCTTGGCTGCACCAATGCTACTTCTTTCTGGAGAGAAGTCATTGCAGCCAGTTACTGCAGTATGTGGCTTCTGACTCCTTGCCATACAGAATGGAAAACTTTCTGTCCTCTTAAACTTTCTCTTTAAAAAATTTTTTTTTTTAAAGAAAAGATGGCACTACCTGTCATTCACCTGTTGGGAACTGTGTTATTTGTTGGTGTCTCCTACTTGATGAAGGTAGATGAGCAAAACTTTTAAACTTTTTTCCTTCCCTTTATGTTCTCAGAGATGGTCCACAGGCTTCTGAGCATGTCTCTTCAAATCATTGCAGTGCATACCTGTCCAGCATTTTGCTGGCTAGAGTAAAATCAAATATGTAGCACTCTCCTTGTCAGTTTTGTTTTGTAGCAGTATATATTGCTCTTAATTTCACTTTTATGGGATGTGTTTTCTAACACTATTAATACTTAGCTCAGGGCTGGAGATATAGCTCAGTGGCACAAGTGCTTGTCTGGCAAGCACAAGGTGTTGTGAGTTCGATCTCCAGTACCAAAACATTGTTTTTTTTACTTAGCTCATTTTGTGTTTCAAATGAATTACAAATTGATCTGCTTTTCGCCTGTTAAATTTTTTAGTTTCTTAAATTCGGTGGTCTAGTGTGTGTGAAAGTTCAATTTGAAGAATATTTGTTTTCCTCTTGAAACAAGACTTCTATTTTGATGTACTTGTTCATGCTGGGATCTGACTTGCCAGGCACAGAGGGGAAAGTTCCCTGTTGTTGCTTCTGTGCCCTGCAGTTACTCAGCAGGGCATAGCAGGGTTTACGCAGTTTACACAGGGGCTGGACATGGTCATCATCATGTCCCTTTGAGAGATTGATAAGTGTAGGGAGAAAAAGATGGTATTACATGGGAGAGACAACAGTTAGAGGCGTGGTTCATTCTCCCTTGATCCTGTGAAAGATGCTTTTGGTTTTGCAGTAGTGTGTGCAAAGTGTAGATGCTATCATGGCCAACCTTAGCTTCTTTTTCATGGATGGCTGGGGCTGGGGGTTCTTCTGCCTAACTGCTGAAGATGCTGCTGAGGTGGAGGGAAGGGGGATGGTAAACAGACTCCAGCCCTTGTTTTCTTTCTCTGCCTGATGTTAAGGTTTTAAGACCTTATCTTTATGTAGAGCATGGTGTGAGAGGACTGAAGTGATAATGGAGGGTCTTTTCTTCTCCATCAAATCTCATCCATTAGCTCCTACAGTATTTACCTTTTGCTGTCAATTTGACCATTGTGGCACACTGAGAACTTGACATGCGTTAGGAGCCTTACAGGACTGTTGGCTCTGGTATATACTTCTGCTTGCCTTATTGTGTGCCTGCTTCCAATCCTGAAGGAGTAGGGTTGCATGTATGTGCGTGTATTTATATTTCCTCTTGGCATTGATGTTTGACACTTTCTACTGCCCCTTGGGCCCTGTTCCTTCTGTATCTTATGACTTGCCCTGTCTGGGAGTGTCCCTAAGACTAGTGTCTTGCTGTCCTTTAGGATAGCTTGTAACTGGGCCCACAATGCTAGTGGCAAGCCAGTGGAGCCTTTCAGGTGTAATGTCTGAGAAGTTTCTTGGGAGCACTGACTCCTGCCTGTTCGTGAGGTAGTATCTCTGTATGGACCTTGAAGCTGCCCAATATGTGTCACTTGCTGCACGTGTGTAGCTGAGGTCTTGGTAGCTTCCTCAGCACTTTCTGGTGGTTCCAAAACTCTAGTTTCCTGAACTCTGACAAAATGAATGGATAACAGACCTTAGTATACACAAAAAGTGGATGAAATGTGCAGTGATCTTAGTACTTGAACCATGATTGAATTTATAATCAGAATGTGGGTTTTGCCACCCCTTTGTTATATTGATGTGTTTATTTCCAAATTAAGGTATTTAGTTTATAAGCAGTATGATTCTCCATTAATTCTTTTTGGTATTATCTTGGACCTTACAGAGGATTTCAAGTAGGGCCCATCATTTTCTGCCTGAACCACCAAGATGCTTTCCTCCTTAGCCACAGCATAGCTACAGCATAGCCACAAATACATTGCTGCCTCCTGACCTCTGTTCCGCCCGTCCACTTCTTTCCAAAAGAACCCATTCAGAATCCATGAACACATCATTCTCAGGTCTCTTCAGCCTTCTTCAAACTGTACTAGTTCTCTAATCTAATCTTGACACTTTAAATCATTGCAAGTGGAAACAATATTTTGTAGAGCATCCCTCAGTGAGGTTTATCTGGTGTTTCCTTTGATTAGATATAGGACTTGTGTCTTTGGCATACATACTCAGAAGGAATGCTGGGTTCTCTGCATTCTGTTCCATGGGGCAAGCTTTGAATTTGTCCCATTACCAGTCATGTTCATTTTTTCACTCGATTAAGTTGAGGTCTGCCAGCCTTTTACACTGTAAAGTCTTTGTACAGTAATTGCTAAGTAGATTGTGTGTGGGGGGGTATTTTTGAAACTAAATCAAATTTTCAATTATTTCAATTATCAAAATTTCAGTTCATTTACTTACAGCAGTACTGGCTCATGGTTTCCCATTTCATTCAGTAGGTTATCTTTCATTGATATTTTATTTTGGTACTCACTTTGTCTCAGGTTTGACTCATGGAAGTCCCTCAAACCAGCTCCTGTGGCCTTTTGAATGTTTCCTTTAGTCTCTTTCTTGCTTTGTAGAACTTTAAGCTGTTCTGGGCTCTTGTACTTTGCCTGCCTCAGTCTTGGAATCTGTGTTTTCTTTTATTTTATTTTAATTTAATTTTTTTTATTTTTAAATTTTAAATCTGTGTTATCTTTAAAGAGGCAGCTTCCTCTTCATGGCATTTGATACTCTGAGCAGAAGGGTCTGGGTACCAGGTAGGTTACTGGAATGTTACCAGGCCTTCTCAATCAGCCAATATGTAGGAAATGAGCTGTGTTTATGGGGACATGTGTGCGTGTGCATGCCTGTTGTCGTATGCTTAACTACCTCTTCCAACAGTGAGAATCCTAGATCCCAGGGTCTCTAATATGTTTACTTCCTTGATTAGTCATCCTGTATGTAAGCAGCCTCCTGCTGCTGTTCCTCCTATGAACTTCTACAGTACAGTAGACTGTACCATTTCCAGGCTGTTAGAGGAATGGTAGCATTATTGCCAATGTCCTATCAAGTATTTACTACATATTTATGAGGCATACTTGTGTTCTTCCCTACTCTTTGTTTGTAACAGTACTGCTGTGAGCACCTTGTGCCTATTACACCTGTACTTCTGCAAGTACTTCTAGAGAGGGGTTTGGCAGTATAAGTATTGAATTTGATTATCTCTCTGGCTCTGTTTTTAAGTTGTCTTCTACTTTAATACATCCTAACCAGTAGTAGTCTCTTCCCTTCCCATTGCAAAAACTACACTATCATTTTACTCATCTTTGTTGATCTGCCTGAGGGGAGGGACTGACTGCTCCAGAGAGAGTGTATGTTCATAGGCAGTTCGATGGCTTTTCTATTACTTCATTGTTCGTGTGTCTTAGCCTATTGAGGCTATTGAGCGAAAAATTCTGCTTGTATTTTAACCTCTATTTTGGCTACCATATATAAAATTCTTAAGCTCTGATGTGGTCAAATGAGTCAACATATTAATGGTTTCCATAATCCGTGTCATCATGGCTTTTTGTGCCCCTAAATCATACCCAGGTTTTCCTTAATCTTACAGGTCTTCAAAGCTTGATTGTGTGCACCCACAGATTTCTAATCTAGCTCAGTTACTTTGGAGTATGGTATAAGGTAGAATCCAAACTATTGTATGTTTTTTTCAAAATGGATAGCAGATTGGCCCAATTTTTTGACATCCTTCCTTGCTAATTCAAAATGGCATTTGAATCAATTTATAAATACATAGATATGTGCAGGTCCGTTTCATTGATTTGCCTCTTCCTTAACCAATGTATACTTTTGCTACATTTGGGTCAATTCAACCTTTTATTTTTAAGGCTGCTTTTGTTTTCAGCTGAATTTTGCTAATCCTTTTACAGTTCACAAAAATACTACTGGATAATGTGGTTTTAATTTCCTATGGCCACCATAACAAATCACCAAAACTGTGGTAACTTATAACAATAGAAATGTGTTTTCTCACAATTCTGCAGGCTAGAAACCTGAAATCTGGCAAGGCCATGCTCCCTCTGGGAACTTTAGGAGAAAAATTGTTCTTTGCCTCTTCCAGCTACCCCACATTCCTTAGCTTGTAGTCTGTCACACACACACACACACACCCCGGCCTACCTCTGCATAGCTTTCTCCTGTGTATCATTCTACTCTTTACTCTGTCTTCTCTGTGGTATCACTTGTGTGATAACATTAGAACCCACCAGAATAATATGTGCTAATGTCTTTATCTCAGTATATTTGTCTTAATCATTGTCTGAAAATATTCTTTTTCCAAAGGTATTTGTAAGTTTCAGAAAGTTAAGTCTGAGGTCTCAGAGTAGCATTGTGCAGCCCAACACCAGTGTTATTTGGGGTTTCATTGAGTATATAGATCAACTTAATGGAGAGCCAGCATCTTTTTTTAAAAATAATTTTATTTTAAGAGAAAAAAACAAAACAAGACAAAACAGAATAAAGGGTAGCAACAATACAGTATTCCAAGGAAAAAAGGAAAAGAGCAACAACAAAAAAACCTAAAAAATTATTGCTTGACAAATTACATACTGACTTCTTTGAAATAGTTGTTCAAATTACAAAGTTAAAACATGTAAAGTAGACATTCAAACAGTGAGACTGTTAACAGTTCTGCTCCACAATCTGACAAAAACAGCAGTATGGTCATCCATTTTACCCATGCAAATATACATGCAATTATATCAAAAGGGTAGAATTAAACACAACAAAACAGAGCAAAGTGGATCACAAGAAAGCAACGTAAGAGACAAAAATTTCAAAACTAGACTATCGGTGATATTCACTCTCTATCATATTGACTCTTGTTTTCTTCCAAATTGTTGTCCATATTGTCACATACAGGGAATTCACATGAAACAACCTAGTATGGAATTGATCTGAGCAGGATGAGGAGGACATTTTAAGTCTTCAAGACCAGACATTAGGGAAGCCAAGAGTGGCTGTCATAGTGTCTCTCATTCTTCTCAAAACAGCTGTCCATACCTTAATGTGTGTTGAACTTAAACAAGGCAAAGCAAGCTAAGATCACCTTGAACAAAAAGTGATAGTTTTGCTGGACTTCACATCATGACGTTATGGAATCAGCACTGGGTATTGTAGTGTCTCTTTTTCTTAAAAGTAGTTGTTCATTCAACATGTGTTATATAGTTGGTTCTCGTAAACTGTTTATAAGCTCTACACATGCATGAGTCTCTACTTATATATTTATCATTTCTGTATTAGCAGGAAAAAAAAAACAAAGCAAGATAAAACAAAACAATTCCTAGAAAAGCATAAGGCAGAAAAGTCACATAAAACTACAATACAAGGTGATCTACAATGGTTACCATGGTGTCTCAGCAGTGTGTAACAACATTAATAAAAATGAAGCATTGGAGATATTATAAGACTTCAAGAGCAAGTAATAATCAAACCAGAGTGGGTATCTTAGTGAATCTTGTCATCTTCAGTGTAGTTGCCTATACACTTAGACTTGATGCTATCCATCATAACAGATTTAAATAAAATCAGTCAATACAAAGTAGCAATCTAACAAACCAGATTCAAATAAGATCAGTCATAATAAGACAGTGTAAGTTATAAAGGGCTTCAGAT
>PVJX010000160.1:0-259033 GCA_004027295.1 Dolichotis patagonum | reverse complement strand
TTAGGAAAATTAGGGATGATTACCATAATATGGCCTCTTATTTTTGGGATAGCTGAACATGTCCTCAAGTCTAGTGTAAGTAGACAAACTGGAACAGCACGTAATCCATCCAAGCAGAGTGGTGAGAATAATGTAAATTTTAAATCTTGTTACCCCAGTAACAGTATCCTCTGCCTTCATTTTTTAGACAATTCCTCCCCTTTCACTCCCATGGGGTGCACTGCTTGTTTTGGGTCCCACTGCCTCCCTATATAGAGCATCTCAATGGACCCTATCTCCTGATCTACTCTGCCTGTGTTTCTCTCTGTTAGTATTTTAAGGCCCTCTATACTAGAGATTATAGCCAATCTTCTCTGCCTCATTTCTGCTATTCTGTTTTTCTGCCATTGATAGTCTATTTTTCTCTTCCACTCCACTGTCTGCCTTGTTCACTGAGGCCTCTCTGCCACTGTTCCTGAAATGCTCATATTCTTGTTCTCTCTCCCTAGAATGTCCTTCAGTATTTTTTTGTAGGGTTGGACTGGTGGTCACAAATTCTCCTAGTTCTTCTTTGTCATGGAAGCATCTTTTTTTCTCCATTAATTTCTAGAGAGAGTTTTGCAGGATACATCAATCTGGGCTGGAGATTGTTCTCCTTCAGCGCTTGAATTACTTTACTCCAAGATCTTCTTGACCTGATGGTCTGTGTCGAGAAGTCTGCCGTGATTTTGATGGGTTTTGCTTTATAGGTGATCTGTTTCTTTTCTCTGATGGCTTTTAATATTCTGTTCTTATATTGAATTTCTGGTATCTTGATTATTATGTGTCTGGGTGTAGCTCTGTTTGGGTTGTAGGTGGCTGGAGTTCTGGATGCTTCATATATATCATTTCTTTTTTCTATGCTTGGGAAATTTTCCTTAGTAATTTCTGTGAATAGCCTTTGTAATTCCTCTGGTTTGATTCCTGCTTCTTCATTCACATACTTTATTCTTAAGTTATAGATCCTCTTGTCATCTTCCAGTCTTTGTATCTTTACTGCCTGCTCTGTTGTTATTTTTAAGAGATCTTCCCTTTCATGACCCCACATTGCAAGCCTGTGTTCAATTTTTGATAGTCTATCTTTGGTTTCTTTCAAGCAGTTTTGCCAGCTTTCTATTGAGTCTTTAGTTTCCTGATAATCTCTTTGAATTTGCTTCATGAATTCTTGGTTTTTACTGAATTCTTCATTAAATTTTTCTCTCCATTTTTGTTCCTCCATTCTTCTGTCTGTGTCTTCTTGAGAGGTGCCCAGCCCTTCTTTTATTAATCTATTTATCTCTTGTTTAATTTGAATTAATATTTCAGTTTTGGTCTCACTTACGAGGTCCTGAAGATAACCTCTTTATGTCTGCTAATGCTGTGTTTGATGTTGCATTTTTGCTGCCCTCAATCCCTTTTGTATTTACCTCTCCTGGATCAATGTTCTCAGGGTTGGGGGGCTGGGAGTTGTTTCTTATTTCTCCCTTTCGTCATGTTTTTTGTTCCTTCCATACAAGTGTACAGTGTAATTCCCAGACTCTTTTCTTGTTGTTTAAGGCTCCTATAGAGGGCGCAGGCTAGGAGCTTTAGCCCTCTACAATAGGTTAGCAGAGCTTAGAGTTCACCCACGGGCAGTGTGCGCTAGCTCCTCCCTTCCGGGCCAGTCAACCTTTTCAGGCCTTCACTGCATCAGTGTGCACTGATCTCAGGGAAGTAATATTGTAGTGACTTACAAGGTCCCCGCCAGGGGCAAGGCCTAGTCCAAGCAGATTCCACCAATCCGCTCAGCAAGGGGAGCAACCAGCTGAAGCCACTTCCTTATGGAGTTAGGGCTGTCCTGCCCAAATCCAACATGTCGTCCAGTCGGTTTCCCCTTTCCCGTGGGAGGGTCTTATTCCCATCACTCACCACGTGTTGATGCCCGTCCCGAGAACTGCAGGGCTCCCCAACCTCTGACTTCAGTGTGGCTGCGGTGGGAATTCACAGTGCCTCTGGGTGGGTCCAGTGCAGGGCCGGTCCGGGCAAGCTGCATGCAGGGCTCTTCAGCTCTGCGCTCCAGTGGCTCAAGCCAGTTGCTTCGGTGTGGATCGCTTGTTCAGTTCGGGCAGGAATTCAGGTGGCTCGAGGAGGGCACCGTGCTCGCTGATCTTAGCTTCTCTAATGGTAGTTCCAGGACCTCATATTCAAGTGGTTTTTTGCACTTTAGTTTTTTCCTGGGTTATGAGAGTCCATCTCTATCTGTTTGGGTCTCTCCAGGGTGTTTTCTGGCATTTGAGCTGTCTCTCTCAGAGAGGGTCTCTCTCCTGCTACCTACAGTCTGCCATCTTGTCTTCCCGAGATCTAGCATCTTTAGAGATAAAATCTCCTGGTCTGAAACTTGGCGTCCTCTGCGTGGTTTACACAGGCAGTCTTATAAGCGGGCACATGCACTCATGTATGTATAAAACTTGTGCTTTGGGGCTGGGGATTTAGGTCAGCGGCATAAGCGCCTGCCTTGCAAGCACACAGTTGTGAGTTCGATCCCCGGTACTGATTTAAAAAAAAAAAAAAAAAAAAACTTGTGCTTTGCTGACATGCTGAAATTTCCCTTCCATGCTCCTACGGTTTTGTTACAGTTGAGGGGAGGGGTCTTCTTGCTTAATAGTGGTATTTGTCTTCTTTAAATTGTCTCCTTAGATTGCATAGTTGACAATCTTTGATGATAGTAACATCTTTTGCCATTTTAATGTAATTTCAGATTTTCACTAAATATGTTACTTTGGGGACCTGTTGTTCATATGGCCATTTCCTGATGTTAAACTGCATAAGAAACAAAGACTATTGGCTAAGTTTCATCATTCTTTTCAGTTTTTTAAAATGATCATCTCTCAGTCATGTATGTGTATTTGTCCTCCCTGAGCTGTGTAAGTTTCCATTTCCCGGTATGAAACCATTACTGCATACCTAGAACAGACCCTATGAATATGGTGTCTTGATTTCTAAGTTTTGTGACTTATTGGGCTGGTGTTTTGTATAAAATTCTACATGTTGGTAAAATAGTTTGTAGTCAGTAATCTTTGTAGCATCCATTCATTGTTTTGAAGACACAAAACAGTGCCACTGTTTTTCTCGGGGGACCCTCTTTTCCACCATGTGCAGTCCCTGTGATGTGGGTAGGCGGCTTCATCTAGCTGAACAGGTGGGTACTGGTTGGCTGTGCCTTAGATGCAGTGTGTCCCCTTGGCCCCTGTGCAGTGTGTCCTCTTGGCCCCTTGACTACAGGGGCCACACTATTGTTGATCCCCTAATGGGCTCAGAACCCAATTACTGCTAGGGAGATACAAAAATAATTTGTGAGGCTCCTGTGGGACAAAGAAAGTTATACTTCCTTGGGAGCTAGCAGAAGATGTAATTATTGTCATTTGTAACACTGTCTTTGTTTCAGGACCAGAAAAACAATAGTCTGTATTGTTGTGTTCTGTGTGTTCTTTGTCAAACTAAAGCTTTGCTTTTTTCAGAGAAAACTGATTTTGGTTTTGATTGACCAAGTCAATTGTATTTCACCAGTTCTTTTATTAACACATTGCTACTGACTTGAATCATTGGTGGTACAAATGGATCTAGTCTCTTTTATTGTTTTTTTACTAATAAAATTAATAAAAAGCTGCCCAATAGGACAGTCATTCATACACCACCAGTGGTCCAAAGCACTTGGCAGTGAGACTTAAGAATTACGGCCCCGTCGTGTGTTCGTTCCTCTTACCTTGAATGCTTAGTTCATTTATCCTTATTCTTCCCTGTAATAAAATTTACAAGTTTGGCTCGCCCTACGACTGCCACTTGAGCAGTGTCCTGTAGATGTTGATAAAGTGCTCTCTACTCCTTTTTTTTCTAAAATCTTTTTGTTAGGAAAATTTTGAAACATACTAAAAACAGAAGAGAGTAATATTTCAAATGTCTGTTACCCTAACAGTTATTAATGTTTTACAATTTTGTTTTATGTATCCCTATGCAGTCCCCAAATGTATTTTTTTAAGTATTTTAAAGCAAATCTCAGGTTTTGTTTTCTCTAAATACTTCAGTTTGCATCCTCAGTAGATACAAACTTTAAAAAAATCACCACAATACTGTTACTGTTTGTAACAAAATTGACTATCATTTTAATATTCATTCTGTATGGTTTTATCCAAATGTCACAAAATGTATTTTTATATTTGCTTTCTGTGAAAATCGAAAGAAGGTGTCCACACTGCATTTGGTTTGAATCTTATAAGTTTCTTTGAATATCTTTAACAAATCCTTCCCTTCCTCTTTCTAAGTTTTGTCTTTAGTATCATTTATTTATGAAAACACTCGGGTATTCTGGATTTGGTTGAGTTGTGGTGCTCTTTGGCATGCTTCTCTAATGTCATACTCCCTATGAATTGACAGGTAGATCTAGATATTTTTGGTTTCAGGGGTGAAGAACACACCAAGAGCGTTTGACAGATGGTGCTGAGTATCTCATACTGTGATTCACAAAGACATGATATCTGCTATTAGGATGGGTCAGTGAGTGCAGTGTCAGCATCTGATTCCATCCTTTATTGAGTTTAATGTTGAGCAGTTATCTGATGGGTGTTTTTTAGTTTTGTTTTGCTTTGCTCTGCATGGTAGGGAATCGAACCCGTGGCCTCATGCATTCACACATTCTAGGCAAGGCCAACTGCTAATGTTACATCCCAGCCCTACTGACAGTCATTGTGCTTGTTGCTTGTATCATGTCAGCAGTGTATTAAGTTTCCTATTGCAGCTATTCAGGAGCGTTGCTGTCACAGTGTCACCAGGACTGGTCACTTCTAGAAGCTGTAGGAGATGTCTTTGTCCTTACCTGTTACAATTAATGAAGTCCATTTCATTTATGGCTCCTACTTCCATCTTTTTTTTTCTTTTAATTCCTACTTGCATCTTTAAACCCGATCTAAGGGATACAAAGGACATTTGTGACTACCTTTAAGGACCCACCTGATTAAGTCCAAGATAATCTACCCATCTCAAGATTTGTAATTCATCTGTAACATTTGCACGTTGTAGGAATTGGGATTTGAATATCTTTGGGAGGCACTGTTCAGTTTACAGATGGCAATTATAGGATGCAGCTTTTTCTACTTCTATTTCTACGTTTATTAGTTGGTGTTCATATATAAAGAGGGTTTCCTTTGTTAATTTTGGTTATCGTGGAATGTAGTTCCTACTAGAGGGAAAGGAGAAAAAATGATTTCTTTCTCTCTCAATGTTTAGAATGCATTGGGACTAGCAACTTTTCAAAGGTGAAATGTGTTTTTGTAGTTCTACTCCCCCTTACCCATGCATGCTAGAATTATAATAAGCATGTTGGTATATAGATAATTGTATTTCAGCCCATTGAATCTGTTTTAGGGGGCTCATGTTCCCAGGTTGACTTCCCTATTCCTTTGTCTGGGACTGCTTCCTTCCTTTTGTCACAGCAAGCCTGTCCTGTCCATATCTGCTCAGGCCTGGAGCTGGCTATGTACCCAGAAACCTCTGAGAATGGTGATGGCCACCACAGTCTGTGCTCAGGGGTATTGTGGACCACTAAGCTGCTTCTCATGAAAATAATCTTCGGGATACCCCTCACCTTTAAGGGAAAACAGTAACAATCATGTATATATTTTTTATTTGAATTATAATTTACAAGCCAGGGATTTAGCACAGTGGTATAAGCGCCTGCCTGGCAAGTGTGACATCATGAGTTCGATCCCTGGTACTACAAAAAAAAAAAAAAAGAATGAATTATAATTTACAGGTATTTTGCCTCAGTAGATATGTTTTTCTTATACTAAAAATCTTGGTTTTTCATCACATAATCTTGATTATAAAGTCATTTTAGAGTACAAAAAGCATGAGGAAAAGTATGCAGATGTTTAGTGTGTAGAATTCAATGAGTTTTCACCTCCTGAACCTACCTGTATAACTTAACGTCAAAATAAGGAAGCAGGCATATTTTATCTTTAGTATTTATTTCTAGGGTTTGTCTTTCTCCAGTTTACCTGGTTCTACGTGCAAAGCTACGAATTATGTATGAATGAGCATGGCTTCCCTCCCCATACCCTGTTTTTCTTTGTTTCTGTTGATCCTTTTTGAAAATATAAACACATATGTAATCCTTTGCATTTGTGACTCTCACAGAAGGTGGCATAGTCTGCACTTGGTTTTCTCTCACCTGCCGTGTAGACCACACCCAGCAGTATGAGTTTTTCCCTGGTTCTCTTGCTATGGAGCATTGTTTGTTTAGCTATTCCTTCTGGACTTCTTAGTTCTATTATTCCGTGTTCTCACCCTCTTCCTCCTTGAGCTAGATCGCTTTATCAAATGTCCTCTGGCACTCTCACCCTTCCTGGTGCCTGGGGTCCACCTGAAGGTTTTTTGGAGGGCATGTCTGCTTCCTTTTTTGCTGATTCTGTCTCCTACTTCCCTCCTTGGCTCCCGTTGGAGCCTCCTAGAAGTACCTGTGTTGTTTGTTTGTTTGTTTTTCTTTTTTTGAGACAGGGTCTCACTATGTAGTTCAGGCTGGCCTGAACTTGCTTTGCAGCCCAGGCTGGCCTCAAACTCACAGCAGTCCTCCTGCCTCAGTTTCCCAAGTGCTGGGACTACAGGCGTCTTACCTTCTTTGTGTAGTTCTGGTTTTTCTCATAGTAGGAGTTACAGTGTGTTCTTGATTCACCTATTTTTCTCACTAGGCAGATGAAACATCCAAGTTCTGCTTCCCAGTTGTATACTAGTTATTCTCTTACACGGTGTCCTAACCTGTATTTCAACTGTCCAAGTCAGGATAGAGAAAGTGTCCCTGCTCTGGGCTGGATATTGCATGTATATGTGCAGCTGCATGCTGAATGAGTGCTTTGTCCTTAAATTCAGAAAGACTCCAAGGTAGTACGAGTGAACTGCACTCTATGAAGTAGACCCGCAGGAAGACAGTTTTAGAAGAGATGAGACAGTTCCCTTAGCTCACCTTCCTGATGAGAGAACAGTCTGCAGAAGAAGGTGAGGTGCCCAGCATCACCTCACAGCCGCCACTCTCAGTGCTGTGTGTGTGATACCCTGGAGAGGGCAGAACACAGATACTCGGCTCTATGACATTTATTTCCTCCTTTTTAGAAGACCATTACATTCCTATTTGGATGAGACTAGTCCCAAGATAAACCCATGGCTTGAACTAGCTTTGTATCCATAACAAATCTTTTTTTTTTTTTTAATGTGAACTAAGCTAAATCTAGCTCATAGGACATTGTAGGAGAAAATGTAAATTCTGATAATCAAAAAAATCTTTGAGTATACCTTATTGCCCTTGGCCAAACTTCATGTTATTTTGTTTCTTATAGTTCAGTGAGACTTACAGTAGGAAGATTAAAGGTACTTCCTTAATTGTAGACCAGAGGGAAAGCTCTCCCTATAGCTCTTCCGTCCCTACCCTGCCCTGTCCCTCTCCCAGAAACTACGTTTGTGGCAGTTAGGGTGGAATGTCAACGTCATTGACCTGAGATTTCCTAAGAGATTGGCAAAGCTCACTTTTGGGTATGTTTGGGTGGGTCATAAAGGCATGGTCTTGGTGTCTATGTCTGGCATCTTGCACTTCCCTCAGTGGCATTGTTCCCCTGCTCTTGGTCACCATGAACTAAGTAAGCAGCTTCACTCCACAATGCTCTTCGCCATGATGTTACTGCCTTAGAGTCAGCTGACCATGGAGTGAATCATTCTAAAACACAAGCCAAAGCAAACCTCTCCTTGTTTAACTTGTGGGTGTTGGGTATTGTGTCCATCAATGGGAAAACTAATACATCATGATAGTTGATGGAGGAGGGCTTCTCTGAGACCCATGTCCATGGTGAACGGTTCAAGATGCTTCCCATGGCATTCAAGTTTGGAATGACCTGAATGCTTCACACCCTGAAGCACTGGTTAGTTTAAATCAGTCTGAAGACTTCATGGTGGACAAGCCCCGGAGATAACATGTAAGGCAGTTGCCTTTGTCGCTTTTTTGTCACTGGGACACGGTACCAGATACCTACAACAAAAAGGAGGAGAGGTTTATTTTGGCTCACGATTTATAGAGGTTTTGGTCCATAGTCTTCTTCTTTCAGAGCAAAAATGACATGAGGGAGACCCTGGACAGAGATGATCACAGTGTGGCCCTCCTCGGGTGGGCAGCAGCTCTGCTCACTGGTTCCTGGGGTACGAGTGCAGAAAAACAGTCCACTCTCGGGGCTTCTCTGTGCCAAGGTGAAGTGTATTTCAGCAGGCCATTCTGTTGTTCCTGGGTATGGCATTTTAGCTGGACAGAGAAGGTCCTCACTGCTCTCCAGGTTCTCAGTGACAGCTCTGCCTGGCACCCTCCCACTGCCCATGCACAGTTCAAGGGTTAGAGTCAAGTCACATCCTTCTGTGGTCACCGGTCCCTCACCAGGAATTGAAAGCAAAACTGAGTTCTTGCTGAGCACATGTCTGGTGAACACCAGAGCAAAGACAAGCAGGGACCACCTCTCCCTGATGTAGTACTGGTTCTGCCAAAGTACCTCTTCTCCTGAGGGTGAACTGTGTAACAGCTGTATTTCTCTGCCCATTCAAATACTTTCTCAGTGGGCAGCATACAAGTGTTACCATTTTCTGTGTGCTGTCTTCTCAAGCCCGAGGCCCACTCCCCTCTCTTACAAGCTGCTGGTTCAGTATGGCTCAGAACATGTCTCTTTACTCCCTACCTACCCTTCTCTCTACTCCTCAGGACTGCAGTGCACTTCCAGATGTCAAGATCTAGAATAAGCTGAATCCTCAGGGCTCCCACTTGAAATGGGTCTGCAGGTTAGGATCTGCTTATTCCTATTTGAAAAAAACAATTCTTTCATAGTGCTGAGGATTGAACCTAGGGCTTCTGGCATAGTATGCAAGTGCTCTACTAATGAGCTGTATCCCCAGCCAGGGTTTATTTACATGAAACAAACTTAAAATACATCTTGGGGTTTTCAGTATTGTTTAAGTGGATCAAAAATTGAGAAACTCAGCCAAGTGCAATGTGCAATGCCTTTAGTCCCAACACTCGGGAAACTGATGCAGGAGATAGCTAAGAGTTTAAGAATAGCCTGGGCTACTTAGCAAGACCCTGTCTCCGCCCCCCCCCCGAAAAAAACCTGAAGAAACTTACACTTAGAATGTAGAATTCTTTGAGACCTTAAAATTTTTTTTCTAAGTCACATAAGATTTAAAATTGTTTCTGAAGATTTCCATATGGCAAACTTACTATTCAGAAACATTTCACTCTTGTTCCATTATTTGGCAGTAGTTTTACTAGGTATCTATGTGTGTGCATGTGGTGCTGGTATATTTGTGCCTAACTGAGAGATGACATATAATGTCTCATACATTTTATTTTTTATTTACTGTTTTGTTTTGTCTTTTTGAGACATGATCTTGCTATGTATTTAAGGCTGACCTTGAGCTCATTTGTAACCCAGGCTGATCTCACACTCAGGGACCCTCCTACCTCAGCTTCCTCAGTGCTGGGATTACAGGCATGCACCACCATGCCTGCCCGGCTGCATTTTCTTTTATACAGGTTGTTTCCTGCATTTCTGTGAAAGCCCATTTATATCTTCTGCCCGCTTTTTTCATATATTCTCAGTCTTTGGAAAAAATACTCTAAGCTCAATTTGTTCACCTCTTCTCCGGGAACCTTGCATTGGGAGATTGAGGCAGGAGGATCTCTCTAAGTTTAAGGTCAACCTGGACTACATAGGACGATCCTATCTCAAAAGAAAACAATAACAAAATGATACACTCATCTCATTCTTGAGTAGGCTTTATGTGACTGCTGTATTCTTTATTCGGCAGCATAAATAGGTGCTGGTTATTTCAGTATTCGTAAGATTAATGTTGCATTCATTGAATTTGGTTAGTGGAATTAAATGCTAGCATTCCTGAATAGGCTACCCACTGTAGGTCGCCTTTCTTCAGGTGTTGCTGTGACTCATGGGAAAAGCCAATGCGGTGTGCAGATGGGAGGTATGGACTTGGAGAGTTTCAGCAGCTGGTGAGGGTAACCCAAAGTATATCTGAGCAAGATGCTGAACTCAGTCTGCTGACAGACTGGACACCCCTTGTGCAGTCTGGGGTGTCCACAATGACTGAGCTAAAACGTAGGTCACGTATTTTCACATTACCTAAAAGTATGGCCCCTAAAAAATAAGCCAGAGTCAGTCTCATTGAAGAAAATAGTGCACTGTCCTTTCTATCACTTCCTGAAAAGAAGTGAATTCATTAGTGGGAGGCTGAAACTGAGGTAAAAGGAACACAAATTCAAGCCCAGCCTGAGCAACTGAGAAACTTAGTGAGACCTTGTCTCTAAAACAGTATAAAAATAAGGGAGGGGGCTAGCAGTGTAGCTCAGTGCAGATGCCCTGGGTTCAACCCTCAGTGCTACCAAAGGGGCAGGGCAGGGGGCATTATCAGGGATGAAAACATTTTCTTCCTGACCTCACCACTGTCAGTATGAGATTGAACTGTGGTAGATATCCCATCTGTTAGCAGTAACTGTGCTTTGGTGTGGATTAAATTCTAGTAGTCACCTGTTTCTTTTTTCCTGGGGTTTTGTTTTTTGAAACAAGATCTCACTGTGTAGTGTTGCAGGCTATCCTTGAACTAAGAGGCCAGGCTGGTCTTGAACTCACGGCAGTCCGCCTGCCTTAGCTCCCAAGTGCTGGCATTATAGGCCTATGCCACCACATCCAGCTGATTTGTCTTTCTTAGGAATGGAGTGGGGGGGGGTGTTGTATCTTTAAATCCTAGAATTTCTCATAAACTTTTTTCAGTATTTTTTTGCTGTTTTTATCTTTTCTTCTAGAACTCCTGTTAGACATGTGTCAGACTTGCTTATCTTCTGTTGCATGGTTCTTAGCCTTTGTTCATTTGTTCTATGTTGATTTTTTTAATACCACCTTTTTTTTGCTTTTAAAGTCATCTCTCATAATTATCATCTAAAGTTCTTGAGAATAATCCTGTTTCATGTGTCTTTTTAGAAGTGTGTGTGTGTGTGTGTGTGTGTGTGTGTGTGATGCTGGGGATTGACCCTGGGCTTTACACATGCTGGACAAGTGCAGTAGCACTGAGCCACACCTCTAGCCCTTCATCTTACGCTTTGAATTTTGACCTTTAGCTTCTAGAGTGCAGGTTAGTGTAATTCTTTTTTAGCCTGGTATGAGGTTTATTACTGAGTGGGCTTGCTTTCTGTTTGTTCATTTCTCAGTTTGGGCTAGAGTTTCCTGTACCAAAGGAGGGGTAGGGATTTGAATTGTAATCCAGGGTCCCTTGCTTTTCAGAGATGTTCTCACCGTCTTCCACACTGATGGGACTTTCTTTTTTCTTGGGGATGGGTGTTTGTCTCTGACTCAGCATCTTACCTTGAGGAGCCCCAAAACTGCTTCTATCCTTTGAAAGATGAAAACATCCATGTGATAGACCTGTGTAACCTTCTGAGGTGGCCAGAGACTTTACACGTTATCTGGTCTATTACTAGACAGAAGTCCTAAAGTCTTCCTCTCCAAACTGTTAGTCTCAGTGTATAAAAAGCAAGCTGGAAAGAAAAGCTGCTTGTAGTTATCAGCACAGAATGTTTTGTGATGTGATGTTTTGTACCCTCACATTTAACCCTTGATTGTAGAACGTCTTTTGTTAACTTTTTGTTTTTCAAACCAACTCTGAGGTCTCCTGTATACCAGACAGTGTGCCAGCTCCTACAAGGGTTGATTCTAGCTCCACTGAAATCCCTCCACGGTGGACCTGTTGACTGTTCTGAATAGGAGCCACTTAAATCCCTTCTCATCTGCCTCTCCACAGTGTGGAGCCTTCAAAACAAAAGGGCAATCAAAAACTGCAGTTCCAGTAGCTGGTTGGTTCATCTCCAGGGAAAGACCCTTTGCAGACAACAGTTAAAACACAGGAGAGAGCACCGAGCCTTCCTGGGCTTCAGTGGGCTCTCCACCTGCCAGTTACTATGCTGGTAACTGGAAGCCCTGCTCCTAGGGTAGTGCCCTCCTGTCTTCTTGAAGCAGTGTGTGTGTGTCTTCACCTCCAGCGATTTCCCTCTCAGAGTTACATCAGGAGGTGCTGTGGTGTTCTTGCCAGATGTATTGCTGGCTTCTGGCACCTGGGCCTCTGAACCTTGACCTCAGCCTCATACTGTTTCCTACCCAACACCCTCTTTGCCTGCCCAGAGCACCTGACTTTCCACTTTCTTCATTGCACTCCCCCACCTCACACTTCTTTAATGTCCCCAGCTCTTCTCAGTCACACTTAATGGTCTTGGTCCACGCCTGTTCATAGGGGACCTTTCTGCTACCTTATAAATATACACCAACTCTGGCCGCGTGTTTGTCTGCTGCTGCCAACTCAGACAAGTCCTTGTCAGCTTTAGACTGAACAGCTTACAGAAGGCCTAGTTTCCTCAACGTAAGGTCAAAGTGTTGCCCTGGAAATGCACTTGGACCTGCTTTCTGCAGCTGGAAAACCCCACTGACTTCTCCCTGAGTAGCAGCTCCATTTCAGGTTGCAAGCTGTGCTGCTTGTCTGGCGCGTCTCAGCAGAGCATCTCCCCAGAGGTTCTACCTGAGCGCGTTTCTATGATTCCTCAGGTAGCTGGCCACTGAGGAGCCAAGCCCCCGAGGGCAGGCTGTGCCTAGCCCACCCCAGTGCACACTCAGCTTTTTGCCTGCTGTGGAGTGGAGATGGAGTCCTAAATGCACACTGGAGAGGAACGGGGCTTCATTCTTGCTAGGATCAAGTCCGTAGCTGAGGATCTTCACATAAGTGTGGTTGGGAGGAACGGGATCGAGCGTGCTCCTGGAAGCTGCATCGGGCTAGCACCGCCCTTTGCCCAGTTGTTGCACACTGCAAGTGGCTGGCCCGCAGCGCTTACGCGATGTCCTTCGAGATCCCTCTTCTCCTGGGGTGCAGGGTTGCGGGGGCGCGGGTGTCTGGAGCGGCTCCCCTGCCGCGCCATCTCAGTGCCTTGCGGGGAGCCAACTTTCTGGCTCCAACTCTGGCCGCCAGGCCGCGGAGCTCCTGGAGTGGGAGGCCGGGCCGGGACCCCAGCGGGCGGGGCGGGCGCGGCCGGTCTGACGTGTCTCGGCGGGATTGGAGCCGCCGCCCTATATAGCCTCGGTGGCCCGGTTGCTGAGCCTCGGAGCCCAGCTTCTCCCGCGCGGTGCGGCGTGGCGTGGCGTGGCGAGGCGCGCCGGACGGACTCAGGACGCGGCACCCACGAGTGAGCTCTCTGCTGGGCGGGTGGGGGGCTTGGGCCTAAGGACAGAGGCGGCGCTCACCGCGGCTCCGGCCGGCCTGGTCCGGCCCCTCCGGGACTCGGCGGGCGGGGGCCGCTACGTGTCACTACGCGCATGGCCGCGCTGCGCGGGCGCAGAAACTTTACCAAGTCCGCGCCTGTTGGCCGCGTCGCCGTCCCGTCCTGTCCCGTCCCGTCGCATCGCTGCTCCAGTCCAGCCGGGCTCCTGGCTCCGGGCTGTGGGCTCCGGGCTCGGGGATCTGCGTTCGGGCGGCTGCTGTGGGGGAGGGGCGGCGACCTGGCCAGGTTGGTGACGTGGGCGCCTGAGCGCCCCTCCCCCGCGCCGACCGCCCTACCCCTCTCTTCCCCTAAGTTACTGGCGGGCTGGGGTCCGAGCACCCCAACTGAACCGCTCACCCCAGCCGGCCAGGGTCTGAATCAGGCCATACCGGCCGCACCTCCACCTGCCACTAACTTAGGTGGTGCTGGTGGCCCCCGGTTCCTCAGCCCAGTGCAACTTGGACGCATCCCAGGGTCCGCGGATGAAAAACACATTACGGAAAAATACCGAATTTGGATGAAAGACGGGGAGGCTGAGTGGGCTGCTGTTCCTTTAAGCCTGTCCCCGCCCGCGGGCGCTCGTGGCCTGTGGGAGGGCCCTGCTGAGGTGGCATCTGCAAAAGTTCCTCCGCAGGCCAGGCCGGCCAGGCCGTCTGCCTCCCAGAAATCTGGGCCTCTGTGCACCCTGGGTCGGGCACCTTCACACCCCGCTGGCCCTCTTTCTTTGAGCAGGATTACGTTTTATCTTGGTATTCATACCATTGAGTACTTTGAAAAAAAGTTCTTTGCAGGATTTTTGTGGACACGAAAATAAATCAGCTTTAACTTTGGAAGAGACACCTGGGTCCCAGCCAGTATGGCCTGGTGTGCAGAGCCTTGGAGAGTCAAACCCAGCTGGCTCAGAGCTCCTAGAACAGAACAGGCGAATCCTCTCTACACTGTAGCCCTTGCATAGATAGTTGGCAAAGCTTAGAAGGGAATCAAATTAAGTACTTCTTTGTGCAGAAGCAGAAAAGTTGAATTCTTCATTTTGGTGCTTTCAACGTCCGCTTTTTAGCACCAAGCCTGCACTGTCACAGCTGTCACAACCTCTCTTTTCTCCACCACAAGACTCCTGGTGGCCCCAGTTCTTAGGGTAGAAGAGGAAACTATTGGCTTTTACTCTGCCTTCTTCCTTCAGTTCTTGTTCTATTGGCTGCTTGGGCATACGTTAACATATGACTGTCTCCTTTATGGATGTTTACATGCTGGAAAACAAGCCTGACATCCAGGTGGAGACTAATTTGAGAGGCCCATGGCCTTCAGTGCTGTTTTCACCCAGCTTCTTGTGGTGAAGGTAGTCGTGAACAGCCTGAGGAAGCAGGGTTACAGTTTTCTCTGGGCCAAGCAGGGAAAGAAGCCATAGATTTTCTCATGCATCTCGTGTGTGTGTGTGTGTGTGTGTGTGTGTGTGTGTCCGTCCTGAGGATCAAACTCACGACCTCACACTTGGCAGCATGCACTGTGCAACTGAGCTATATCCCTGGCCCTTTTCTCATACATCTTTGATCTTTGGGCAGAACCTGGACAGCCACACAGGGGGACTTGGGGTGTCACTGAACACTTGAGTTTCCTGTCCCTGGTGGGTCTGAAACTGAGTAGAGGAACATCCAGAGTCCCTTTCCATCCTGACTGAAGTAGCAGTATGACTGGCTCAGTGAGAATCAGACAGACCCATGTTAGTCTGTGGTTCTTGGTAAGGACCTGCCTCGTGTCTCATGGGAACTTGGCAAGTGGAAGAGCAAGATGGAGGCCATGTTCAGGTTACTGCTGTGAGGCATTAAAGACCCACCCAAGTGCAGCCAGATGGGCCTCTCTGGGAGTTATCAGTGGAGGCAAAACTAGCACAGTGGGTGCAGGTTGGGGTGGGGTGGGCCTGGGCTGGTCCCCACTGAGCTGGGGCCTTGGGAAGTATGAGCTGGCCCTTTATAAAACTCTTGTTCCAGAGTCTTGGTCTGCATTTATACATGAGACCTCATGTATAATACATGTGCTTAAGGCTGAGTCTCTTCAAACAGGATCTGAGATAATAAGCAAAGCCCCATTAGGTGATGCCAGAACTCTAAGAATAAGTGTGTCTGTGATCCATTCTCTTGAGTGCTCACAGATCACCTTTGAAATCTGGAGGCCAGTGTCCCAGTGTGTCCCATCAAGCCAGCCTGGAATCATTTGGAGGACCACTATGTGCTTGGCAGCACAAGAGCCTTTGTGTAGGAAAGCAGTGCTACAGCCACTGTCCCAGGCTCTCCCTTGGTAGTGGCAGTGGGCTCAGCTATAGAGACTTCCTTCTCAAGTGAGTTGGACTGAGGGAGGCAAAGTAAGGGATAGTTGAAATAGACTCCAGGTGGTGTTTGTTCTCAGAATAGAGCGATAACCGGTACGCTCCACACAGCTGATAGGATATTGCAGTTAACATTGCAATATCTGTAACTGGGCACTGAAAACTTGTCTGGTTCTGAAAGAATGGGGACTTGTGAGTGGCAGCACAGAGTGGGAATGTGGGTGTAGTTGAGGTCACATAGGTGAACCTGGCTTGGCAAGGGGTGGCTGCTGGGTTTAAGAAATAACTTTGGGACCTGAGGCCACCTGGAGTGGGAGGCCAAACTGTGCCAGGTAGTTGGCAGCCAAGCACTGTGAGGTCTTACAGGAGAACTGTGAGTCAGGGCTGAGCATGATGCTGGAGATGGTGTCACAGAGTGCCCGGCAGGTCCCTCAGCACAGAGAACCCTGCCTTGTTTCCAGGTTGGATCTGTGCAGTCTAGCCAGACTCTGAATCCCAGCATGAGCGCAGTTGTGAATGTGCTACTATGACCCTGTGGTTTAATAGGGTTTTTCATCTTTATTTTAATCTTTAAAATTTACAGGTTAGCAGTGCTCTCCAGCATTCCCCATCAGTTTGTCCCTCTCCCCCTCATTCAGGGTACATCATTGAGTGGCAAGAGGGTCCCCCAGTTCAGTTCAAGCCCTGGGCTTGTAGTAGTTTTCCCGTGTGACTCAGGCTTTGCTTTTAAAGTTTTGAAAAATCTAGGCCAAGGTGGCCAGGCTGTTATGACATTCATCTGTGTTTCCTATTGGCCCCTAACCCAAGTTTGCGCCTGGGGGGAGTCCATGGTTACTTTGGTCATAAGGGACAGTGCTATTCCTGCTGCTTGTTTCTCTGTCTCTGACTACACAACACAGAGCCCACCTTTGCCAATATGAAAAGCATGCAGGTGACGCCTCTGGATCTTACCATCCAGAAGTTCCTCTAAGGCAAAGTGACTCCCACCCTCTTGCTTTACAGAGTGGTTTTTGGTCTTTCTCAGAAAGACTTTCAGTTTCTTCTGATCTTACCATGTTATGACCTGGTTTCTAAGTCTCCGGTGGATTAGGAGAGACTGAAGGACTTTTGCAGGATAACAGCAAAAAAGAACAGGAACTGCAGTTACCCAGAACACCTGTGAAAGGATAGGTCCTCCAGTCCATTCTGAGAGCTCAGAAGGCCTGCAGCCCACATTCTGTGTCTGCTGATGGGCAGCACTTATGAGAGTACAGGGAAGGAGGGTAGGGGCGTCCACAGGACAGCCTGATAATTTTGTGAGGATTTGACTTCCAGATGCTTAAATCTGAAAGCATTGGCATTTACGAATTACTTCCTTGGGTCCCTGGAAGAGTTGTCCTCTGAGGGTCACAGATCTTTCAGATATTACTGTAACTTGCTTTTTTTTTTTTTTTTTTTAAATCACTGGCCTAAGAAGGACTTTCATTTTTTTTCCCCAAGAAATTTGCATAAGTATTGGTAGTAGCAGCCAAGGTGTAAAGATTTTGACATTTTCTGGCTGGGAAGTAAAAGGATCTGAGTAGCAAGAAACGAATAAATAACTATTTTCTGGTTTTCTTCTTCCCTTTCTCTCCCTTCCTATGTCCCACCAGCAAAAGCTGGCAGGCTGACAGAGGCGGCCTCAGGACGGACTTTCTGGCTACTGACCATTTTGCTGGTAAGTCTGGTAAGGATGGGTTTCTTTAGTCCGAGTGTTTATCCTTGGTACCTTCAGACCTTGCCACAACATCACCTCTGCTCCAGTAGTCTGAGACTTGTACCCCTCAGCTTTGTCTTCCACCTTCTTTTTTTTCTTTGATGTCAGTTGTGTTTGTTCAGAATTATCCTCATTGGAATCTTGCTTGACAATTTGGAATGCAGAGTTTAGTTTTCTGAACTTGGGGACACATATTGTTATGTTGTAAAAAATTAAGCAAAAACTCACTTCTGTATATTGAGTTATTTGCCACTGCTATACCTTTTGGCAAGTTGGTGTAAGAAAGACAACTTGGTGCGTGGTTGGGTGAAGAGAATGGGCTCTTCTATGTGCAGGCAGTGGGAATTGTGGGAGCAAGTAAGCCAAACTCCTACCTCAGATTGCTGAACTGCATCCCATTTTCCAAACAAGGGAGTGGTGGCCCTCAGCTTCCATCCCACTGAGCTTGTTGGCTGTCCTGAACCGAGGAACTCGCCTTGGGCCAGGTTCTCCCACACCTGCAAGTCAGTGGAGGAAAATGATCAGTTCACAGGCATCAGGGACACTGATGTATGTGTGGGCCTGTTTTATTGTTATGTCAAAGCTCTGTGAGACTGCTTCTTCCTGCCATGCCAGGCATCCTGAAGCGTTTTGATTTGTGCCCTGGATGAGCTCCTTGTCATCTGGGTTGGCTTTTTGTACCAATTGTCATGTGATTTGTAGGGTGCTACAGACTGTTTTTGAGGCCCCTGGAACGGCCATGCCATTTCTGGGCGGCCCTTGCAGGCTAACCGCCCAGTGTCTTGGTCTTGGTCAGTCTGCTCAGTGACAGGCAGCCTTTGAGAGGGCCCTCATTTACTTGCATTTATATGTTGGTGAGAGTTTTGGTATGAGCTTACATTAGAGATGGTGAGGAAAATAAAAATATGTAGTTTGGTTAAAAAAAACTCTTAGGTTAATAGTCTCACAGATAATTGAGAGCTGGCTATATTTTGACTTTTCCTTTCTCCTTTGTTGTAGTGGCTTACCCGGATTGAGTGTGGGTGTGAGATCAACCATGAGTTCTGTTGCAGTTTTGACCCAAGAGAGTTTTGCTGAACACCGAAGTGGGCTGGTTCCGCAACAAATCAAAGGTGACAGCCCCCTCATATACTCTTCTTAATAACTCCTAAGTCACTGCTCCTTCTAAACTGTTGCCAAATTCCGTGTCCAATGTAGAAGAGCTCTCCTGGCTAATACACGCGCCCTTTCACACCACTAGTTGTGTTGGTGGAGCTAGCCGTGTACAAGGGATGCATCCCTACCTAGGGAGGTATGAGATGTAAATCCAGTGAGTTAGACCGCTGGAATCAATAGGGATCTTTGAGTTGCTGTCCCAGGTGTAGAGCACCAGGTCTGGACTGCACTGCATCCCAGAACACTGCTGAGCCTCACAAGGTGGAGGCCGAGCTTGGCTCCCAAGCGTTAAGTGGCAGCTGGCCACAATGACAAGCAGCACCACTCAGTGGAACACAGTGCCAGACACAGAGGTACCTTGGACATTTCTGGTCCCTATCTTAAAGTAGAAAGGAATAGATGAAATTGATTTTCATATATTTTATTTAACCTAGTATGTCTAAAACTATTCCCGCATCATCTCTTTGATATATTAAAAAGGAACATATGCTGTTTTATATTCCTTTTCTGTTCCTTATATCTTGATAACTACATATAAGATATAAGAATCTTATATCTTGATAACTACAGCACATTTTTATTTCAAGGTTAAATTTTTTTCTAAAAATCCTTGATCTGTATGTAAATTTTCTAAAATTTTTCCATTGAACAAGTACATCATTCTACACCAAGTTGTTTTCCAATAAGTAAATTGAATATCAGTTGTTAAATTTAAAATGAATTGAATTATGAAGTTCACTTCCTCAGTAATGCGAGTCACATTTTACTGCTCATTTCTGGGATCTGTGTTGCACATTGGTGCCCTGGCCTGGCTCTGAGTACCTTAAGGACCTGGGATCTTTCTGTTCATCCCAGCCTCCCTGTGAGTTCTGCAGAGGGAAGGTGGCACTAAGAGAGTTTATGGTCTTGTCAGCACTGACCTGGGCAGCATGGCCTTGGGGCTAGCAAGTATGAACCTGGACTCAGGCATAAGTCCAGTTCCAAAGGTCATCCTGATTCTGTCTGTGTGTGCGCACACAGCATTTTTATTGGGCTTTGATGTTGCTGGACACTGTTCAACCTTGAGTGTTTGGGTTATCCAGAATAGTCATCCAGAATAGCCTTCCTTTCCTAGAGACTGTGGTTAATGGAACAAAACTATGAACAGATACTATGAAAGATGAAAGTGACAAGTAGCTGAGGACCCTGATTTCCACAAATCCTGCTCTTCTCTTTCTTGGGTGGGTAGGGAGCAGCAGAAACAGTGGTTCCCCTGTGAGTTTATTTCTGCATTGTGCATCACCATGGAAGTACAGCTGGAGCATACCTCAAGGGCAGTTCCTCTGGGCAGTGCTGGGCGACCTCATTACTTTGTTTTGTAGTTTAAAGGCCTGCTTAGTGCTTGTATGTACTGTGGCAAGGCCTGCTCTCAGGGGGCTCACTTGTCCCAGAAGGGGAGTGAGGCTCATAGTATCTGTGCTGACTGTTCAGATGGGACCACATGGAGGGACAGGACTGAGCTGTCAGGGACTGGGAGGGTACCGGGTCTGAGCCTGGTGAACCCCTGGGCCCTTTCCCAAGACTGAATAGGGAGAATCCGGAAGAGGTGTTGTCGCTTAATCAATTGGCATTTCAGGGAGGATTCTTAACGTGGGCTTTGTTTAGTATAATACTGAAATTAGTGTCTTCCCATTAATCTATGTTGGCTGGTCTAGTGGCCACTTTAAATTCAGAAGAGGAGAGTGACCCTCCAACTTACAAGGATGCCTTCCCTCCACTTCCTGAGAAAGCAGCTTGCTTGGAAAGCGCCCAGGAACCTGCTGGAGCCTGGAATAACAAGATCCGGCCTATCAAGGCCTCTGTCATCACTCAGGTAGAAATGCCATCCTTTATTACCCTGTCTTTCCTTGTAGGAAGTGATGGGGTCTGGTAAAAGGTTTGAATGTGCAAAGTGGTGGGTTCTTTGGGAGAGCATCTTTGGCCTAAACCAGACCCCACCCCAGGGATGCTCAGGTAGCACAACTCACTGGCATCCCTCATACCCCAAGAGCCCGCAGTTTGGTGAAGGCAGCGCTTATCAGATCCGTGGGTCCTGTGTGCATTTCCCTTCACTGCAGTCCAGTCTGTTAACAATCCACGTCAACAAGTTTGTCTATCTAGAAGCAGTTAACTGGTTTCTCTGTTTTCTGTGACTTCATTAGCCTTTTTCTGTGCTGCCTGCCTATCTCTGATCTTGAGGGCATTAGGTCTTCCATGAATTCATGTTTGGTCATCTTGGATAATTACCGCCCCAGTGTTGGTAAATCCTTGTCCCTCTACACTTGTAATCAACTGTGCTCCCATCTTTCTGTTATGATCTGGGTGCTATCTTATTACTAATCTTACTAAATGTTCTGCTTGGTAGTTTAGATCCCTAACCAGGTTAGGTTACTCAGCTCCTCTTCCTTCCACTCTTACCCCTCCTCAGCCTGTTGTCCTTAAAGGCCTTGCATCATTTAGCAGAGTCATTTACCATTCTCTGGGGTCTGACCAGGCTTTGGACCCCTGTCTGCAGCCCTCTCTGAGCTCCTAATGTAGGTGCTGCTTTGATGTATGGGAAGGTCTGTCCATCCTCTCTGTCTTCACCCATTCCATGTAAATACTTAGCACCATGTAAATGCTTACTTGCCTCCTTTGCAGGCATGCTTTGTTGATGTACATGTGTGTTACGGGTATAGTTTTCTTCTGCACCGAATGCCAGGCCCCTGACCTTAGCTGTTTCTTCTGGTCCTCTAACTGCCCCATCTTAGGGCCCCTGTGTGTGTGGGATGGTAAATGAAGCTATATTCCGAACTCTATATTCACCGTCCTTCCTTTGCTTTGTTGACATCTTAAAGCTCCATTTTTGTCCTTTTCTGAGCAGGTGTTCCATGTGCCTCTGGAAGAAAGAAAATATAAGGACATGAACCAATTTGGAGAAGGTGAACAAGCAAAAATCTGTCTTGAGATCATGCAGAGGACCGGTGCTCACCTGGAACTCTCTCTGGCCAAAGACCAAGGCCTCTCCATCATGGTCTCAGGGAAGCTAGATGCTGTCATGAAAGCCCGGAAAGATATCGTTGCTAGATTGCAGACTCAGGTGAGTATCCCCAGGCCTGGTGCTTCTGAGCAGCTGTGTAGTAGTGCCATTTGTTATTTCCTCCTATGTGTGGGCTACAACTTCCATGGATTTTTCCTACTATTGGGGGAGTTCAGTCACTTGGAGTTAAAATTGCCATCTTTGGAATCCCTAGCATTTTTAATGAAATTCCATGAAGTTGGTGATAGAACTTGGACACCCACCACTTCAGCCATTGGAATAGACACTGAAAGTTAAAGGCTTATCCCAGAGTGTGAGACACTGAATAGATGCTGGGCTTACTAGGTGATATATAAACTAGCAGTTTCCAAGCCTTGCATGAGAATGAGGTGGTGCATCTGTTATTCATACACATTACCAAGCCCCTTACTTGGGAGATTACAGATTCAGATTGTTTGTTTTAAACCCATTCTCTATCCTTGGTAGTCTGACGCTGTACTTACAATTTAGTTGGGAACCACTGGAGTAAGTAAATCTTCGATAATGTTTTTCCCTACAGCCAAGAAAAGAGTAGAAAATCTTGAAATGTCACAGGACAGCTATTGCACTGAACAAATTTATTCAGAAATGCAGGTTCCTCTTCCTGCCACTGAGCTTCCACAAGCTCAAGTGAGTGCTGGCTCTAGAACAGGATGACTAAAGGGGGAATCTGACTCTGATCAGCCACTGATAGCCACACACGAGGCCTCAGGACAGTCCCAAAGCTCAGCTCACTCTGTGGAATTACATTTTTGTGTTGCTGGGGATTTCTTTGAGACGGGGCATCCCTAAGTTGCTTCAGTCCTCCAGGCTGGGCTCAGACCTGTGAGCCTCCTTGCTTTAGCTTCCCAGAATGCTGGGGCTACAATGCGTACCACCCCACCCAGCTGAATTAATTCCTTAATGTCATAAAGGTGAAGACAGTGCCTGTAATTGTTAAGCATTGTGGTTGATGCCTTTTAGGCTCTGAAATTTCTGCTGTTGTGTACTTATCAACAGATGCTTGAATGTCATATTTTGTGACTGGAAACTGTGGAAGGAAAGGACACATCACTGGGTCATGTGCTCTCATCCCCAGACTTCTCCCTTGCCCCTCAGTATCCCCCCAGAGGTCAAACTCGGGGCTGGGTATACTAAGCAAGCACTGTACACTGAGCTGTGCTTCCAGCCCTCAACTATTTTGAGGCAAATCCCAGGTACATTATTTCACCTGTGCATAGCATGTGGTCCATGTATAAGCACTGTGCCATTCTGTCACATAGAGGTGTGAAACACTTGTATTTGACCCTGCCTCTATTAGATTTCCTGTTATCCCAGATAACCTTTTCTAGTAGGTTTGTTCTGACCAAAGTGTAAGCACTGAGTTTGGTTGTAGTGTCCCAATCTCTTACTCCTGAGCAGCATATCCCATCCTTTTTAATGCCTTTGGTTTGGGGGAAGATGCTCTGTTCTGCTATCCTTCTGATTTCCTGCAGACTGGTGGGTCGGGGCCTGGTAACTTCCACAATCAAGTTGTTTGGCAAGGAAACTTGGTTGGTGTGCTGTGTGCTTGGTGTTGTAGCTGGTCCTACATGGACTGATTTTCAACTTGGCCCTTAGACTGGGATGTCTTCAGCTTGATTCGTCTCATACAAACTTCCTTGCCAGTTTTTTGCTTGTTTAATAGTTGTATCATTTGTTGGTGACCAGTGTCTAAATTCATTAAGAGTGCCCCATCTCCCTGTTGTAAGTTGGCTGATACTCTGGGGGAGATTCCTGCCTTGACAGTTGAGTGGGAAGTTCCCGATAGAGCCTCACTCCTTCTCCCCTGATCTCTGCTCACTGCTCTTTGGGTCAGTGCTCTCTCATCTTCTGTGGTGATCAGGAGCACTGAGATTGCCCCATCTCTGCTGGTGGTACTGCTTCAGGTTTGTGAGAATAAAGGAGTCATGAGTTAAAACTGTATCTAGTTCAGATGAAAAATGACAGCATTTAAAATTGAAATTACTCCTTTTTTGGGAGTTTTCCTGTCCCATTATTTAGTTAGGTTCATTTGTATTGGTTTATTTCAATTTTTAAAAGCTATGTCCACGTTTACAT
The DNA here is from genome assembly GCA_004027295.1 of Dolichotis patagonum. NCBI lineage: Eukaryota > Metazoa > Chordata > Mammalia > Rodentia > Caviidae > Dolichotis > Dolichotis patagonum. Next base: position 235,308 of record PVJX010000160.1, on the reverse strand, counting down.
GATCATAGTGGCAAGACTGTATGATAAGGTACATTTGAGGAACCCTGCCTCTTGACCCATGCTCTGTCCCAACCCTCCTTATGGATGACTATTCCTACCGAGTCCTTGGCTGCTTCTTCATTGTTTATGTTTAAGAATAGAAGCAAAGGACTGAGGATTCAGCTCAGTGGCATAAGCATCTGCCTAGCAAGTGCAAGATCATGAGTTGGATCCCTGGTACCAAAAAAAGAGAATAGAAGCAAAACAGTTTTCTGTAAACTGTTTTGTACCCGACTTCTTTTCCTTGCTATAATTTGGAAGGCTCTATATCAATAAACAGTGATTACCCATACTCCGTGGATATGCTGTAATTTATTTAAGCACTCCTGTTGATGGGCATTTGGGTGGTTTCCAGACCTTGCCTGTCATCAGATATGTCAATAAAAAGTATGTGCATGTGGTGTTCCTATTTCACCAAGTAGGAGAGATTATGATTGAATTAGAGGCTGACCATGTACACAGCTTGACTACCATAGCTGAGTTCTGCTCCCCCGAAAGATGTGCATCCTGCCAGGTATCTTAGGTTTTTTTCTCATTGCTGGTGCAAAACACTTGACATATACAAGTTAAAGGACAAAAGGTTTATTTTGGCTCACAGTTTGTAAATGTTTCAGACCACAGTCAGCTGGTTCCAAGGCAAGGAGGCCTGGCCAAGGAGAAATAGTTCATATGTGGCAGGCAGGAAGCTGTGAGCCTTCCTTCTTTCCCTGTTTATTCCATCCAGGCTACAAGCCTATTGGTTGGTGCCTCCCACACCCAAGGTGAATCTTCCTATTATCCACACCAAGAAATGTCAGTGGATTAGTCCACATGATCCAGTCACTCCCCAGAGCCCACATAGGAACTCAGGAGGTTTCGGGGAGGGAGGATGTCTAGATTTATGCCATGATAACAAGCATGGTGACATCACTACTAAGCTACTCAGGAGGCTGGAGCAGGAGGATCACATATTCAAGGTCAGCCTGGGCAGCTTATGGAAACTTTCTCTCAAAATAAAAAATACAAGGGCTAGGGTTTCTGCAGGTTTCTGTGTATATAGTCACTATGACTCAATGATAGCGTGCTTGCTTAGCATGAGTGAGCCCTTGAGTTCCATCCTCAATACCACAAAAAGAAAGAAAGAAATTGTATGGTGTGTCTTGCACTCTAATCAGCAGCAAGAGGAAACTCACCTAATACTTGAGTTTTTGCCAGTTTGAAACATAACTGAACATGCTTTCATTGTGTTCACAATGTTTTCCTGTGAAATGTCCATTCTAGTCCACATTTTTGTATCATGTTATGTATCCTACTCAGTTTTCAGGAGCTCTATTAGTGCTTCTAACAGACATCAGTAAGTAAAAATTACAAATTTTGTATCTGTCATTTGATTTTGTTTGTTTGTTTGTTTGTTTGTTGAGACAGGGTCTCCAGTCTGTACTTCAGGCTGGTCTTGAACTCACTAGGTAGCACATTGGCCTCAAACTCACAGTAATCCTTCTGCCTCAGCCTCCTGAGTGCTGGGATTATAGGTGTGCACCACCACTCCTGGCTTGTCATTTATTTTTTGATGGTGTGTTTTGCTCTATGTTTTACTCTTGTGTAATCACATTTATTATTTGTTTGATTTCAAGCCACTATAAGGGAAGTTTTTCACTTCCAAGTCGTAAGAAAGTTTGTCCAAGTCTGGTATGATAACCCTGAAAGGGGGGGGGGGATAGCTTGTTGCAGTGGGGATAAGAATTTTACCTTTTTCCATACAGTTGTTACCGCTGTCTTAAAATTCTTTAGTTTTCTTGAGACAGGGATCTCGCTATATAGCTCAGGCTAGCCTCAGACTCGAAACCTCTAAAGTGCTGGGATTGCAGATGTGTGTTACCATACCAGGCCAGCACCGTTTTCAGAAGACAGTCTTCCCCAATGATTGGAGCATTTTATCATGTCCTGTGTTTCCAGTAACTCCTTCCAGCCCTAACCCATTGGTCTGCCTTTCTTTGTGCTGTTTTCTCATTTTACTGGAAATGGTTGTAAATTTTAATACTTGGTAATGGTAATTATTACCACCTCCAACTTGGACCTACTTTCTTAAAGTTTTCTTGTCTGTTCTATTATTGTTTTACCTTGCAAGCTTTACAGTCAGCTTTGAGCTCAAAACTGATTGTTAAAAATTAATATTCAAGAATTGACATTTTTATGACTTATTTCAATATTCTTTTATATCTTTTAAGGCATATTCCTTTATATTTTTTTTCCTTTATAATTAATATGTTGTGCTTTTTTATTGTGTGATGTCACACTATTTTTTGTCTTATTAGAAATGTTTTTTGCCATCTTTTCTAGTATATTTTAATGTGTATGCATATGTGTGTGGTTCTGGGGACTGAACCAAAGACCTTCACATTGAGAGCTATGTCTCAGGTCTTTTATTAACTCATTTTGAGACAGTTTTGCTAAATCACCCAGATTGGACTCCCAATTTGAATCCTTCTGCCTCAACCTCCTATAGTGCTAGCTAGCATCACAAAGAATGTGTACCATCATCATGCCTGACGTGTGTGTGTGTGTGTGTGTGTGTGTGTGTGTGTGTGTCTGTGTTGCTGAGGAATATATCTTCTAGCTAGCTATTATTTGGGTTAATTTATGACTTGATTTTTAGAGTCCATTTTCTTCATGTTTCAAGGAAGGAGAGTAGTAAAAGAAAAAAAATCAGTCCATGAAGGTGGTAAAACAGTAGTTTCTGTAGGTTTCTGTATTTGCAGTCTCTTGCCTCTTCCCTTGGTCTCCTCTTGCCTCCCCTCCAAGCATAGGTTCCATTCAGGGGTGAGCGTGGTACATGTGCCCTTAAAGTGGACTGATGGGGTCAGACATGCCTGCACACAGGGTATGCCATTTCTACTCACACCCTTCCAGCAGATGGGGTAGGTTTGGTGGAATTCCAGTAAGAGAATATATTGTGGAGAAGTATGCTTTTTCACACAAACTTTTTTTGTTTGGTTCTCTTCCTGCTATAGGCCTCAGCAACCGTTCCCATTCCTAAAGAACACCATCGTTTTGTTATTGGCAAAAATGGAGAGAAACTGCAAGACTTAGAGCTAAAAACTGCAACCAAAATCCAGATCCCACGCCCAGATGACCCCAGCAATCAGATCAAGATCACTGGCACCAAAGAGGGCATCGAGAAAGCTCGCCATGAAGTTCTTCTCATCTCTGCTGAGCAGGTGAGGCCTCTGAATGCCCAAGATGCACAGCAACAGCCTCATTCCTGATGGCCTGATAAAACAGCCTTCCTGCTACACCTTGTCTCTGGGCCTAGAAATCCCTGTTTGTCCTCAGCTGTCCTTACTAGCCCATCCTGTCCTCTCTAGGACAAGCGTGCTGTGGAGAGACTAGAAGTGGAGAAGGCCTTCCACCCCTTCATCGCAGGGCCATACAACAGGCTTGTGGGTGAGATCATGCAAGAGACAGGGACACGTATCAATATCCCTCCACCGAGTGTCAGCCGGACAGAAATTGTCTTCACTGGAGAGAAGGAGCAGTTGGCTCAGGCTGTGGCTCGAATCAAGAAAATTTACGAGGAAAAGGTGTGCACTGCGGGAGGTAGAGACCATGGGTGGGAAGAGGTTATAGCGATGGATGGGATGGGTTCAAGGTCTGCGCTGTTGTTTGTTCTCTTACCTAAGACACACAGCCTAGGGCGGAGTGTGTCTGGTTCAAGGCTGGTGTTCTCACTGTTCTGTCTGTGTGTGCATCCTGCCTGGACCTCTGCTGTATCAGAGCAGCACCTACAGTATAGAGTTGTTTGCATCTTTGGTTAAGGCTGTTAGCTTAAGATGGCCAACTCTCAGTTTCAAAACTCAGTCTTCAATTTGGGGAAAGGACTTGGCATTTTCATGTTTTCCAGCTTGACATTATCGTTCAGGGTGACTGGACTTTGGAGAAGGCCAGTCCTTTAAAATGTGGGGTTTCTGGGGAGTGTTGGTCACAGCCCCACTTGGGACTTACATGTGTGGTCTAGGCCTCTAGGCTCACTTCCTACTCTGTCGGCAGTGTATCCCGTCCCCTCTGCCCGCCTCCTCCGCCTTCCCTGCTGACTGCCCTTACGGTGCTCTTAATTAGAAAAAGAAGACCACGACCATCGCAGTAGAGGTGAAGAAATCCCAGCACAAGTATGTCATTGGGCCGAAGGGCAACTCACTGCAGGAAATCCTCGAGAGGACAGGTGTCTCTGTTGAGATTCCGCCCTCAGACAGCACCTCAGAAACAGTGATCCTTCGAGGCGAGCCTGAGAAGTTGGGGCAGGCGTTGACTGAAGTCTATGCCAAGGTAGCCAGCTCAGGGGTGAAATACACTTGGTTTTGGTGAATTTCTGGGGGCCCTTGATGGCCAGGCTCTTGCCTGGTATATCCTGGGGACCTAGACTCAGTGAAGTGTGCCCGAGGGGGGTGAGCAATCTTGCTTTTGTTTCAACATAATCTTGAACCCTACAAACCTGTGAGCCTGTTTTTCTGTTTTTGTAGGCCAATAGTTTTACAGTCTCCTCAGTCTCTGCCCCTTCCTGGCTTCACCGTTTCATCATTGGTAAGAAAGGGCAGAACCTGGCCAAAATCACTCAGCAGATGCCAAAGGTAAGGAAACACTTAGTTTGTTGAGCTGCCCAGCATTGTTTTTCTGTTGCTGTTTGTACTATTAAATACAGCCTATTCCCATGGGTGGTTGCAGGAGAGTACATTGTGTTAGTGTTGTACATTAATCACTGCTTCAAGAAATACATCACTTAGGCATTGTTGTGGGAGAAGAGGAAAACTTATACATAACCGTGTTAACTGTGAATTTAAGTGGGCTTTTCAAAGGGGAAACAGCAGTGCCCAGGCATCCTGGATAGTACAGATATGGAAGAGAACCATTCTTGTGTTGAGACCAGTGTCCACTTTCTGTCATTTCACTTGCTCTGGTTTTATACCTGGCAGGGTGGCATCCCAGCCCTGTGTGAGTCTTATTTCCAGACAGCTGCTTATTTTAAAATCATCCCTGCCATCTGTCTCACTCTTCACTTTCAGCTTTTCATGCGAGTGATGGTTGTGACCTCTTCCCCTACCATGTACTTGTGAAGCAGTATGGGGCTATCCATTGTCCTTGAGTGCCCGTGAGCTCCAGGGATAAGCGTTGCGTGCAGGGGCAGAAGGTGTTGCACTATACAACTTATCCTTAGCCATGCCTCTCACTGTTTGTGCCTGTCAGGTTCACATCGAGTTCACAGAAGGTGAGGACAAGATCACCCTGGAAGGTCCCACAGAGGATGTAACTGTGGCTCAGGAACAGATTGAAAGCATGGTGAAAGACCTGGTGAGTGTCCCTTCAGCAGTCTGTATGCAGCTAGGGCGGGAGGCTCTGGCCAGCGGGAATGTTAGACCTCACATGGGGGCACAGACACCAAAGGGCATCCTAGCTGCCTGGATGGTAGATACTGAAACAACCAGAAATTGGCTAGAGAGTTTTTAAACTTGCTGTAGGTGAGAGGAGACCTTATTTTGAAGGCAGGACCTTCCCAGAGGTGCCAGAGGGACAGTCTGGCAGCAGTCCTTGCCACCGAGTTATGACAAAAGGCGAGAGTTGGCATTTTTTGTGTTGGAAATCTCGCTCCTTATCGGAATCCCAGCACGTCCCAGGGCCTGAAGCCTCTGTCTCTTGTTGACCTGCCTTGGGCTCCTCCTGCAGATTAACCGGATGGACTACGTGGAGATCAATATCGACCACAGGTTTCACAGACACCTCATTGGAAAGAGTGGCGCCAACAGTGAGTGAACTGCGGGAGTGCAGGTCCCAGCCCTCCACAGGGCATCCTGAAACCCTGAGGTGGCCTTGTTGACTGTGAGAAGTGTACCTCAGTTTAGATGGCCCAGGCCAGCACTGCTGTCATAGGAGTTTCTGTTGTATAGCCTTCTCCACTTGCTGGAAGGGACCACTTTCCTTTCTGGTAAGGGAAGAAAAGGCAGCGACCAGTCTCGGGTTGATTGGCCTATTAGTAAATTGTTACTTTCAGAAATCAACCTGATCTGCCCTCTCTGGGTGAATAGGGGCCAACTCTGGCGACATCCTGGTCCTCCACTGTTTGTGGCACTTGTGCCTAAGTCTCAACCTGGGAAGGGATTCTGTTGAGTGACCAACCCTGTGTCAGCCTAGACTCAAGGTTTGATTTATCTAGGCTGAGTGTGGGGTTGGGCTGGGATACCACTAGCACTTGGCTGCATCCCTCTCATTCACCTGCTTTAACCAACATAGCCAGTTCTCATTTTAGACAACAGAAACTCATTCTAGATACTAGCTGTAGCTTTGGGTTTGTGTGAGTAACTGATTAGGACTTTAGGGACTTACTCCCATCCCTTTTGGCTGTCACTCATTCTGGTTGAGCCATCATAGCTTCCGTGTCTAAGATGTATTTCCTTTTGTGTCCCAAGTAAACAGAATCAAAGACCAATACAAGGTGTCCGTGCGCATCCCTCCTGACAGTGAGAAGAGCAACCTGATCCGCATTGAGGGGGACCCGCAGGGTGTGCAGCAGGCCAAGCGGGAGCTACTGGATCTTGCCTCTCGCATGGTAAGCCCACCAGGAGCAGGACACAGGCCTGTCTATAGGCTATGCCTGAGAACAGCATTGTTTGGGGTGGTCCTGGAGAACAGTAGCTACAGAATCCCTGAGTTGATTTTCGGGGCCACATATCTTCCATTCTTCCCCATCACCAGCACATCTTGTCTCCCTCAGCCCCTGAGCTGTGCCAGGGAAGCACAAGGGTTCCCAGGGATCTCAGATGCTTGGCTGCCAACCCACAATTGTGACAATGTTCCTGGACTTTGAAAAGACCCTAGATGACTCTGAGGTGTGGCTAGATTTGAAGATGATCATGGGTGATCACTTTCTACCAACAGAAGTACTGCCCTGCCCTGGGCCACATGACACCTGCCTTCTTAACTTATGCTACAAGTACTCTTGCTGCTGTGTGTCAGATGTGCACACTAGTGATCCTCAGCTTGACTATGTGTGAGGATCATGGGGTGCTTTTAAGGGTCCAGACAAAAACAAATGTGGCACAATAGACAACAGCAGATTACCCCAGGGAGTCACTGATACTGCCTCTTCCCAGTGCTCAGGACCCAGCTGTATCCAGAGTGTGGGCCAGCCTCGTGCCACCCTGAGCTCAGTCCCTGGTCCCAGCTCACTTTGCCCCAGCCCTCCAAGCCAGGGTGCCTTGTCCCAGAGTGTCTTCTGCCTGCACGGTCTGAATCCCACCGTCTGATTCTAGTCTGCCCTGCCAGAGCTCTTCATAATGTTTATCAGAGTTGTGATTCCTTTGCAGGATTCCAGTTGTGCCTGTTCTGTATTTGCCTGACATTTTAAGGGGCTGTGGGGGGCGATTGAGACCTCTGTGGGTTCGTTGCATGTTGAACCATTCTTTTTTAATTATCCACTCAGAGTGGTTCAGGAGGGGGTGCTCCCTGCTTTGCAGAGTGCTGAGCCTTCAAGTAGCAAAGCTGGGCTCACCTCTAATTCTGTAGAAACAAGAGCTAACTCCACAATCCTCACTGCCTTCGGAGCATCTCTGGCTGAAGTGTCCTGTGGCCAGTCCTTCCGCTGTACTTTCTTCAGGGGGCTAACACACAGCATAACCGGACAGTGACTTGCTGTTGGAGGGAGCAGGTGTCCATCATGGGCACTAATGGCCTGTGGTTCCCAGGGGTGAGTTAGGGAGCCACCTGGGCACTACCTCACCCACTGCTGTCCGTGGCTAGGCTGTGTGGTAGTAGTCCTCTGGCTTCCAGTGGCTGCTTATGATAAATGCTATCTCTACTTTCTATTTTTAGGAAAATGAACGTACCAAGGATCTAATCATTGAGCAGAGATTTCATCGCACAATCATTGGGCAGAAAGGTGAACGGATCCGTGAAATTCGTGATAAATTCCCAGAGGTAATAGTTGCCCAGAGACATTCTATTTTATGTTATGTTAGGTTATGTTATGTTATGTTATGTTATGTTATGTTATGTTATGTTATGTTATGTCATGTCATACTTCCCAGTAGGCTCAAACTCGAGGCCGATGTGCTAGGCAAATGTTCAATGAACTGCACCCCCAACCTCCAACATATTATTCTAAGAGTTGTCTAATGTGCATTTAAGAATTCAGCATTTTGGAACCCAATCCTAATAATCAAACTCAGTCTCCCAATGATTTGTTTTAGGTTATCATCAACTTTCCAGACCCAGCACAAAAAAGTGACATCGTCCAACTTAGAGGGCCCAAGAATGAAGTAGAAAAATGCACCAAGTACATGCAGAAGATGGTGGCAGATCTGGTAAGGGACTTTCTGCACCCTTTGTTGTGTAACAGTGCTAGGGATGACAGGGCTGGGAGTCGGTCGTGTTAGAACTCCTGATTGTGCCCCTTGAAGGCATGTGTTGGGAATCATCTGTTATCTCAGGTAGGGAACAAGTGGTAGCGGCCTCTCTCTTAGTACCTGAATGCCCAGACTGGTCATAATTGCTAACCTTTCTGTGTTACACAATTCAGGTCTCATGCCCTGTTATCTTGTTTCCTTGAAGGGTCTTCAGATTCCTAGGTATAGAACGTGTCCTATACCTGTGCAGTAAGGAGAGGGAGACTACACAAGTGAAATGAGGAGTCATTTGTTAATTTATTATTTTTCTCAAAATCTGAAATGGGAAAAGGTTTAGAAAGTGTGAAAGAAGGCTTACTGGGAAGGCTATGGACCACTATTATCCATGGTCACAGTGTGTGGATGCCTGCCCTGAGAGGTGACAGTGTGGGCCTTTTAGCACTACAAGATGCCACACAGCCATGTACTGGATTTGTCTATTGGTCAGCCTTCCCAAAAATATCAGGTACCTGAATTAGAGGAGGAAAGATTTATTTTGGTTCATAGTTCCAGAGGCTTTAGTCCATGGTTGGCTGGGTCCAAGACTGGAACATGGTAAGAGGCATGCGGGAGTTAGCACAAAGGAAGGTGCCAGGGACCAGATGTAGTCCCAAAGTCATGAGCTACCCAGCCACCAGCAGTGTGCTTTACTAGTGACCTAGGCGGCTTGGGGCTCATCAGGTTGACGGTCATGATAAGCCATCACCATTCCCGAGAGCTACAGAACTGAGTGCTGCCTTGATGTGGGCTCTGAGCTCTTCCTCATCCAGGGCACTGAGAGAGTACCTGGCGGATAAGACTACTGCTGATTGGAGAGTGTGTAGCTAGCACACTGCAGCTTCTTCTGTGTACTGCTTTTCCTGAAAGAGGGACTTTAGAGCATATGGCAGTAACATGCCACGGTGGTTTGTTGCTGGACAACTTGTCTCACCTGTCCTCTGATGGACGTCTGCCTGTGAGGAGGAAAGGAGGCTCCAGGTCCCTATTCATCCATAACTCACTTTGCGAAGTTCTGGTATAGGAGGGGGGCCTACTCTCTGGCATGGGTAGTTAATTATGCTGCCTGTTTTTTCTTAAGGTGGAAAACAGCTACTCAATTTCTGTTCCAATCTTCAAACAATTTCACAAGAACATCATTGGAAAAGGAGGCGCAAACATTAAGAAGGTGACTGGTTTGTCCTCTGGGCCTTGGCTCCTGGTATCCCTTCCCCTTAGCCCTGCAGCACCCCACTGTGCTGCACCCCATTGTGCTTGTGGCAACCCCTGTGGGAGGCATCTGCTCAGCTTCTCATGTTCCTCTCGCTTCCTGTAGATCCGTGAAGAAAGCAACACCAAAATCGACCTTCCAGCAGAGAACAGCAACTCTGAGACCATCGTCATCACAGGCAAGCGAGCCAACTGCGAGGCTGCACGGAGTCGGATTCTGTCCATCCAGAAAGACCTGGTAATGGAGCTGTTCCGTGATATAGCCTTTCCTGCTTCCTGTGATGGTATACTCTTGGCAGTGTCTACAGGGTGAACACACAGGGCCCCAGGGCCCAAGCGGCTCATGAGAAGACTGTGGCTTGAACAGACTGACAACACCAAACAGATTGGCTGGCAGTTCTTGGGTACTTTTCTCATGGGGATCCTGTGCTTGATCTCACAGCCATGGCATCAGGCCAGCTTACTTGTTCTGTTAAGCATTTTCTTTGGTTCATTGTTACATTTGAAAATCACATCTGAAAGTGCTTACTGTTTTTTTCTTAAGTTTTTAAAGAAATTAGCCTAAAATAAACTACACAGGCATACAGTGTGCCATTCACTAATCCTGATGTGTCTCCCTGAGGAATCATCCCAGTGAATAAATCCACCACCCCAAGAAAACCCTCACCCTTCGGTGTCACAGCCGGCCACGCTCCCCTGCCCTCAACCTCTGTGGGTGTGGGTGCAGCACACGAGTTAGGCTGGCTGCGTTCTGTGAGTGGATTCTAGACGCTTCATGCTGCCGTTGGTGGAATGCGCTGAGCTCTGCCCATGATGTATGTATATGTGGTGCTTTGCCCTCTTCCTGGTAGGATGGCCTTTCCCTGTGGGATATCATCTGCCCTTCTGCTTGGGTTTGGTGTCTGTAAGGGGTGTCCTCCGATTCTCAGGATTAAGTCCGTAAGCATGAAGTTGATAGTGTTCACATGTGACCCTCACTATCCAGCTGTGGTCACCTTCCTTCATTCAGGGCATATCTGGTCTGTGTCGCTGTAAAGAGACTTTGTATCTCAGAAAATTCTTTGCTTTGAAATCTGCTTTTCCTTACGTTAAAATGGGTTTCTTAGCATTTTGCTTATTTAAATTGATTTCTGATTTTTAAAACGTGCCCTTTACATTTACATTTGTGATTATGCCTGTGATATATCACACTTATTTACCCTTATTATGTACATTTAACAAATTTGGTTAAATTGCATTTGCTTTTTTTTTAATTTGGTGAACTGTAAATACTATAGAATTTATCATTTTAAACATCTTTAAGTATAATTTAGTGGCATTAGATTCATTTGCAATTATGCAGCTGTCACTCTGTCCATTTCCAGAACTTTTCATCATGTTAAACAGAAATTCTGAGCCCATCAGACACTCACTTCCTCCCCCTTGCAGCACTTGGTCCTTTGATGGGGCTGTTTTGTGTAGGTGAGTTTCAGTCTGCTCTCTTACTCTGTTTTCCATTTGTCCTCATCCCTACCCCCGCTCCAGATTGAGCATCTTTTTTACCTGTGTCTCCTTCACGTGCACATCAAAAGTAGCTCCGTCCTACATAGTCAGTACATGCCGCTTCATTCCTGCACCTACCTTGGCACTCCAGGTCTTGACTTCCTCATGTGTTACAGACTTCATGGAACATTGTTATCTTTGGCTTAAGGTCCAGGTCTTTGAAGAGATTGAAATAGCAAACTGTCTTACATGTTTCCCAGTAGTTACCATCCCTGGAGCCCTCAACTCCTTATTGCGGCCTATATTTCAGCCTTTTTCTGTGGAAGATGCCTTGTTGTTTCTCAGAGTGTGGTATCAGCTGTGCTCAGTTTCTCCTTCATTCTTTTCTTTTCTTTTCTTTTCTTTTCTTTTCTTTTCTTTTCTTTTCTTTTCTTTTCTTTTGAGATAGAATTTCACTGTGCAATTCAGGCTGGCCTTAAACTCAGAGCAATCCTCCTACCTCGGCTCTCTTTCATTTCTGACAGATATTCTGCTGGGTGGGTTTCGAGGTTGGTTCTGTCCTATCCCTCTGAATGCCACTCGGGATCTGTTCGCTGACCTCATTTCCATGAGAAATCTGATACTGCCACAGCTCTAGTTTTTGCGCTATAGTCTTATCTCCAGCTTTGAGCAGTTGTAAGGTCTCTCATTTTCTTTGTGAGTGCTTGATGTTCTTGGAGCCACTTAGATGTATTGGTTTAGAGTTTTTTTAATCAGATTTGAGGTTTGGATCAGTCATTGTCTGCAGATTTGTGAACTGCTTGGTCTTCTCATTCAGCGACTGAATTACCTAGATGTTACTTGTCCTGCCCTAGGGATCCCTTAATTGTCTGCAGGTCTGAGTGGCTGACCTCCCTGTCTCTGCATGTGGTAATTGTAGACAGTGTGTCATCTGTGTTTCCAGGACCATACTTGGTCAACCTTTCTTTTCTTTTCTTTTCTTTTCTTTTTTTTTTTTTTTTTTTTTTTTTTTTTTTTTTTTTTTTTTTTTTTTTTTTTTTTTTTTTTTTTTTTTTTTTTTTTTTTTTTTTTTGGAGGCATGATCCTGCTGTGTTGTCAAAGCTGGCCTCAAACTTGTGACACTTCTCCTGCCTCAGCCTCTGGAGTTCTGGGATTATAGACATGAGCCACCTCTCCTGACTCTTCTCTGACTTTTGAACATAGACATACGGTTAAATACCTGTCCTCTACTTATGGTCTGCTGACCCTAGTACCTGTGTCACTTCTGGATTGTTCCTTTTTTTTTTTTTTTCTCTATTCTAGGTTGGTTTTGCCTGTTTTGTTTTGTTTTTTGTACTGGGAATCAAATTCACAACCTCTCGTTTGCTAGCCAAGCATTTATGCACTGAGCTAAATCCCAGCCCTTTGCCTGTTTCTTTGCAAGACTTTTATTATTGTTGCTTCTTAATTCCTCTAAGTGTTTAAATGAGCTTAGTTGTACTGAAGTAGTGCACTCCTTTTAGGACTTTAATGTTTGTTAGATGCAGTGGGAGCAAGTTGAGACTGGCCAGGAGTGTGAACCATACAGCCCAGCTGCCCCCCAAGGCTGAACCATCCCAGGCCTTGCAGGGCCACAGGTTGAGTGTCAGGGGTGAAGTCCACCTTGTCAGGCAGGGTTTGAGTGCTGTCCTCAGCTCAGGTTCCCTCTCTGTGCTGTTCCTCTTTGGGTCCTGGGCTCTTGCCTGTGCCCCTCCTCTCCTGGCTGCAGTAGCTGTTGGGATAGTCACACAGCTCCCCTTGTCTCTGCTTGTTACCTGTCTCGGAAGGTGCCCATTCAAGTAAGAGGTGACTTCAGTCTGTGCTACTTCATCCTGGTTGGAAACAATGACCATATAAATTGCCCCGCAGCTATGTTGGACTCTCCTGTGCTGCTGGCTGAGGGGTCAGAGTCACAGCTTTCCTCCTACACTGTGTCCCCTGCTGCTGACCCCAGTGCTGGCCTTTCCTTACTGCACCCCAGTGACCTCTCCTGCTGCTGTGTGTTTGATTTCAGGCCAACATAGCCGAGGTGGAAGTCTCTATCCCAGCCAAGCTGCACAACTCCCTTATTGGCACAAAGGGCCGTCTGATCCGTTCCATCATGGAGGAGTGTGGCGGGGTCCACATCCACTTTCCTGTAGAAGGCTCCGGAAGTGACACTGTTGTTATCAGAGGCCCTTCCTCGGATGTAGAGAAGGCCAAGAAGCAGCTCCTGCACCTGGCTGAGGAAAAGGTGAGCCTCAATCCCTGTTCTTCTGGGTATGGTTGAAAGCCCTCAGCACCCTTCTTCCCATCAGGTCCAGGAGCAACTGTAAGGTACAGTTATGCCTCTGGGGCTGTCACTTCCAAGGGGCTTTTTCAAGTCCAAATGTTCATGTAGACAGTATGGAAAAGGTACTTATTGGCATATTTAAGGATTTTTTTTTGGAGGGGAGGATTTTTTTTTTTTTTTTTTTTTTCCTTCGGTCTGAGACACAGTCTGTTTATGTAGTTCAGGCTGTCCTTGTGCTCACTTTGTAACCCTGGCTGGTCTCAAACTCACAACCATCCCCCTGCCTCAGCCTCCAGAGTGCTGGGATTACAGGTGTGTGCCACCATGCCTGCCTAGGGGAGGATTAAAGTGTGATTTACAATAAAACTCAAGATTCTTTTTTATAGTTCTGAATTTTGACAGTCATGTGGCTACCAGTACCATCAAAATGCAGCGATATCACCCCCAGGATCCTCCAGTACATCACCTTTAGTCTTTCATCCAAAGCCACATGTAGGTCTGGCTTTGGACTTTCTTGCTTCAGCAGCACACTGGGCTCAGGGTGACTTGGCCCTGCAGGACATCTGTGTGTCAGCTGGTATAAGTCCTCTGTCTCAGTTCCTTTTAAAAGTTGCTATTCCAATTCTTTCCCTTTCTTTGTGCATTTAAGAATCAGCCTGTAGGTTTGTAGAAAACACTGGCGCTTGGATTTTGGTTGGGATGAGTGGAATCTGAAAGGGGACCAGCAAGGGCAGATACCTTGGCAGTCTCCAGTCTTCAGGCCCATTTTCCTGCAGTTTTGCAGGCCTTTAAGCCTTTGCTGGTTCTTTGTGGTTCTTAGAACACAGTTCTCTCTTTTTTTTTTTTTTGAACCAGGGATTGAACTCATGACCTCATGCTTGCTAGACAGGCGCTTAAGCCACTGAGCTAAATCCCCAGCCCGGTTCTTAGAACACAGATGCAGCAGATAGCACAGTCAGTTTATATCTCTTTTTTGTTTTGTTTGTTTGTTTTTTTTTTTAATTTTCTTTTTGTCTTTTTGAGGCAAGGTCTCACTATGCAGTTCAGGCTGGCCTTGAGCTCACTTTGTAGTCCAGGTTGGTCTCGAACTTTTAAGGATTCTCCTGCTTCAGCTTCCCAAGTGCTGGAATTACAAGCGTGTACAACCACACCCAGCTATATCTCTGTTGTTAGTGATCTGTAAGTAGGGCTTTTTGCCTAATTTGAAGGTTAGCCTGTGGAAATGCATCTGAATTTGTACACAGACTTCATTTAGAAGCTCATCCTTACACCTCTCTAGATTCCCCTTCTGCATGTGGAGATGGTGTTGCCTGAGGCTGGCCTTCCCTGCTGTCTGTCCAGAAACTTCTTTCTGTGCCAGGCTTGAGAGAGCTTTGAGGGGAGTGGGTGTTGGATTTTGGTATTTTTTGGTATCTTCTCATACAGTTGTGGTTTTTATCATTGTCATTTTGATGTCTTATTGATAGGTGGTTAACTGAGCATGCAATTCTGAGGTAAACCCTCTTGATTTTGGTGTTATCTTTTATCTACCATATTTGCTGGGCTGACTTCGATTTTTTTGCCTTAGATGATATTACTTATGACCATCCAAAGAATACACTGTTACTTTGATTCAGGAACTTAACCAAATTCAGAGTTCTTTCCACAGTTCTGGTCACAAACCAGATTTAATGAGAGCCAAATCAAATTTCCCCATAAGCTCAACATTGACCTTAACTTAGGCATTGAATTTGAGTTGGTTTGCAACCAGAACTGTGTTAAGAATTGAGCTCCTGAACCAAGGTATCGCTGTAGTAGATTCTCGTGATGTTTAGTGAAACCAGCACTTGAAAGATAATAAACTTCTACCCAGGCGTGGTTGTGTATGCCTAGAATCCCAGTCCTCTAGGAGGTTGAAGTAGGTAGATTGCAAGTTCAAGCTCTGGGCATTTACCGACTGAGACCATGTCTAAAAATTAAAGAAAGGCTGGGGCGGGGCATGATGGCATACGCCTGCTATCCCAGCACTCTCAGGAGGCAGGGGAGGAACTTGCTGCAAGTCAAGGCCAGCCTGTACTATGTAAAGATACCCTGTCTCAAAACAATAAAAGAGTTGTGGCTGTAGCTCAGGGCCAAGCTGTGTAGTCCATCCCCAGTACCATAGAAAAAAGAGAAAAAAGCTGTATCATTTAACATTTTGCATGCTAGCCAAACACGTCTTTCTCTGTATCCTTTCTCTTTGTTCTGTGAGCCAGTGTCAGACCTTCAGGAAAGCAAGAGGTGGCCCTGTGGTCCGAGTCACCATTTTCCCAGATGAGTCTGCCAGAGGGATTAGTTTCTGTCAGAAATTCACAAAGTCTGGTTCTCATTGGGCCTGGCCCCTTGGTGTCACATACAGGTCTTATGCCACCACAGCCTGAGAGCCCACTGCACACTGGCCTGGGCTTATAGCTCTCCAGTCTGTGCTGCTGTCTCCTGTCTGCCAGTTTGTCATGCTGAGAGAGAGGAGGCTGGCCTGGGGTGTACTGACTGTAGGACATGGCTTCTCCCGGGGTACACTCTGCCCACACCTCACGCCATGCGTGACTGTACCCCAACAGATCAAGGCAGCCAGGAGAGGCTCGGTTGCTGCTGACGAGCAGCAGGACTGGGGTTCCCTGAAGGGCTGCAAGTGCAGCCTGTTAGGTATTCATCAATTTGAGGTGGACCTTAGAATTGCTGTAGTGTCAAGCCTCTGGAGACCATGGGGAACCTACCCCATACTGCTGTTCTCTAGCATGCTCATTCTCTGCACTGTGGTTCGGGCAGGTGGGGTAGGGCTGACACGCACAAGGTTGTTTCTGCAGCAAACCAAGAGTTTCACTGTGGACATCCGAGCCAAGCCAGAGTACCACAAATTCCTTATCGGCAAAGGGGGTGGCAAAATCCGAAAGGTGCGTGACAGCACCGGAGCCCGCATCATATTCCCCGCCGCAGAGGACAAGGACCAGGACCTGATCACCATCATAGGAAAAGAGGATGCTGTTCGGGAGGCGCAGAGAGAGCTGGAGGCCTTGATCCAGAACCTGGTAGGGAACAGGGCCTTGGCTGTGGGCTCCTTCTGACACCCTTGGCGTGGCAGCTTACCCTCCATTCTTCTCCAAATGCCCCAGGATAATGTGGTTGAAGACTGCATGCTGGTGGACCCCAAGCACCATCGACATTTTGTCATCAGAAGGGGCCAGGTGCTGCGGGAGATCGCCGAGGAGTATGGTGGGGTAATGGTCAGCTTCCCACGCTCCGGCACACAGAGCGACAAGGTCACACTCAAGGGCGCCAAGGACTGCGTTGAAGCAGCCAAGAAGCGCATCCAGGAGATCATTGAGGACTTGGTGAGTCAGGAGGCTTGGGGTCAGCCCACGACCCTGGTGACCACTGTGCAGAGCACAGGCTAGTGCTCCCTCCCTGCCTCACATCCCTCATAAGACCTGATAGTGGTGTGGGGCACCCTCATCAAACCCCAGACTGACAACAGAAGGTCCCTCTTTCTAGGTGCAGTGGTAAATGGCTTTAAATTCTAGCTATTCTGGAAGATGAGACAGTAGAATTGCAAGTTCAAAGCCAAGCTGGGCAACTTAGCAAGACTCTCCCTCAAAGTAATAAACAGAAGGGACTAGGGATGTAACTCAATGGTAGAACATTGGGTTCCATCCTTCTAGTACCAGTAACCCCCCCCCCACACACACACAAAGGTCCCTCCCAGCTGGTGTGGCTGTCCTACCCCTAGTTAACATGACGTGACAGTGTCTGGTCATGGGTCTTTGCCACCTGTGGAACCCACTCTAGAAGACCTACTCCACCTGACCCAACGATGAAGGACGTCTGGGTTCCCCTAAAACAGGACAACTATGTACCAAGGAGAGGTAAAGAGAGTACTGTGCCGACCCAAGGAATTAACCATTCTTACCCCTCTCCATGTCTGCTCCACAGGAGGCTCAAGTGACAATGGAGTGTGCTATTCCTCAGAAGTTCCATCGGTCTGTCATGGGCCCCAAAGGTTCCAGAATCCAGCAGATCACTCGGGATTACAATGTTCAGATCAAGTTTCCAGACAGAGAGGAGACTCCTGGTGAGTCCTGCCAGCAAGTCTGCTGTCCACATCCCCGTGTCCCTCCTGCCCCACTCAGCCTGGCACTGGAGTGGTACACAA
Organism: Dolichotis patagonum; assembly: GCA_004027295.1. NCBI lineage: Eukaryota > Metazoa > Chordata > Mammalia > Rodentia > Caviidae > Dolichotis > Dolichotis patagonum. The sequence goes on along the minus strand of PVJX010000160.1, from coordinate 217,715 downwards.
ACACTACCATGGGTTCCAGGGACTTGGGGCCATCTGTGGTCTCTGACGATAAGCCATGGGAGGGTTCCTGGGACTACAGGCCAGAAGCCCTTGTTTAGTCCCACTGCTGCTCAGGATGTCATGTGACTTTAGGTGTGCGAGTACAGGCAGCATGTCCCCACAAGGGGGCCTTAGGAGTCTGCACAAGAGAGGGCAGCTGCTCTCCTAGGCCTTTCAGTGCCAGGGGACCTATTTGCTTGCTTTTGCTGTAGGCTCAGTGACAGGCAGGCCAGGCAGGAGCAAGGGGAGCAGGTGTGGCGGGAGGGTGTCTGTATAATAAGCTGCCTCTTGCCAGCTGTACACTTGTGATTGGTGTGCATTCTTCCTGGGCTCAGCCTTGCTGTCCTGCAGTCCAGCCTGTGACCCTGCAGCCTCTGCTCTTTGCTGTTTGACATCCACAGGGCTCGTCAGGCATGGCAGTTGCACTCCCTCTGTCTTCCTAGAAAGACAGGTGCTTTGTGCAGGAACATATTTAAATCATGCTGCCCTGCTCACATTTAGGAGAAAAGTACACAGTATAGTGGAAGATAGACCCGATTTCCTCTGTTCAGAGTCACTGGTTGCTTTCAGACCCCTCCCCTTTTACATAATACTCGTGTTTTATTCTGAATCATTTGAGTCTCAGTGATATTTGGATCTGGGTTTTTTGTTTGTTTGTAGTTCAGGCTGGCCATGAACTCGCCTTGTAACCCAGGCTGGCCTTGAACTCTCAGCTGTCCTCCTATGTCAGCTTCCCAAGTGCTGGGATTATAGGCATGCACTACCATGCCTGGTCTGAGTGGAATATTTAGACACCTTTACCCATATTTCCTAAAAAACGAGGACACTATCGTCCATAACCACAGCACACTCATCAAAGTCAGACCTAATGTCTAGCTAATAGTCACTCCTCCTTCCCATCAGTGTATGTAGCAGGTGCTTTGCCAGGCAGTGTTTTCTTCTGTCTCTTCTCAGTCTCCTGTTTGTGCTTTGTATCATGTGGGCTCCAGGTTCTGTCTTAGTCCATGGACAGATGCTATTTGGTGCACACATGGTCTCCAGGGTGGCCCATGGGTCCCTGGCTGCCCTCGGGAGCTTTTCCTTACTCCCTGGCACAGGGAGCTGCGGGCTTGTGCTAGCCTTGCTCATGGTCCCCGCTCACTGCCTGGTGGCTCAGCTGGCCAAGGCCAGGGTCAGTCTCTTGCCTGGAAGTCAATCTCCACACCCAGTGAAACTGCACACTGCTCCTGTGGCTCGGTGTGCCACCTTTCACCTCTGAGGTTTTGGAGTGGGCACTGTAGGAGGGTGAGGAGGGAGATGCAGAACTCAAGCTTCTCCGGGGCACACTCTGTGTCCCGTAAGTTCCACACGGGCTTTCTGCTCTTCCTGCCCAGCCTGACCTCCTGGGAGATGAATGAGTTCCTCCTCCTCCTTTCCACCATGTATGTAGCAGGTGCTTAACGAGGCATTCTGAATACAGAACGATGGGTGCTGCAGTGCCAAGCCCTGAGGGCTGCTGTCAGCTGCCCTCTCCCTCTCTCCTAGCTCATGGCATGGAACCTGCCATCCAGGAGAATGGAGACGAAGCTAGTGAGGGCAGAGAGGCCGACCCTGGTTCACCCAGGAGGTGCGACATCATCACCATCTCCGGCCGGAAGGAGAAGTGTGAGGCTGCCAAGGAAGCTTTGGAGGTGTGTCTGCTTGTCCTGTGTCCTCCCCATATCCCAATGCCACCTGGGTCGTGGCAGACAGTGGATCTTGTCATTGCATCCTCAAGTACAAGCATCCAGCTGTGCTGACTGCCTCAATGTGTAGAGTCCAGGGAGGGCTCTTCCTTTCCCCAGGCAGCAGTGTGGGATCTAGTCTCTGAGACCCGTGGATGTGTGGTAAAGCTGTCCTCTCCCGCTCCAGAGGTGGGGATAACACAGTCTAGGGTTGTTGTAATGGTGAGCCGTTTGTACAGCAAGCATTTACTGGGCATCACCTAGGACAATGATAGGGAGCGTTTTAGAGACCGAGTGCCCAAACTGCAACCCAAAACCCACTTATTGCGAAGTGACAACACTGCATTAAAGTTGAATACTGAGGTTTTCATTTAGGGAAAAAAACTGCTGTTATCTGATACTCAGCTCCCGGCAACTTGGCGTGCACGCCATAAGTTCATCGCCACTGGCCTGAGTGCTGGGCCCTGTAAGTGCTCCCCCAGCACTGCAGTGAGCACAGCAGTGCCTGCGGGGAGGTGGAGAGGCGCACTTTGCATGTGGTGGATGCTGTGGAGGAGCAGATGGCAAGGGTTAGGTGTAGGGTTAGGGGCCCCATGGAGTCAGGCCTCTCCCTGAGCAGTAGCCTGCTGCCAAGCAGGGCAGACGCGCCCACACGCCCCTGAGTGGGTTGCCGATCCTGTGCTCTTTTTCTTGAGTTATATGTCAGTGGCCTGGCTATGGGGCACACTGATGGGGGTTACAGAAAGTTCAGTGGTGCCAGCAGGGCTCTTCCCATCATTTCATGCCTTCATCTTCCCTCCAGGCACTCGTTCCAGTCACCATTGAAGTGGAGGTGCCCTTCGATCTTCACCGTTACATCATTGGGCAGAAGGGAAGCGGGATCCGCAAGATGATGGATGAGTTTGAGGTGAGCTCCTCTCCTTGGAGACTTCCCTCCTTTCTCTCCACTGGCTCCTGTGCCTTGGGCTGTGGGCCAGAACCACACAGACTCAGTGTCGTAGTAGGCTTGGAAACCAAGCCTGGCTTTCTCTGTTATGCAGGTGAATATACACGTCCCAGCTCCTGAGCTGCAATCTGACATCATTGCCATCACAGGACTTGCTGCAAATCTGGACAGGGCCAAGGCAGGACTGCTAGAGCGTGTGAAGGAGCTGCAGGCTGAACAGGAAGACCGGGTTAGTGGGGACAAGGCTGCCCACCTGGGCAGGGTTTTGGGCACCCTGGGCACTCTGAAGACTTGGGCCGAGGATTTGCTGGGGGAGGGAAAGGCACTCAGGACACAGACATGCTTTTCATAAGGTAAGAGACAGAGTTGGGCTGTTGTCATAGTTTGTAGTTTAGCCATGTCAGCAGAAATATCTCGGTGGTTTGGGCCCTGCAGGAAAGTAGGGGTGGGGCCCAGGCTGCAAAATGACTTTACCTTGACCCTGGCAGAGCCCCCCAGGAGCTAAATGCAGACGTGCTGGAGTCCTGTACTCCTGTACTCCTTCCCAGTACAAGAGCTTTCTGTGTCTCCAGCCAGCTCATCTTCACAAGCCCTGCTGCCCAGTGTGAACAGGCCCTGTGGACCTCAGGGCCTTGGACACCCTCAGTGCTCTGTTTGTGGCTTGTCTGTGCCCTGCCCTGACAGACCCAGATTTGCTCTAGTAGATTTCCTCAGATTCCTAGCTCACATGTGGGGAAATGGGGCCAAGAACTCAAGCAGCTCACTACCTGCCCTTGCCAGGCTTGAGTCCAGAGCCCCCTCCATGAGTGGGCAGCAGTGGGCCAAGTGTCCTTAGCTGAAGAATGTGTTCAAGGTGGAGCAGGCGTGACCTCTCATTCCCGTGTTCAGCTGGTGATCGAGGACCATGGGGGCACCTGACCCTGCTGTAGGCAGGGTGCTGTCCCAGGTCAGGCCTCACGCTTGCTTATTCACTCGTAGGCACTAAGGAGTTTCAAGCTGAATGTGACTGTAGACCCCAGATACCATCCCAAGATCATTGGGAGGAAAGGGGCAGTGATCACCCAAATCCGCTTGGAGCATGACGTGAACATCCAGTTTCCTGATAAGGATGACGGGAGCCAGGTAAGGAGGCCCACCCGATGAAGCGCTGCACCTTGAGCACCTTGAGGTCACATGGGCGCTGACCATTGCCTCTCCCATAAAGTCACTGGCACACTTGTGTTCCAGCGGAAAGCAGGCCCAGTTGAGAGTGAGTGGCCAGTCTCTGTGGATCTGGTTTTGGCTTCAGGTTTAGGCTGTCTTTGCCCTTGCCAGCTGGGTGGGGCTTCTGGGGCACCATGTGTCCTCTGGTGGCTTGGGACACTTTCCTCAATGCCCACTTGGTCATTCCTTGGTGGGTGGCAGGTTTCTGGGTGGGTCATTCTTGAGCCTTCATGCCTGCAGCTGGGGAGTAGTCATATTCCCAAGCTGTCCAAGCCCTCAACCAGGCCTCAAGGAGTTTCAGGAGGTAGACGACATGAGACAGAGGATCTGGTTCCTTGCATGTCCCTGCTGCCCTGTGTCTGTCTCTCTGGCTTGTTCTCATGCACATGGGTCTGTGGGGCAGCCCTGACTTCAGGGTCTCTTCGCTTCTGGGGCATGGCCAGTTCTGCCTCACTTACCAGGGAGCCCAGCAGGATCTGACCCACCTCCCATCCCTGAAGCATCTCTACAGGTCTCCACCTTTCCTCTGCCTCTGCAGCCAGTTGCAGAGGTCATCATCACAGGACGCCAGCAGGCTGGAGTCCCCTCAGGCCCTGCCTCCGCTCCCTGGGCTCCCCCACACACACACCAGCCTTCACCTCTGCATTTCTAGTGGCTGTGTTTATACCACTAGTTTTCTAACTAATCTTTGCTTACCTCGATCTTGGAAATTTGGCTCTCTTAAACACATCCCCCTCACTGCCCTTTCTTTCCCACCTCTCATCTTGTTGTTTTGCCGTTGCACCCAGAGATTTTAGCTGGTGTTCAGGGTAGAGCCCTTTGCCCTGAGTTCCCACCCTGCAGCTCTGGCCTGTGGCATTGTTGACCCCGCTCTCCTCTCAGTCTGGGTGGGAGCTCCTCAAACCCCCACCATCATTGCTGTGGCTTGGGGTGTTGGTTCCTATTTAGCCCTGCTCTGGGTGTTCTGCTTTTTCACCCACCGTTTCCCCATCTGACCTAAAGACTAAGGGTCACGGCTACTTTGTTGTCTGTAGTGTGCACGAACCATCTGCTCGCTGCTCTCCAGTGACGAAACAGGAAAGCCTCCTGGCAGGCAGGGGAGTGGGAAGGTGAGGGCTGAGGACCTGATATCCCCTTTCCGCCCCCATGGAGTGTCCTTTGTAGTCCTGTATTTGACTGTCTTGTGGGTGGGGCTTGGGAGGGACAGTGTTGGAGAGGTGCTGCCTGTCTGTTGAGTGTTTGCCCTGAGGTGAAGCCTACAGCCAGGCCCTAGTCCCATACCAGCCCTACTGGGCAGTTCTTGGGGGCTGGGAATCCCCACAGGGCTCCTCCGCCTATGAACTGTACTCATTACCTTGGTTTGGTCTTGTAAAGAGTTTACATTGTATCAGTACATGTTCTCAGTATGTAATAATTACATGCATCTTGGTACGCAGCACATCTCAATTCTTTTTTCCATCTCCTTCCTCTCCCCTCCATTTCTTAGTTACCTCCCCCCCCCCACTTTGGTAATGGGAATTGAACTCATGACCTTGTGCTTGCCAGGCAGACACTGCCACCAAGCTATATCCCCTGCCTATTTCCTTTTGACAAGGTCAGTCTCACTGTTTCCTATTTTTTTTTTTTTATTTGAAAGAGAATAAAACAAAAGGGGGCAGTACAGAGCAGATCAGAACAGGACAACATAGGCAACACAGTACTTTACATTAAGTCAACTGGACATCAACAGTAGCTAACACCATATCTCTTACTGTGCTATAGTTGAGCATAGTTTCAAATACAATAATATCAAACATAACACAATAGTATAAAGCCATGCATAGAGTGAAAGAATTCCAGGGCTTTCTGAACCGAATAACAGAAAATGATCAATGGGTACTATAATATCTCCTTTTTGATAAAAAAAGGAAAAAAAATTTGTTTTGTTTCCTATTATTGATTCTTTTTTTCTTTTCTTTTTTTTCACTCTGTTTATACTATGGGTTTCTCACTCAGTACCTAAGCTATGTATCTCATTGCCCTCTCCACTTTTAGCCCCAGGACCAAATCACCATCACTGGGTATGAGAAGAACACAGAAGCTGCCCGGGATGCCATTCTGAAGATCGTGGGTGAGCTTGAGCAAATGGTGTCTGAGGATGTCCCCCTGGACCACCGTGTCCATGCCCGCATCATTGGCGCCCGTGGCAAAGCCATCCGCAAGATCATGGATGAGTTCAAGGTAAGCCCCACAAGCCAGCAGGGCTGGGAACTCCCACTCTCCCCAGCCCCCCAGTGACACTGTCTTGCTTCCAGGTGGACATTCGCTTCCCCCAGAGCGGAGCCCCAGACCCCAACTGTGTCACTGTGACGGGGCTCCCAGAGAATGTGGAGGAGGCCATTGACCACATCCTCAACCTCGAGGAAGAATATGTGAGTCCCAAGTGGATAGGGCCTTGGGACCCAGACCCCAGGCCACACACAAGCCTGAAGTGACAGGTGGGAGGAGCGAACGGGTGGTGGTTGTCCTCTGTCACTCTTGGGGAATGCCACACCAAGGGCTGGCCCTGTGGACAACAGACAGACCTGCCTCCCCACCCACAGCTGGCTGACGTGGTGGACACTGAGGCTCTGCAGGTCTACATGAAGCCCCCGGCGCACGAGGAGGCCAAGGCCCCGTCCAAGGGCTTTGTGGTGCGGGACGCTCCCTGGGCCAGCAGCAGTGAGAAGGTCAGCGCCCTGCGGGAGAGGGGCTGCCACTGCCACTGCCTCTGCCCGTAGCTATGGTGGGCTAGTGGGGCCCCTGTGCTGTGGGCAGCAGCAGCTTGGGAAGCTGCTTGAGTGTAGGCAGGGTAACCGCGTACTGAAGTTCCGTCCTCCCTTTCCACAGGCTCCTGACATGAGCAGCTCTGAGGAATTTCCCAGCTTTGGGGCGCAGGTGGCCCCCAAGACCCTCCCCTGGGGTCCCAAACGATAATGATCAAAAAGCAGAAACCTTTCCAGCCTGCTGACATGCACCCACCCACACAGTGGTTTGTCTCCACCTGTCCCAGCAGCTGGACCCTCATGAATTGACGCTCTTTCCCTCCCTGAGGTCTTGCATTGATGCCTGGCGGGCCGGCCCTCCATGGCCGCTCCTTCAGGCCAGGTCGGCACCCAGCAGCTCGGCATCCACCTCCAACACTGCTCCGGGACAGGTGTGCCACTGTCTGAAACACTAAGCCAAGGTAATTGAGCACCTCATGACCACACAGACTCCAGCTTCCTGTCCACCCAGCATGTGGTCAGCACTCTGACCTCCATTATCAGAGCTCTGCAGCAGCGGCTAGGAGTCGACTTCCTGTGTCATGACCTCAGGAAATAAATTTCCTTGACTTTATAAAAGCCAAAACGTTTGCCCTCTTCCTTTCCCACTCCCTCCTGTCCCTGCCTGTCATCTAGACCTTCAGCTGCCAGGTCTGCACGGTGCTGGGTGGGGTGGGTGAGGGCCAGCTTGGGAGCGGGAGGTGTCTGGGGCAGCTGGGGCCTTAGACAGCCCTAGCTGTGCTTGTTTTAGGGTCTCTGCCATGCCCTCAGCCCCTTTGCCTGGTACACAGAGCCTTAGGCAAGGCTGCCTGAGTACATGCTGCCTGGGTTCCCTGTGGCTGTCACCGTGGCCTAGTGTGGCCTGAGACTCATAGAACGTGGGGGTAGGGAGAGGTAGACGCATTCTCCTCAGTGAGGACAGCTCAACTTTCTTTTCAGACCACCCTTGGCCCCATTCCCATCCTTCCCAGACACCTCTGGTCCAGTTGCCTTCTTTCTACCTCAGCTGGTGTGCTGGCCACACATGGGCCTGTGCTGCCTGCTGGGGTTGTGTTGCTGGGGCCCACAGGGTGGGTGCCAAGCTCAAGGCCAGCACCCACCCTCAGTGCAGAGCACGGTGCTCAGCACCCTGGAAGGGCAGGTTCCACAGTGGGGGGTCAGGCTCTCGGTTAGCCTGGACCAAGGAGTGAAGTGGGATGAGGACGAAGGACCAGCACCTCTGAGCCCTGCCAGCCGAGGGGTCTGCCTCTCCTCAGGTGCGTGGCAGGCGACAGTGCTGGGCCACTGGCCAGGCTCCCGGTCACCCTCACAAGGAAAGGTCCTCAGCAGGGGCATCTGTGTCACATGTGGGGACTGAGTGGGCCTAATTTCAAGTTGTCTGAGCCCAGGTACTTTGGTTCCTATAAGGCCAATCGGTACCTGTCTTACAGCCACCTTGGGGAGTGTAAGAACCTTCACTTCTACTAGGACACCTCCCCCAGTCACTCGGCTTAACAGCTCAGCCTTGGCCACCTTTAGACTGCAGAACTCTTAGTGGGCCCCTGTGGCATCGCGTCCCCACAGGTGCCCACTTACAGGAAAGGTGAACACCTGCCTCCCTGCCATGGGCCGTGGCTCCGAGTCAGCTGGGCTGATGGGTGGGGAGAGACAGCAAGGGGCTTCTGGCCTTCCTGGGGTCTGTCTCTTAACTCTTGTCACTCCTTCCATCTGCAGGAGTCTGGGGACTTGCTCCTGTTGGACAGTTGTGTACCCCTGACCCCCACCCTGGCCCTTCTGACTCCCTCTGGCACCCATCCCACCCTTTTCTCTTCCTGGGTCTTTCTTCTGCAGTGTCTTCCTGAACCTCCAGTCCCTCCCCTCCCCTGTAGGCCAATTTTAAATTCTCACACAACTGGATTTGCACATCTCTACCTACTGCTAAGTGCTGTGGATTCAAGCCCTGCCTTGAGCTGTTTGGGGTTTCCTTCCTCCTTTCTGTGGTTGTCAATACAATGAAATGACTACCAGGTGTCTGCCTGTGGCCTCCCAGCTGTGGAGAGCCCTGGGCAGGGACCAGGGAGTGTCTCTCTGTCCCTTCTTGTTGAATGTCTTCCATATCCTGTGTTTCCATAGCTACTTCCATCCCTTGGCCTTAACTTTGGAATTTGGAGATTTATTATGCAAATATGTGTAAAGGCTCACAAATATGGATGACACTGGAATTTTATGAATTCAGAATAAAATCAGAAACCTCATGTGATGTGCTGGGACTTGTATTATATGTGCATTTTTTTTCTTGTAGCCTTGAGTACCTGTGGTAGGCACAGCCTGTGTGATTTTCCCAGTGTTCTTGGCACTGCCACTGCTCCCTCCAGAGCCAGGTAGAGGAGACCCAGCTGTGGGGCACAAGCCCGGGGCACTTGCCTATCCCTGCAGCCCACTCTGCCCTGTAGCTGTCACTGTCCAGGATGGACACCTAGACTTAGGAGGTGGCAGAGTTCTTATAAAAGTTGCCCTTCTTTAGCCAGAGGTAGGCCAAGCACAAGTCCTGACTCCTGGGTCGTGAGGAGCAGGGGACAGGGTGCAGAGGCTCTGCAGGAAAGCCCATGCTGGTCCCCGTGTGGTGTGGAGGAACCTGGTGCTGGGGCCTGATCCCCATCTGAGATAGCTGTGCCTGTGCCTGGTTATGTGGCAGTTCCGGTCCCAAACAGGTACTCTGCAGAGGGCACACATGCAAAAGGATCGTAGGTGAAACTTGAGATGTCAGAGCAGTCAGACCCACATCCCCTTCAGGGAGTCAGCAGCCAGCAGGAGCCACCACAGCACCACAAAGATGCGGCCTCGATGCCAGCAGGGGAAGTCACGGGGACTCCACAGCTCTGTCCCCACCTTAGTGCCCAGGTGGGGGCTTGTGTAGGCATGGGACCACCCACAGCCTGGTTTCAGGATTGTGTCCACAAGCCGAGGTCAAGGGTCACGAATTTTAAGACCAGCCTGGGCAACTTAGCAAGACTCACAGACCGGGTGTGTGGCTGAGTGGCAGGGTGCCAAGCCCCAGCACCAAGGGAAGAAAAGCACGCACCGTTGGCGCCTGCATAGTCCATGACATGAAGGAACAGGAAGTCCTCGGTCCCCATAAGGGGACGGCCGTGTTAAGGAAACAAAGAGGCAACACTGTGGGCCCTACTGCCCCAGAGTGGAAAGCAGTTGTGTATAATCGTGGAAAAATGAGATGGGCCATCGAGGACAGTGGGCGTCTGTTCCAAAGCTGTCCCACTAGGCGCCTGCTGCCTTCTGCCCCTTAGCCCAGCCCTGAGGGTAGATTTCAGTCTGATTGCTCAGGAGGAAATTACAAGGGCACAGTCAGGCCGAAGGGGAGAGATCAAGAGGGAAGGGAGTACTGGGGTTGTGGGGTAGATACGCAGGCCACTGGCATGGCAGGGACATGGGGGCACACTCTGCCCAGGCAGGTGGGGACCTGTGTAGTCTGGTCAGGACAGCAGAGGCCATGGAAGGATCTTGAGCAAGTGGTACACCCTCCCCACACGGCATGTCATGCGTGAAGCTACCTGGGAAGGCCTGATGGCGATGTTGGGCTCTGCCCAGAGTCCCGCAGCCAGGTAGTCAAAAGAGACATCCAGGTGGAGGGTCCATGAGCCTGTGTGGCCTCCTGGGCTGAGGTTTGGAGCCCGTGATCCTAGGGGTCCATGCTAGCCCTCAGAGGATGGGGGCTGAGGCCCAGGGAGGACAGGCTCATGAGAGTGACCAGGCAGGTGAGGGCCACCAAACCCAGCATTTCAGACCAGGCCCTTCTGCCTTAGGGTAGGCAGATGATGTTAGCTTGTGGGGCATGAGTGGGGGCAGCAGGAACAGACCCTGACAGCCACCAGATGTGTGGGCTCAGGGATCCTGCGAGGTGGCCAGCATGGGGAGCAGTTGCACGTGCAGGGCAGGCCCATTAGCAATGAATGGGAGCTCCCCAAGGGCAGGGGTGCTGGATGGGAGCAGGTGTTCCAGCCCCAAGAACCCGGGCAGGCAGAAGAAGCCAGCTGGTTCAGCAAAGGGGTGCGGTGTGACAAGTATGTAAATAAGTGCATTGCGCTGGTGGTCGCTTCCTCCCATCTGGAGGAGGGCTCCCCAACCCCGGCTTTCTGTCTCCATCTTTATTTTCTTCATCTTCCCATTGTTCCCTGCCTCCTCTGGAACTCAGCTGTAATGGACACCGACAAACTTGCTGTGATCTCAGAGGGAGCAGGAGGCCACTGCTCCTGGAGCCATGACTCAAGGTCCTGGTGGCTGTGAGCCCAAGGCTTGGCCTCTCATATTATTTCTGCTCAGGAGGAGAATGGGGTGGGGTCAGCCCACTGCAGACAGCACCACGAGGTGGGGGGCCGTGTGACCTGAGGAGGGCACTGCTGCATAGTTAACTAGCCTCGGATCGCACTGTCCACTTCACTCTCCCCCAGACTTCCTGTTTTATGGAATGATTCCACTACCATCACCCTTTCAGCTTTGGCCTCCAGGAAGCTGAGTTGTATGTTTGCTTCAGACATAGTGCTTACTAGCTGCTTAGATTCTTTCCCCCTCATCACTCTGCTTCAGAGAGCCCCTATGTTAGCCACAGACCCTGCTCGTGAAGCCCACCACCCATCCAGGTACCAAATCACAGCTTCCACCTGCAGGGCACACTCACCTCAGTGCAGACTCCAAATGAGGTGTGGTAGGTAGTTGCCCAGGTGTCCCACAAACCTGGGGGCCCACATGCCAGCACCCAGATTCCCTTCCTCCCTCCCTGCCCCAAGCCTAGGCAGAGCTGCTATCCCAGACCTGGCCTGACTGCTGGCTTCAGGGGACCCTTGGGCGCCCTAACCCCCACAGGGCCCAAGTGAAGGCTGGCTTGGAGGCACACAGCATCTGCACCCATGCTGGGAACATGGGGCGAAGGGGACTAAGCCTGGCCCCAGCATGGGGCACTGCTCACCCCCTGGAGAATGCGGTGTAGATGGGCAAGGAGTGGAAGCTGACAAACTGCAGACAAATGCCACAAGTGTGAAGGCATCCTCGGCCTCGGCCTGCGTCCAATGCATGCCGTGCTCAGGGCTCCTCTCAGCCTGAGCAGGACCTGCCGGTGTCCCTGATGCCCTGTGTGGGCGAAGACATCACAGGAAGGACCAGAGTGTGGGGTTCCTTCATTCCCAACTTCAGAATGGTCTTTGGAAAACTGAGCACAAACCACATCTGAACCACAATCATTAAATTGGGGTGCACAGGGGAGCAGCTGGGTTGGTTCAGAGGAAACAAGTGCCCAGCCAGTGAGGAGCCTGGAAGGTTTGCCGGGGGTGTGGGGCCTCTTAGGTCAGCAGCTCTTCCTGTGGCTTCCCTGGCTCTGCCCACGGGTTACACCATGGCACACCCACCACCTGCCACCCCTTCCAGGTGTGGCTCCCCAGCTGCCCACCTGTCTGTCCATGGCCATGTGCCTCTCCTGGACCTCAGCTGGTGACAAGTTTGTGGGATGCATGACTGGGCCCTCAGCATTTGTCCTCGAGCAAGAGAGAAAGGGCAGCCAGAGACTGGAGGCAGGTGGAGACAAATGGTGTGGGCAGGTGGCAGCAGGAAGAGGAACTTGCTCTCTGGGGCTTCTAGCTTCTAGACCCAGCCCTTCACAGATGCAGGCTGAAGCCTTCCCACAGGGAACCCCACTGGGGCCTGCACAGCCTCAAAGGGCCTTGGGATGAGGACTCCTCTGCAGAGGGTAGAGGAAGTGGGGCTCGATGGCTGGTGCCCCCACCATCTCTGAGGACCTGGAGAGGCCCACACACCTTCCCTGGGAACAGGGAAGCACCTACTTACCCCATCTTGTCAGGACCCAGGCCAGTACCCCAAAGATGGAGAGAATGAGGATGAGTACAGGATTCACCACGGAGCCTGGCACTTTGGGGGGCCTGGTAGTGACAGGTGGTCAGATGGGGTGAGGTGGGAATAGGAACCCCAGGATGGCTGTGACCACGGTGTTGCTGGTCATGTGGATGGCCATGATGACCCGTGCAGGATGATGGACACGAGGCCTGTGACCATCACGGCCACCAGCGGGCCAGCGAGCTCTGTGAGACCTGGCCCAGCCCAAGGAGTGCTCCCTCTGGGCCTCCAGGAGCCCTGGGATGGGCCCATGTGGCCTGGCTGCCTTGTCTGTGGGTGGGACACGAGGGCCATTGGGGTTCAAGCCCACAGTCTCGGCCTGAAATGGGAAAGAAAAAGTGGGACCAGGAGTGGAGCGGGGTATGGCACCCAGGAGCGGGCAGGGAGCCAGCCCCAGGCCGTGCCAGCGTGAAGCCCTTCCAGAGCTGCGTGGGCACCCACCCCACTGGCTGCCTAGGGCAGGAAGGTGAGAGAGCGGCCAGTACCATCAGGACAGGACCACACAGAGCAGGCCCCCAGCAAGTGGGGCTCCCGCTTCCTAGAGACAGGTTCAGGGCTGTCACAGGGGCCATGGCAGCAAGCCAGGGCAAGGCCTGCCCTGGAAAAGAGGTGTGCTGAGCGGGGGGCAGCCTGGTAGGGAGACCTGGCCCTGCCTCACGGAGGCACAGGTCCAGGGGAAGGCCAGCGTGTGTGCCCTCAGGGCTGGGGTCGTGAACAGGCTGAAGAAAGTGGGTGGGCCTTGCAGGCACCCTGTGGTGACAGGGTGAGGCCTGGAGCTGAGGACAGCAGAAGAGGTTGGGACTCGGAGTCTTTGGTAGGCTCTGTGAGGGCTGGGTGTGTGCTTTCCATGTGGAGCATTGACGTGGGCTGGGAGTGTGTGGCGATGGGCTGTGCTGCCCCTGACAGTGTTGCCTGAAGGCTCCAGGCACAGTCCTATTTGGAACAACGGCCTTCAAAGAGGAGCCCAGGTAAGGCCATCATGGCAGTGCCCTAGAAGGTTCCCTCCTTGCCCCTGCCCAAGTGGTAGCCCACAGTCTGGGCTGTGGCCCAGCTCCATGTGTGTGGCTCCTGCTGGAAGCCTGGGAGGCATCCTCCGCCTCTGCTCCCTGCAGCTGCCCCAGGGCAGCGGTGGGCACAAGGACAGCTGCAGGGGGCCTCGGTGGGGCTGAAGCCCTGACCTCAGGCGGCAGAGATGAGGTCAGGGTGTCCCAGCCTTTGCCTGTCTTTTCCTGGGGCTCCTGGTCCCCTCAGCAGGCGCACAGCTAAGTGAAGGGGTGCCTGTGCCAGGCCAGTCCCCTGCCTGTCCTGGCGCTCCTGCCCGTGGGGCTGGGGCAGGAGTGAGCATCTGAAACCGAGGCGCTGTGAGGTCTGTGCGTCTCCCGCCTGCCCTGCGTCCTGCTGTCTGAACTTGAAGCTTAAGTGGCAGGTGGGCCCTGCGGGTGGAGCCAAGGACGCACAGCCCGCATCTTCCTTACCCCGAGGCAGCCATCCAAGCCCTTTCTGGCCATGCCACTGTTGGGCTCCCCAATGAATGCCTTGGGATGACTGGCAGAGCCTGAGCTCTGGGGACCTCTGTGGAGGCCCTGGCCCTAGGACTTGAGTGAGGGGTACAGGAGCAGCCCCGCCCTGCTGATCCTGCACTCCTTGTGCCTGTGGGGTCTGCTGAGGGGCCAGGCACCATCGGCTTGTCCTGTGGTCACCACCTGGCCAGCAGGGAGGGCCCCGTGCAAGGTGCTGCACTTGTGGCCTTCCTGGGATGCCCCTCCGAAAGGCTCCCTGGGGTTCCCCACAAACGCTGATCCTGGTAGGCGGAGTGGGTGTGGATGGGATGGAAGTGTGCAGGTTGGGACCCCCAAGGGGAAGATTGTGAGGATAAGGTAAAGGCAAGGGCCTTGAAGGGGACACAGGGTGGGGTACAACCTCTGCCATCTGGCTAGGAAGGGGAGGGGAAGTCAATCACAGCCAGCCCTGCCTTCATACTCCTAACGTACCTGGGAGCCAAGCCCTTTCCTGGCCATGCCACTGTTAGGCTCCCCAGTGAATGCCTTGGGATGACTGGCAGAGCCTGAGCCCTGGGGACCCCTGTGGAGGCCCTGGCCCAGTCCTGCCGGATTATGCTGGGGAGATGAAGTCACTTGCTGTCGACACCATGAGAAACCACCACAGCCTCAGCCTGTCCCACCTTGAGCAGGTACCCCCGAATGGCTCTGGAGCGTCCCATCTAGCGTGCAGCCCCCGGCTGTGCTGGCTTCCGGGACAGGAGGGTCTCCATTTTCCCACCTTCCTCTCTCTGCCCTCCTGACTACCAAGCGACACATTTTACACTCATCCCAGCTGGGAAGTGTGCTGCATTCAGGCAGCAGGTCCCACACACCAGGGCCTGGACTTGTTTTCTTGGCAGTACTGGGGATGGAGCCCAGGGGCTACCACTGAGCACACCTCCTCCTGGTTTTTGAGACAAGGTCTCACTATGTGGTCCAGGTTGGCTTCAAACTCTGACCCTTCTGCCTCAGCCTCCCAAGAAGCTATAGGACTTGGGCCTATTTGGGACTTTTTCTGCTGACCACAGAGCAAGCTGGCCCTACCTCTCAGAGCAGCGTAAGTAGTGGCCCTGCGTATTTGTCACTGCTTATTTCTACAGGAAAAACATCAGAGAAGCAGGATTAGTAAAAGGAAATGAGCCCTTGGCACATGGCAGAGCCACCCCCAGCCCAGGAGGTTGGCCGAGTTCCCGAAGCCCTCACAGCTTTGTGGTTACAGACCCCATCCTGGAGTTCCTCAGATAAAGTCTTTTTGGTCAAGAAGCGGTGGTCTTTAATTTATGTCTTTTATTAAAGATCGTGTTTAGGTTCCAAGGCCATCAGGTGGCTTAGCCAGCACTTGGGGATGGAGTCTCGGTGGATTCCGTTTCCTAATGCGGTGAATGCTTGCTTCTCAGACTGGCAGGGACTCCCAGTGTTAAATATAAAGAGGCTTCAAGCCAGGCCATCTTCGCCCTTGGCTTGCATCGGGTGAGCCTCTGTTCCTTCCTCAGCAGGGTGGCTACAGCAGGCAGCCAAGGTTGTTTCCGGTTTCTTCCTGGCTTTGGGTTCCAGTACCCCTGGCAAAGTTAGTCCTCCCACAAGGGCTCACATTTTATGGGTGATCTTGCTTATTTACGGTTCCATCTGCTGCCCACTGGCTGGAAACGTCCATTCTACTACTCGGGGCTTATGTGCTTGGTTTCTGAACTTGTCCTATTTCAGTCACTGTTTTCTAGTGCCAGTATCACACCCGTCACTCCTGTTGCTGATTCTGACTCCTGTTTTCTTTTTTTTTTTTTTTTTGGTACCGGGGATCGAACTCACAACCTTGCGCTTGCCAGGCAGGCGCTTAAGCCACTGAGCTAAATCCCCGGCCCAAGACTCCTGTTTTCACATCTTAACACCCCTGGCCTCAGGTCCGGAGGCAGAAGGGCAGGTGCTGGTCCTTCCTGCTGTGCGGTTGTGACACCGGTGCCTCCCACACTGGGCCGATCCCCAGGCTCGCAGCCCCAATCCCTATTTAAAAAAACCAAATTGCTACTCTTGTGTATTTAATCTTCCCTGTAAGCCATACAGTCTGTGATGCTGGTATAAATTTTATTTTACTGAGGAAGAAATTATTAATTTATGAAAACCAGGAATATGTATCTTATTAAAGGTTATGTTAAGCTAGCTCAAGGTTTTGTTTTTGTACCGGGAATTGAACTGAGGACCTTGTGCTTGCCAGGCAGGCACTTCTGCCACTGAGCTATTTCCCTGGCTATCCCAAGGATTTATTTTTTTCATTTTTATTTTTGCCCAGAGTTTTAAACTTTACTTCATTAAATGATGACTATGAACCTCTTTTTTTTTGGTACCAGGGATCGAACTCATGACCTCATACTTGCCAAGTAGGTGTTTATGCCACTAAGCTAAATCCCCAGTCCACCTCATTTCCTGTGTGTGTGTGTGTGTGTGTGTGTGTGTGTGTGTGTCTTTTTGAAACTCAGTTCAGGCTGGCCTTGGGTTCACTTTGTAGCCCAGGCTGGTCTCAACCTCGAAACGATCCTACTGCCTCAGCCTCCCGACTGCTGGGGTTACAGGCGTGCAACACACCTGGCTTCACCTCATTTCCTCTTAAGCCATCCTTGGGCTTCTGAGATGAAAGTTTTCTGTCCAAGAAGCAGTCATCTTTAGACTTTTATTTAAGGTTTTTGTATTTGTAGTCCTAAAAGATTTTTTCTTTATTTTTATTTTTTATTCTGTTTTTGTCAAGATTTTTAACAGGGCTGTTCCCTAATTTGTCACATGAATAGGGACAGTTTCATCCATTTCTTAAATGGTATAAATCAACTGACTCTGGGATCCAGACCTCTCTGAGGGACTCATTCTTTGATGTCTTTTTTTTAAAAATTCTTCCTCAATGAGTAGTCTTTTCATAATTTTAATGCAATTGGAGATTTTTTCTTTTCTTAGAATAACTTTCTATTTAAATTTTAGATTTTTCTGTAATTTTTTAAAAAGTACTCTCATTTCTATGGTTATTTGTATCTCTCTTCTCATTAAATTTATCTTTCATCTGACAAACTTGCTAGACTAAGTTTGAACTATAGGAAAGTGTAATTTTCATTGGTTAGAAACTGTTGCTGATTGCTGTATCTTCTCATTTAATATCTGTTGTGTGTGTTCTAATTATTGGCTGTTTCTTCATTCTACTTAATTTACCAAAAGATTTTCTGTTTTGGTAGAATGCTGGCATGATGTAAGCGGAGTCGGAGGACATGTTTCGCCTGCTCAGATCATCAGGAGATGCCATCAGGGCTGAGCCAGCCATCCTCACTGGCCCTGGCACTGACCAACGCTCCATGTCCCAGAGTTGGCCACTCTCTGTGCCCTGCTGTACTGCCGACCTCTGTAAGGGCACCTGGGTCAGTCCTGTGTGGCGAGGACCCTCTTCCTCTATCCCCAGACCAAGCTATGTGCCTGTGGGCAGGGCTGAGCACAGCCTTCCCTGCCCGTTCCAGGTCGGTCTGTTTGGAGAGGGTCGGAAGCAGGCATGGACGTTCAATCCCAGGGCTGTGACAGTGGCCTCAGAGTCAGTGCAAACCCCAGACAGCTGCCCAGCAACTCTGAGTGGGCTCCTGGTGGTGCATCGCACTTCCTATGACAGGACAGGCAGCCCCTCAAGTGCCTGTGATGCAGGGGGCAAACGAGGTACTGACACTGGGCTAGATTTTAACAGCCTCAGGTCTGACCTGAAGTCACCAAGCGAGGGCCCCGTGTCTGTTGGTGCAGCTCTGGACTTCTGGAAACAGATGGGACTTTGGTGGCCATGCAACCCAGGGGGTTTCGAGGCCCTGGGGATGCCCATGGTTGTGTGCTGAATGCAGCCCCAGGGGTCTCCTGGGTGCCAGCCTGAGCTTTGTTCTCTTTAGCGCGAGGGCGACGCACTGGCTGCGGCCCTGTCATAGGCTGTGGGGGAGCCAGGAAGGCTGGGGCCACAGCAGGGCCTGGTATGTGGCCTCTGAGGCTCACGTTCAGGGTGGCGGGGTGGGACCGATTCTCCATATTGGATTGGGCACTGTGTGGCCCCACTGCTCCTCACCCCGGGTTTCTGTTTTTAAAACCTACACTTTTTTTGAGGTTTATCACTTTTTTATGATTAGCAGCTGCAGCCGCTCGCACCTGCACCCCAGGACCTGTGGGCCCCCCCACCCCACATGGCCCCTGAAGCACACCTAGACACCGTGACACTGATGTTGGGGCCGTGACCTCACTCAGACCAGGGACAGCCATCGGGGGAGGCGTGTCCTCCCACGGCACTCACCAGGGATCCTGTGCGAGCTGCAACGGCATCACACACACATGCTACCATCAGTGCCTTTTTATTGCCGTGGGGCTGTGACCGCTGAGTGACGATGTCAGGAGCAACAGCAGATTAAAAAATGGTGGCCAGGAAGTTCTTGGGACTCAGAACCTGACGAAGGTGGCATCGATCTGCCGCACAGACGGCAGTGCCAGCATGACCTTGCGCCGGTACTGCGGGTCCCGCTGCAGGGGGTTGTGCTCCAGGTACACGGTCTCTAGGCTGCGGGCACCCTTCAGCTCATCCAGGTCGCTCCAGCTCTCCAGGAGGTTGTCGTTCATCTGGGGACACAGGGGGCTGTGAGAGGGCGGCTCTGACCCCGCGTGCCCTGCTGGGACCCGACCCCAAAGTGCAGGTCATTGTGGGTTTCCCCCTCCGGATGCCCAGCTTCTTCGCAGCAGTGGGGGTGTGTGGGGGGACAGATTTGTCACAGTGGGCCAGGCCTCCTTCCTGCAAGCACAGGAACCCATGTCCTCCAAACCAGCTCAGTGCTGCTATGAGGCCAGGACTGTGCCTTGACTGACACAGGTCAGAACCGCCCCAGTGGTCCCTGGGGACACCCCATTTCTGAGCCTGCTTCATGCTGTGACACCCAGTGTGGGGACACAGGAATGTGAAGGGGTGAAGTCTTGTTTTTTGTGGTATTGGGGGCTGAACCCAGGGCCTTTGCACCGAGCTACACCCCAAACCCATTTCTATTTTTGAGACAGGGTCTTGTCAATTTGGCCAGTGTAGGCTGGAACTGATGATCTCACTGGCTCAGCCTCGAAGGGTGCCAGGATTACAGGTGTTTGGCACCTGTACAGGTTTGTGCCCCCAGCAAAAGGGTGCAGAGTCAGAGTGGCAGGCTCTCAGCCTAGGCAACCCAGAAGGACATGGGCCACACCGTCCAGTTGGCACATGCAGATCCTGTGCTGGGATAAGCTACTGCAGTAACAGCCTAGAGCATGGGTGACACCAATCAGACAGGCTTGCTGGCCTGGGGAGGGCTGTGGCACATGGGTGGCAGCCACATGCCTATCATCAGCTGATCTCATCTAGCTATAGCCAGCACCCACATCTACCCACCATGCATCACTTGCCTACCATCTGTCCATCCATCCATCACGTAACTCCCATCCATCATCCATCCAAACATCCGTCTATCTTCTAACAACCAACCAGTCTGTATCATCTACATCCATCACCTATTACCCGCCTCTCATCTGTCAATCAGCCAACCCATCACCCAGAGGTACCATCGAGCTACCCAGGCTGTCTCTGTCTCCTGGAGCCGAAGCCAGGGCAGGAGTTCGATCAAACCTGTCTGCTGAGAAGTGGGAGTAAGAGGGAGACAGCAGGACCCTGGCTCTGAATGTCTCCACTGGTGAAGTGACAGTCAGCCTTGGAAGATGGCACGGAGGCCCCCTGGTGCCCAAGCAGGTGGGCCTGACAGGAGAGGATAGGGGAGAAGGACAGCTAGCCCAACTCTGCTGAAGGGCACTGCACAGCTGAGGACTTGGACAAGGATGGGGCAGCGCTTGCACTGACCTCCTAGGGAAGGAAATGACAGACACAGGCATGCCGGGCAGGAGGCCACTGAGACAGGGACTGGGGGAAGCGGAGGGGAACAGGCTGGGGTAAGAGGGGCAGGAACAGGTTCAGGGAAGAATTCCCACGTGTTTTCCATATCTGCTTAGAACTGTAAGTGCACAGATCCAAAAAGCTCAGTGAATGCTCGACATGAAAGAAGACAAACCACATTGTGGCATATTCTATTCAAGTTTCAAAAACCAAACCAAATCAAAGTTTATTAAAAAGAGTATTTAAGGGCTGGGGATATAGCTCAGTGACACAAGCACCTGCCTGGCAAGCACAAGGTCATAGAGATTCCTGGTACCATAAATAAATAAATAAATAAATAAATAAATACATACATACATACATACATACATAAATACATAATAAAATAAAATAAAATAAAATAAAATAAAATAAAATAAAATAAAATAAAATAAAATATAAAATTAAAAAGCAGCCAGCCGGGTGTGGTAGCGCACACCTGTAACCCCAGCACTCAGGAGGCTGAGGCAGGAGGATTGGTGCAAGTTTGAGACCAGCCTGGGTTAAAAAGTGAGCTCAAGGCCAGCAGCCAGAGTTATACAAATTAAGAATGACTACAGACTTCTCAACAGTAACAGGCAAACCAGAGGACAAAAGAGAAAGACTACCAAAGTGCTTTAAACAGCTACCCACACAGGATTGTATATCCATCATGGCATCCTTCAAAAATGAAGGGAAATGGAGATGTTTTTTCAGACAGCTCAGAGCTGAGGAAGTGGTTTACAGTACATTGCATAACAAAAATCATTAACATTCTTCAGGTGGCAGGGAAATACCAAGTGGGAACGTATCTATGAAAACACATGAAGAACGCTGTTAACGGTGAGGTTTGTTTTCCAGTTCTGACTGCTTTACGTGAGCGCTCACATGACAACCCTTCCTCTGCCCCTTCTTGTACTCCCCTTCCCTGCACCTGGCTCTTCAGTGTCACTCCTGGCAGGTGGCCACTCGTTCTTCCTGACTCACGGAGCTGGTCTCCCCTGCCTGCGCACCTCTGCCACCAGTCCCTGTTCCAGTTCTACTCAGACACCAGGTGTCACCTGACGGGAGCCTGTAACCAGCATGCCCAGTGCAGAGCAGGCCACCCATGTCCCAGCGAAGTTGGAGTGAGTGTGGACTCAGCACGACTCTCGCATCAGTCGCCTGAGCCCGGGAAGATGATCAGTGTGCACGTTTCGGGGCCCCAGGTGCTATAACCCCCGCAGCGCCTGTGCTGGGGGTAACAAGAACTCTCAGCAGATTCTGAGCACTGAGGACTTCAAGCCTGTGGTCGTTCCAGACCCCTAGCAGCAGCTGCAAAGGCCTCCCCTCCTTGGGTGTGCTGTCCATGTACCACTGAGCTACACCCCACCGCAAAGGCCTCTTTTCAGGCCCTGACTCTTGTCCCTCTGGCTCTGTGGTTCTACCCACCTGGAGATGAGTGTGAGGCAGGTTCCCGGAGAGCTGTGCCTACGGAAAGCACTCAGCATTTTTCTAGGTCAAAGGACAGACGCAGGGCCTGCCCTACGTCCCTGCTGAATCTGTCCAGTGCAGACCCTGGCTCTGGGCTGTCGTGGGCCAACTGTGGTCCTGACCAGCGCTCAGTGCTGCAGGTGCTGCCGTGTGGCTTGTACAGAGGAACATGGGTGCAGGAACATCCAGGCACCCCTGAGCACTCAAACCTCACATGCTTCTCCTGCTGCACCAAGACCCATAGGATCTGAGGCTTCACGTCAACAGGACCCGTTTAGCTAAAGCACCACTGATCCCAAGGGATGGACTTACCCAGAACTCCTGCAGCTCTGTTAGATGGCTGATATTTTCGATCTTTTTTATTCTATTTGATGCAATGTCCAACATTGTGAGTTTGTTCTGAAAGAAGAAAATAAGAATTCTCCTGGATTACCATCGGTTACCCATCATCACGTGACCACGCAGTGTGACGTGTAGAGCCCAGGGCTGCAGGACAAGCCAGCCTCTGCTCTCGGGGTGACAAGTGTGGGAAATGCACTAAGTGCTTACCACGAGGAGATACGTGATGACACCATGTCACCATCTAGGTGAGGTTCCTCTCCTCATTTGGGCCGAGGAGCCTGGGGCTTAGGCAGAGGAGGGAAGAGGGAGGAGGTGCCTGGTCCTGAGCCACCCCGATGGAGGCCTCATTCTGGGCTGAGTCCATAGGAGTGAAGCCAGGAGGACAGGGTGCTGGGGAAAGGCTACACTGAGCCCCATGGGGACCACAGCGATGGGCACGAGGGGCAATGGATGGTCACTGAGGGCCATGTCCTTGACAGGCTGCATGCCTGCTATGGGGACAGTGCATGCCTGAGAAGACACATAACTTTATGATCTTCCCCTCCAAAGATGCAGGTCAGATGCCTCCAACACACTTCAGACAGGAAGCCTGGGAGTTGTTTCAAGGTTTCCAGTTTTGAGATTTAACAAGGATAATTTCATGGAGAGAATTACATCTGCCAAAGCTCCCGCTGCTTGCCCTGTGTAACTAATCATCAGCAAGGTTTTCTAAGCTCGAAGGGAATCCCCACCCAAAGCACTCTGCACTTCTGAGGGTCCCTGTCTTCTATTTTCTACTGCATTCCTGGCATTCCCATTTCAAGTCCTCCCCAGTTTTACGGGGACGTTTACAAAGTCCCAGAGAAGTAAAAATTAAACCCACAGACATGCACGATGCCCAGCAATGGCTCCAAGACTCAAGTGCTCTGTGGCAATGGCCTCCACGCCCGCACTGTGCCCAGCACAGGGCACAGGTGCCATGGCACTGACTAGGACACAGATGGCTACAGGTGTGAGGGCTGCCACACTAGGCAAGCTAGAAGATCACCATGATGTGTCCTGTGAGGCAGGGCACAAGCACGCTAGTGAGCTGGGTCCTTCAAGCCACCCCGTCTGCCACCTCAGCTCATATGAGCAATGCTGTCAGTCAGTGCCAGCAGTTCAGGGGCCTCAGAGCCTGAGAACTGTACACGGGGGACTGTAGGGAGCCCAAAGACAGTATGTGGCAGCAGGGCTGAGACAGACTGCTTCATAGCACTCTGCACCTGACCTATGATGATTCCCCCGTCCCACCCCATGCAGGCTGGAAGTGGGTGAGGCAAGTGTGCTCTGCACACAGGCAGATCAGAGCCTGGGGAGGTGCAAGGCAAAGGTACAGCAGTGGGCACGCGCTGAGGGCAGCAGTGGCGGTCAGGCCTGGACCCTGATCTCTGAGCCCAGGGCTCGGACTCGCTTTGCAGTGTTTAGAAGTTAGACCTGGATGAAAGCTCGTCTAAAGGCAAATCAATAAACTACTTAAAAACATGAAAAGGAAAAAGGAACAGGGCAGGGTGGCATCCTGCACCACCAAGCAGCACATAGTCAGGGCCGGTGCATGTTCTGCACCCACGGGAGAGACACAGGTAGAGCCAGCTGGACGTGGGTCACACATCACAGGACCTGGGGGAGTGTACCTGCCATGTGGGGATATTACTTCCTTCTTCCCACCACAAAAATATGTTTTCAGTCAAGAAATGAGACTTGGAAGACAAGGGGGTAAACACTTGATTCCTGGTAGGAAAAACTCCAGAGGAAGATGGTCACACTTGAGTATTACGATAGCATAATGACATCTAATGAAATGCTTTGTTTTGTTTTGTTTCAGAGGCCCAGGAAGGACTTGGTATGGTATAGCGGACTCTGCCCTGAGGTTTCTCCCTTTTGTCTGGGGGCCTTCTCTGCATGGTGAATGCCACTGTGGGGGTGTCTGCCTTCAGGAGTGCTGGGCTCCTGTGGAGGGGCTGCCTGTGCACCCCCAGCAGTCCCACGGGTGCTGCAGCGCGGCACCCTGCTC
Organism: Dolichotis patagonum; assembly: GCA_004027295.1. Taxonomy (NCBI): domain Eukaryota; kingdom Metazoa; phylum Chordata; class Mammalia; order Rodentia; family Caviidae; genus Dolichotis; species Dolichotis patagonum. The sequence goes on along the minus strand of PVJX010000160.1, from coordinate 193,847 downwards.
CAGCCACAGCTGCCAGGCGCGCAGTCCATGCTGCACCACATGGTGGACAAAGTGACCAAACTTCCCACATGCAAACCTAACCTCCCCCAATCTTCCACAGACGTTGGTAAAATGAAATTCAGACTGTAGCTTCTCTTTCAGAGCAACATCTCTAATGGCAACCTGGCCCGGGGGCTGAGGCACAAAGGATGCAGGAGCCTGAACCAAGACAGAAACCCTTTGACAATGGTGACAAAAAGCAACCCATCTAGTTACCTTTGTTGGCAATCAAACAAAACAAAAAAAAAACAAAAAACAAAAACAAAAAACCCCCAGTAAAATTGAATGAGAGAAAGTACTTTATTTGTCTTAAACCCTACACTGAGTAAGAGCAGGCGGAAGTGGAGGCTGTGGTAGGGAAGGAGCCAGGCGCCCGGCCAGAGCACTAGGCCAGGTAGTGAGGAGGCAGACAAGGCCTCAAGCTCCAATAAAGGGGGCTGCGGGGCAGAGTAGGAAGTTCACAGCTGGGAGCTGGGGCTGGCTGAGAGGCCAGCTACTGTCATGTAGGATAGGCAGGGTTTCCCAAACCTTCAAGGCCCACAGCACACAACAGGTAAGCAGGGCATCCTGCCCAGGGGGCACCCATGCAGCATGGCTTGTGTCCTACACCCCCCCCCGCCCTGAGATACTTCTCAGGCAGGGGTCCACCTAAGCCCAGCCGGGGGAGTCCCGACACCCTCACCACCCCACAGTCTTACGTTGTTTTCCAGGCCCTCAATGACCTCGATGCCATTGTGGCTGAGGTAGAGCTCCCGCAGGTTCACCAGGCTCTGCAGACCCTCGATCTTCGTCAGCCGGTTGCTCTGCAAGAGGGGAGCCACATGTCAGGGCCACAGAGAGGGAGGAACAGAGGGCACTCAAGAGCTGGGGCTTCTGCCTACCCCTAGGAGCCCAAAAACAGGGCTTTCATCTAGAACCTACCAGAGTGGGGCATGTGCAAACAAGGGGATGGAACTTCTAAGTTTGCTCTACTGCAATCATCCATTCACTGCTTTTGTTTCTCCAAGACAGGGTCTTGCCATGCAGTTCAGGCTGGCCTTGAACTATGCAACCTGGGCTGGGCTTAAATTCATGGTCATCCTCCTGCCTCAGCCTCCTGAGTGTTGGGATTACAGGCATGCACCACCATGGTTGGCTTAATTGAAAAATTCTAAAATGTCAAAATTACTGAATATTTTGAAATAAATTCTCATTTCTGTAGGATACATTGCATCTTAAATTAGACCTCAACAACTTCTTTCTTAAAGCAGTCTCTGAAATACTAGCTTTGCAAAGGGTGAGAGGGACTTCCTGTGTCCATGGCCCTATGGGTGGCTGCAGGACTTGCCACGCCAGGCTGTCCCCAGGGCACTGCCACATGTCCCCTCAGAGGTCTCTGTCCTACATGAGAGGGATACACTAAGGCCAAGCAGCCAGTGCCTGTGCACCATGGCTAACGGGGCCAGGCGAGCTCGCCTCACTGGGAGAACGAACATGACACCAAACATGAAATTTTTAAAAGATAAAGTTGTAAACAACTACACAGAAAAGAATGGAATCCTGGTTGTGCATATCGTGTGGATGTGGATGTTTCCACCACTCACTGACAGTGGGACAACAGGGCCTCGGGACCCTAAATGGGATGGGGCTGTGCTTAGATGCGGTGGTTTCAGGGGCTGGGGTCGGTACCTGCATACTGAGGACAGTCAGGTTGGTGAGGGCATCCAGATTCTGAAGCTTAGTAATTTTGTTTTTCCCCAGAAACAAACTCTGAAGATTGGTTAAAGTGTCGATATTTTCAATTGCCTGTAAAAAGGACGGAGGAGCCATCAGGATGGTGGTCAGTGGCTGAGCCAGGTACAGGGAGAACGCTGGCCCAGGAGCTGTTTGGACTTGATCTCTGGGATCCTAGGCAACTTCCTGATCTGCTCTGGGCATTTCTACCACCCTCCCACCCGGAAGTACAGTATGGAAGACCAGAAGTGGGTGGAGGGCCCAAAGCCTAGCTGCCCAGGCTCCTTCCAGTTTTTTAGGCCCTGGAGTTCTGGGAACAGTTTGAAAACCCCTGGACTAGCAAGTTTCCCACATCCCTTCCTGAGGTGGCATGTCCATGTTACCAGGCACAGTATCCAAAGCTGGGCATTCCCCATGGCCAAGGCCTCTGCAGAGCGGGATGCTGGGAACCCTACCAGGAGCGTGTGACCTGGAAGCCAGAGGACCCTAGGCCGGGGCCCTCGCCCCATGGCCTCTCTACAGGGCCATCATAGGGGCTCTATGTGGCCTTCTCAGTGTGTTCACCAGGGCAGTCAGTCACGGTGTGCTGACTTGGCCTCAGTTTCCCTCCTGTTCTAGGAGCAAGCTGATGCTTCATAGACAAAACCACCGACCAGGATGCTCACAAGCAGTGGGCCAGCCAGCGAGGGGAATGTGGCCATTCCACCCATGGCGACAGAACAGGGCACCCTTTGGAGCCACAGCTGTGCTTGGGTGTGACGGTCTCCTGAGACGCTCTGCAGTGAGAAACTTGGTGAGGCTGGCATTGGGCTCCCTCTCTCCAGCTGGGACTGTGCTGCTTCACTGTTAGTCAATGAGACCTCCCTCTGTGAGCCTCCAGAGACTCTGCAGGGCCCAGCAGGTTGGCTCAGTGTGCTACAAGCTTCCTCCAAATGGAGGGTGTGATGTGCTCAGAAATCCCTGCCCCAGCTGCTAAACAAGGCTGGGGAGTGCAGCGGCAGCGTGAGCACAGTGTGGAGGTCAGCTATGGGCACGCAGGGTCTTCTGCTGTCCGTGAGGACCTCTCTCTGTTCTTGTCTGGCAGGCCTCCTAGGACCTCTCCACCAGACGCCGGTAACTATGCAATGGTCATGAGTCAATGGTGATGGATTCAATCTTGCTTCTCTGGAAGCTTGAGGCGCAGTGTCCGGGCTGGTGGGTTCACCGCAGCAGAGCACAGCTGGGGACAGCTGGAGGCTGGGGCAGGACTTGGATGGGGAGCAACAGAAATCTATGTGTACAGGCAAGACCTTGCTAGGGGGTATACATTCCTGACACTGACTTCTGGGTAACGTTTTTTCTTAAAAATTATCTCCTTATTCCCAAACACCACAGCATCACAAGACAAACCAGCCAGGCACACCTCCTATGCACACCACTGCCAATCGCACCTACCCGGATGCGGTTGGATCCCAGCTCCAGCATCTGCAGTTGATGTAAATTACTTAAATTCTCAATTTTACTGATTTTATTGTTGACCAAGAAGAGTTTTTTCAGCTGAGTCAATTTGTCAATCCCTTCAATGTTTCTCAGCAGATTAAAAGAAATATCTAGAATCCTAGAACAAGCAAAACATTTTTTTTTAATTTTTTTTTTTTTTAATCAGTACCAGGGATCGAACTCACAACCGCACGCTTGCAAGGCAGGCGCTTATGCCACTGAGCTAAATCCCCAGCCAAGCAAAACATTTTTTAAAAATGGACACGAATTGTAGAGGCAGCCTCCCGTCTTGGAAACTGTGGTCACTGTGTGGTATCTGACCACCCTCTGGCTCTGCTGGCTCACACCCATGCTGTCAGGTGGGACTCTGACACTGTAGGGAGCCTGGAGAGTCCCGGTGTAGAATGCAGGCCCAGGGCTTTATTTGGGACAGAAACCAGGTTTCATTCATGCCCGTGTCTATGGTAGGCCCTAGAACCAGGAGTGGACACAGGAGGCATGAGACGTGCTGAACTAACAACACAACAGCTGACCATGGTGGCACATGCCTGGAACCCAGCTACTGCAGATTCGAGGCCACCCTGGGCAACTTCAAGAGATCCTGTCTCAGAGGGCTGGGCTGCAGCTCGGTGTGGAGCATTTGCCCAGCATGTGTGAGACCCTGGGGTCATCCCCACTACAGTACCCAGGGGGGGGGGGAATCAAGAAAAGAGGAACATTAATTCAAATTATCTTTTCTTCTTTGGTAGTGCTGGGGATTAAACCCAGGATCTCACACACACTGGGTAAGCATCCTACCACTTGTACACCCCCAATCTTTGTTTTTTTCCTTTTCCCAGAACTGCAAATTGAACCTAGGGCTTTCACCCTGAGCCACTTGCCCAGCTCTTTTTATTTTGTATTTTGAGACAGGTTCTCACTAAATCAGTAAGCTGTCCACACTAGACTTGAATTTGTGATTCTCCTGCCTCAGTGTTCCAGAGCACAGAGATTATGTGGATGTACCACCATACTTGCTCTCAGTCCTGGTAAATTTTTAAATTTTGTTTTGAAATAGGGGTTGCTTAAACTGCTCAGGATCTGAACTTGCAATGTTTTTGCCTCAGCCTTCTAAGTAGCTGGGATTATAGGGGTTTGCCACACCACACCTGGCTTCTCCCTGATTTTGCTACCACCTAGCAAATGTACAAGTGGGGCTATACAGGTGGTAGAACCTAGCCGGAAGCCCTGTTTTGGCCTTTCTAGACTGTCCAACAACTTGATGGCATGCATGAAGTTGTCACGACCTCTCAGAACCTGGTATGGCACAAGATCCTGCAACAGGGTAGACTTCAGGATGGCCCGAGCCGAAAGGGGGCGCTTTGGGGAGCCTGGCCACCCACCACCCAGTTGTCTCCTCTCCCCCCCACTCACTCCAACTCAGTCAGCGCCTCCAGGTTCTCGATCTTTTTGATCTGATTATCATAGAGATCCAGCTCTCTAAGGCTTTGCAGCTCCTCTAGGTTCTCGATGCACTTAATTAAGTTCTGACGGAGGCAGAGAGTCTGGGGACAGGAAGAGGATGGTTGACATGGACTGCAGAGGGCACAGGGCTGGTCTTCCCACAGGGAGAATGTCTTCATTCAACCAGTTTCCTAGAACGCACTGGCCTTTGAGGGTCAGCCAGGGGCAAAGGCACACACAGCTGGAGTAGCCCTGTCCTGCTCGAGGACAGGCAGAGGCCCTCAGGGAGGACCTGCAAGGATGGGGAGCAGCTGGGTGGGGCTGGAGGGTGCCATGTCCTGGCAGAACCCAAGAACTGCCATAGACTCCACGCAGAGCCGGAGGCTGCAGGGGCCGGCACTACGTACCCACCTGAGCGGCAGCCTGGTGCTCAGCCCTGAGGCTGCCAAGCTCCCACATCCCAGACAGAGATGTGTGGCAGGGTCTCCACCGACCAGTGCCTCACACAGGACAGGGACAAGGGCTGTGCACGGTCCCTAAGTCATCTTGTATGCAAGCACAGAAGCCCTCTCACCTTCACTTTCTTCAGCACCTCAAAGCCTTCAATTTTCCCAATGCGATAGTGATTCAGATCCACATCCTGAAACCCAGAGGAGACAAGTGCTGAGGCCCCTTCCCTGGAGCAAGTGCCATGAAGGACTACAGTGGTGGAGTAGGGGAGGCAGAGGGTGTGCGGCTCAGCCAAGTCACCTGACTCTGAGAAGTGCTGGTGTTACAGAGAGAGCTGGCAGGAGCGCTTCGGCTTTTTGTATAAATGGTTCTGACAGCTTCCCCTCGCCTGCCACTCCCTGAGCACAAAAGCACACCCAGCTCCACCAAAAGGCACTGTTTTGTGACCATCAGTGCTTGCTGTGGGCTCAGGAGAGGATCTCAGCAAGGCATCGTCCAGCCCCCAGCCACTAGCTATGCACATGTGACTCTTTAGGGCTGGAAATGGGAAGGCCAAAGACGCACACCATGATACGGACCCATGCATGTGATCTGTGAACCAAATATACTGTACTTGCCTTCCAGTCCCCATGGAATTTCAATCACTGGGATTGAAAACAGCAAGAAGACCCAACCAAGGGAAGGTTAGGCAACCTCTCTAGGGAACTACTAATCTGTCACCTTCACAAAAGGCAACCTGGTGATGAAGTGGCCTATCACCATGCACCCTGTGGCTGGGCAGAGCAGGTGGCATTACCTCTGCATCTCGGTCCAGGCTAATGGTTTCCATGTCCACCGCCAGCTCATGTTCCTCTGAAAAAAGGATGAGGAAGAAAGCTCATTCAGGACTCTTGGCAGAAGGCAGCAGACACAGGTCTGAGATGTCTGGCTGGCAGCGCCTACCCAGCGTGACTCGATAAGGAGCACCCTGAGCTTCCTGAAGTCATCGATGGGCAAAGGTTTCTACACATCTACACATCCGCCTGTGCCTCTGAGCTGCACAGGGTTGGGGGGAGGACACATACACACAGCTTAATGCTGATGGAAGCAAGGAGGGCAGAGGTTGGCTTCACATGGTAAGCCCAGTCCCTAATGGGAAGCACACTTTTGGGCTGCTGCCTGCCCTCCTCATCCTTCCCCACCTTGTCTGTGGCAATAAATCAGGCCATGGCACGCAGATGGAGCTGGGCATAGCACACGTGCTAGAATAGGCCTCTCACTGCTTGGAAAGAGGCCCAGCATCTATAAATGCTTTTCTCTGCAAAAAGCAAAATAAAATGAAGCACAGCTCAACAGATAAGATCAAAGAGTCTTGATAAATAATTTAAGCACATTTAAGCAACTAGAAGACTGGTGAACTAGTTTCAGCCTCCACAAGGCCTTGCCACCAAGAGTGGCTTCTTCCGGGTGGTAAAGGGGATGAATTCGGCTACCACTGCCGGTGCCTCGCTGGCGGCACCTCCCTCTCATCTCACCTGAGCCCAGTTCACCGGAAGGAACGGAGACAGGCACATACATGCCCAGGAGCACAGCACACATGCATGTGCACACACACAAATGTGTGTGCACACCCTGATCACACTTTAAGAGTGTTTTCTCTGCATCACCAAATATCCAGCCACTGCTCACATTTCCCAAGTGTCACTTTTTTTTTTTTTGGTTTGCTTAAGATCCAAAAAAGGTTATATATTGTGACAGGATGGTATTTTTCTTTCTTTCTTTCTTTCTTTTTTTTTTTTTTGAGACAGAGCCTCATCATTTAGCCTTGAGCTCACTACACAGGCCAAGGTCGTCTTGAAATGGAAGTGATCCTCCCGCCTCAGCCTCCAGAATGCTAGGATTAGGGGCCACCCTGCTTGGCTTCACACAGTCATTTTAATGATCTTTTTCCCCTTTGTTTGCAGAAAGTTGGCTGCTGGTCTCACAGTGCTTCCTTCCGCCTGGGTTCTGATTTCTATACCCAGGATGCTCTCAGTGCTATATAGTTCAGGCTGGCCTTGAACTCACTTTGTAGTCCAGGCTGGCCTCAAACACAGCCTCTCAGTGCTGGGATTACAGGCATGCACCACCATACTCACCCCATTTTATCTTTAAACAAATCAAATTCAAACATGTTTACTGTTACCCTCTACTTATTTTCCCTAACTTATTTTTAAAATGTTATCATGGTGCATTTAGAAGGGTATTCTGGGCCAGTAACTTTCTTCTAGGTTACACTGGCATCTCAGGAAGGGGATGGCCCAACCAGGACACCAGGAGACTAAAACAGGACAACACAGACAGAGGCACCAGTCAGAGGTGGGACCAGCTGTCCTGGCTCCTCAGGACACAGGGCCATGAGCAGGGGCTGCTAGCTGCAGTCCACTCAGCAAGGCTGGCCCATCTCCTTCCTGAACTGTATAGCAACACTCTGTCTCAAAAAGATGCCCTCTCCCCGAAAAAAGATAAAGTAAGTACAGGCAGGAGCCAGTCCAGTTTCTTACACATCAGAAATGCAAATGCTCTGAGAACCTTCAACTGGGGGCGCCTGGAAGACAAAGCCTAACACTCAGGCATGCAGGGCTGCAGCTGCCTTGCAGCCCGAGCCCTCGGGCAAGCATGGACACGCTCGCCCCAGCCTCTGTGTGGCAGTGCTCCAGGGCGCTACCTCCCACCCCCAGCCAGGGAAGGAAACCCTGAACCTGCCCCTCCAAATGTCCCCAGTGTACCCCAGATGCCTGAGGTCTCACAGCACAGATCCAAGCCTGACTGTGACAGTGGTAGAGGATGACAGCACCCGTGGCCTTTACTCACCCCTGGCACTGCCAGAACACCAACTCTGAAGTTCAGGTTAACGTTAAGGGTACGTCTGTGCTGCTTTTGCTTTAAAATTTGGTTGCCATAGTTACCAACCATCCTTGCTGGCACAGGAAGCACAGTGCTATTTTTAAAGTTAGCTTTTTTTTTTAAATGAACTTATTTTTATAAGGGTAATACATAACAACAAATATCTGAAAAATTCATACATTATGTACAAATCTGGAAAATGCAGAAGGCAGAGGTCTCTCTCAAGCTGCAGACTGTCTTCTTTCTGATTTGTTCGTGAGGACTGAGCCCAGGGTCTCGTGCATGCTATACTGCCGAGCAAGTACTCTACCACTGAGCTGTGTTCCCAGCCCTTTTCAATTTTGAGACTGGATCTCATTAAATTGCCCAGGTTGTTATTCTCCTGGCTCAGCCTCCTGAGTAGCTGGATTTAAGTTACACATCATTGTGCCTAGCTTTCCTTTTTTCTTTTTAGTGGGTTAAAAACTACATATTCATATTTTTAATTAAAAATAAGATTTTAACATGTATAACTGCTTAGAAACTTGCTTTTTTCACCTTATCTGTGATGTTTTTCTTTTTTTTTTTTGTACCAGAGATCAAACTCACAACCTCGTGCTTGCCAGGCAGGCACTTCAGCCACTGGATGTTAAGTCCCTGGCCCAGAAACTTGCTTTTTAAAAAAACAAATTTAAAAAAAATCCTAATCATCTTTCTTGGATATCTTTGTGTTCCTATGATTCTTTTCATTCTTTTTCAGGTAAATTTCTTCCCCATGACTGAGTATGAACTTATAATCCTTCTGCTTTAGCCTCAGAAAGCTGGGCTTACAGGTACTCATCTGGCTTGAAAATTGTTTCTCTAATGAACAAACAAAAAGGCATGGGTCATCAATGTAGAGGATGAAACACTACCACAGGGGCTATTTGGCTATTTCCACATAAACAGATCTTAAATGATACACTTGGAAAGCTGAGCCTCAGGCCACAGAATGGCAAAGTAGGATAAGCATGACTGCTGGAAGACACTAAGATTACCCTCCTGCAGCAGCACACAAAGGCACTGCCACCAGCTGTCCTGTTGACCTCAGCTCTTTCCTTCTGAGTGCAAAGCTGAAGACCCATTTTCTGGTTCCAGACTAGAGGACACACTAGCGCCAACGTGACCAGCAGTGTCATTTGCCTTCATCCGAATTGGGCAAAACTGCACCCTTCTCGAAAGTGCCACCAGCACGTCTTCAGGGAGGTCCCGAGGAGGGGGCTGTGCCGCCACAGCTCAGCCCAAGGGCCCCTGAGGAGCAAGGTGGCCCTTTCCGGGGCTGATGCAGTATCCTCACCCCCACCTGACACGTTTCCCTCTGGGCAGGGTGAAGGGTCTTGACATGCCCAGTACCTTCTGGGTCCTCCTTACCCCGCTCCACTCCATCCTTCAGGCTCTGCTCGCTGAGTTCTGCCACGATGCCACCAATGTGCTTCTTCCCCTCCTCGTCGCCTGACTCTTCAGACTCGACCCGCCTGTCAACTGAACCCACACGTCAGTAAGAACGCCGCCTACTTTGTGTGATGCTCTGAGGAACACACAACAGACTATGCACAACCGTGAGTCAGCAAGACTTTGCTCAGAAATGGTGGCCAGATTCAGTACATGAACATCTGAGTCTCCTGTGTCCCAGCAACATCTGAAGCACAGAGTGGCAAGGATAACTGGGGGGCAGAGCACAGAGGCTGCTCGGACATTTAGGTGACACACTGTCCCCATCCTCAGCAGGCTGGTGGAGAGCTGCCAGGTATTCTGAAAGTTCTGGGATGCTCTGTGACCACAGGTGTTAGGGGGCACCATGTGGTGTGGGGCCTCTTGGCCACTATCAAGTCTGGCCTGGCATCCACCTCACAAGGGGCATAGCGATCTTCCCGCCACATACCTTCATCCACGCTCCACTATCCATTTGGCCAAGAAAACCAGCCAAGTTCACAGGCCCATGTTCTGAAAGAAATCAAGACTAACTCAAATCAGACTGTGGGCAGGAAGGAGCTTAATGAAAAAGAAGAATGTGCCAAGAGTGCCAATGCCCCACAAGAAGGTTACTGATGTCAAAGGTCAGTGGACACAGTGTTATAAATTAAAGCTTTTCAAAAGCTGGTAAAGAAATATTTGAGTTAATGAATAAGGCAGTACTACACGTGGACGGCTGGTAAAAATTCTTTGGCAAAACTGTTAAGTAGAGGTTGGGGATTTAGCTCAGTGGTAGACCACTTGTCTAGCAAGTTGGAAGCCCTGGATTCAGTCCTTAGCACAAAAAACAAAACAACAAAAAAACTGTTAAGTAATGATCCTGTTTCATAATTTTTTGGTGACATCTTTGGAAGTCTCTTTGGAGGGCTAGAGACACTAACACATTACATGGAATTATCCACTGCCATGGAAATGTTTTTCTTCTGATTGTGGCTTAGCTATAAGGAGCTGTGCCCTGAGGGGAAGAAGTTCCACAGGGCTTTGTGTTTCTTGTTGTGCTTAGCAAAACACACCCAGGAAAGAACTTCCAGATAAAATAAATCCTTCTGAAACCCACCTCCAAAATCTCCAAGTCTATGCCTTCTTTCCTGACCTGGCTTGGTTACTTATTACCTGAGGTCCACATTCTTGCCTTGCTTATTTACTGGCCTCTCTTGCTCAGTTTAATTTATTCTCCCAGCACCAGAGAATTTGATTTGATTCTAAAGCTAAATCTGATTGTTTCCAAAAATATTTCTGAAATGCCAATGGCTCTCCTGAGTTTACATCTGGTCTCTAGAGACGCAGTTCTGGCGAATAACTTTCTTTTCCAAGCCTCAGTCTTCGCATACATAGAAGGGCATTACTAGTGCCCACACCTCAGAAAGCAACTGTCAGGATTAAGTCAGAAAAGGCACAGGGGAAGTCAGCATGTGCCTGGCACACAGGACAATTTAGTAAATGAGTTATACTAGGCACAGGTTTCTCTGTCACAGAGGTTCAGGGAGCACATGTTCCCAGCCTGGGCTTGAGCACGCCACAGGCCAGGGAGGCTGGGCAGCCAGAATGCAACCTGCACCTCTGTCCCACAGGCACATAGGGTCTGGACCACACAACAGCAGATCAGCATGCAAAAAGGTGTCTGCAGAGCTCTGGCTATAATGGGATGGCAAAGAGGGCAAATAAAGTTACTGCAGAAGAGGGAATGTCTGAGTTAAGGTATTGGCAGGAACAGAGGTGGTGTTGAAGGTCTGGAGCCACTGAAACAGTAGAAGTGTCAGATCTGGTAATGACATGTGTGGGAGTAGAAGAGAGAAAAGCTTGCTTTGTGTTTGCCCTTTATCAAGAAATGGAAACAGCTGAAGGATTGTGCTGGGGAGTGCAGGAAGAGTGGGATAGGACGAGGCATTTCCTTGCTTAAAAAGATGCAAGGATATCAAAGTCCAGGACCCTAGCTGTGATGCTCCCTGTTGGGCCCTCCCTGGCCACTGGCAAGCCTCACTGGCTACTCATCATATATGACTATCACTCTTGAAAAACTCTCCACCAAACCCTTTGCCTGTGACTGGGTTTCCTTTATCTGCAATGATATTTGATTACACTCTCCCACGCCCCTACCTTTCCCCAACTGGGTTGACACCTAGTGATTCATCAAAGTCCAGCACAGAGCCACCAGCAGTCCCCCAAGGCACCCAGCCACTGCTTCTGCATCCTCTCTCCTAGCTCCATATCCTTGTCCCCAGAATTTTTCACAGGAAACAGTAACTGCTATTCTGGACGTTTGTACCACTTAACCGCTGGAGCCACGGACATTTAAGACTCAAAGACACTACAGACTCCCACTGGGGACAGGCATGTGTATGCAAGTCTTTACATGCATGCAATAAATATACATATATGTAGATAAATATATGCAAATACACACACATGTATATGTAATATGTAAACATACATACAAGTATATAATACAGTAATTCCATCAAGTGGAAGAGGAGTAAGACAGTTAAACTGAGTCTTTTTGGGACTATAACCTGCCAATCAGGCACTGCCTTGTATAACTCGATCTCCTGGCCATCTCTGCGCCACAACCCATTCGCTTTCCACAGCCGACCCTTCTCTGCCCCCGCCACGTGAATAAGCAGTAGGCTGCAGGTCTCTGCGCCAGGAGCCTCAGTTTCCCCGCAAGCTGACACCAGGGCCGTCCCCTCTGCATCTGTCAATCTCCGGCGTTCTGGGCTAGGCTCCTGCAGCGCCAAGACCGTCGGCCCCCGCCCCCCGGCCGGCTCCAGAAGCTCCCTCCCCTCCCCTCAAGTCCAGTCGCCTGGTTGCTGCCGCCCACTGGGCGAGGTCCCGGGGTCCGAACCGCCCCCGCCCCGCCGAGCCCGGAGGGCAGCTGTCAGGGCTCGGCCGCCGTGATCGGAGGCGGGACGCTGAGGTCCTCCTGGGCAAGGGGCTGTGTGCGCCAGCTTCCCCCATCCACCGTCCCCAGACACTCGCAGGGGCCGCTCACCTTCCATCATCTCTTGTGACTGTTGCTGCCCCGCGCCGCGCTCCGCCGCCATATTGGCTGCTCTTTCCCTTTCCGGAATCTGTCGCCTCAGGACCCTCAGCCAATCGGAGCTCCCGGCTCCGAGCCAGTCAGCCAATGGGACCCGGCGAAGAGGCTCGGTCAGACGCGCCTGTGGAGAAGCAGCGCCTCACGGAAGTCGTAGTTCCCTGAGAGGCCAGGCCCCGCCTGGCCCCGCCTGGCCCCGCCCTGCCCCCCGGCAGGTGTTCCAAGGACTGGCAGCATCTGGCAGTGTGGGAAAAGCTCTGGGCTCTCGGGTTCGCGTCTGTCCCGTCCCGGCCGCGGAGTCGTGGCGAGGTTGCGGCCGGGCGATCTCTCCACGCATTACAGATGCAGTCAATTGTACGTGCATCTCCGACCTCGGAAATCTCGCTGCTGTGTGTGCACAATGGGCCGCCTGGCGGCCAGAGCTTCCACTCCCCCCCCCCCGCACGGATTTACTCTTGAGAAGGGCGGCTTTCAGAGCAGGCTTGCTTCAGGGCGCTCACTGGTCGTTCTCAGGCCACGGCGGGCACTGCTTCTCGCCCGTTGAGCTGAGCGCCTGTCACCGTCTGTCCCTCGGCAGGAGGAGACAGCACTCCCAGGCAAGGGGGCGGAGATGCCCATGTTTTCTGACTCTTCTGAGGCGCCGTAGGGGGCGACCGGTGCGTCCCTAGCAACCGTTCGCGCGGGCTCCGGCGTTTGGACTCTCTGAGTCCCACCCATAGACACTTGTGGTTGGTTCACATTGCCTGTCAATCGTCACGATTTGCTCTGCGATTGGTCCATGGGCTAGAAGCGCGAGTCGGAATCCCTCCACCGTGTGAAGTGATCTTGGCACTGTGACCTTCACCAGCTCCAGCTGGGGCACGGGCGCTCCAGAGCGGTAGCTGTGATCCACAGTCAAGGACGGCTGGAGCCCCTGCATGCCCGGCCGAGGGGCCTGCAGCCAGCCTCCTGGCCCCAGGAGGTCCCCCTCCCTCATTGCCGGCCCCAGGTTGTGGCTCGCGGTTCGGTGGAGGCTGCCTGCCGTTTGCCCGGCGCTCAGTCTTCAATCCTGGATTTAACTGTGCGCAGCTGTAGGTCTCTTCATTGTCATCGTATTAAGCGGTAAGAGGGGAGAGAGCCCACGACCTGTGCGTCGCTGCAGTCGGTCGAAGAGTGAGCGGCGAAGCCTGTAAGCTGCTTCCCCGCCCCTGCCCGGGGAGGTCCCGCACACACGTGGGCTTTGGCCTTAACTCTTCACTGCTTTTTCTTTTGCCTGAGCTAAACTTGGAAAGCTGTGTTGGCACTTCTCACTCTACTCACTAAGTCTCCCCACGCAGCAAATCCCGCTAATTCTGTGTCTCCCTTTCGTTTGTTGGTTCCTTCTTTTCATCTTTCTGCCATGGTCTTAAAGACCTCACAGTTTGGGGCCTAGGTTTAACCCGTAACCTTTTCCCTTGCCCCATCCTTGCACCTACATTGCCCAGGAATGATCTTCGTCAAATACATATCTGGTTATGTTTAAACCTTGAGTTCTTTAAAGTTAATCTTAGGGGTAAAATCCAGATTTGAAGGAAAGGAGATTGAGTAACTTGGGGGAAAGGAAATTTTGAAGATACTGTCAGGTCTTCCGGATATTTGGAGCTGTGCCCAAACAGTCGCGTGCACTGAGGGTCTGTAACTGAACAGAGTGGGCCTGCCTCTGGGCTCTTGGAGTTCTGCGGTGCTTTTCTAGGACCCTTTCCACCTCCTGTCTTGTGCATTGTCCCGCCTGTCTTCCCTGTCAGGCTCTGCAGGTGTCGCCTCCAGGGGCATCTGGGAGGTGCCCCCTCCAGGGGCATCTGGGAGGTGCCCTTTGTGTACCTGCTTCAGTAAGAAGTCATCACATTCGTATTCGTTAGGATGGCTGGAGACAAGAAACAGAGTTGTGGGCTCACAGTAGCTCTGACACTGAGAAAAGAAGCAGTTGGCTTTCAAACCTCCTGAAGTGCAGAGGAAGTTAGATTTCAGAGTGGTCTGATTAAGTAGTTCACAAGTTTCAGGTCCAGCATCCTTACCATTTTCTGGTCTGCTGTCTACAGGTTGATTGCACTGGAGGTTGATTCTATTCTTTTTTTTTTTTTTCCGTGTCGGGGATTGAACTCACAACTTTGCCTTTGTTTAGCAGGCACTTATGCCGCTGAGCTAAAACCCCCAGCCCCTGATTCTATTCTTTACTGTACAGAGGCAGTGGGAATAATTGCTTCCTAGCTTTTGTTCTGGTGGGGATGTAAGATTGCTTCCAGATTAAAAAAAAAAAAACTTTTAAAATCATAGGTCTGGACTTACAGTAGGCATTTCTGGTTAACATTTGAGTCCGAATTAAAGCTGTGAAAACTTGATTGCTCCATGGGCATGTGAAGCCAGGCTCTGTGCCCCTAGAGGCTGGCACATGTGTGACTGGGCTTGTCTGCCAGGGCACTGTGGGGCTTCTGTTCTGTGGTGCTCAGAGGCCCATGTGGACCTTACACAGGACAGGAGGCACCAAAGGGAAAGAGATTAAGCCTTCCTGCTGGCCTCCCTTCACATTGGAATTGTCACTTTCCTCCCTGGGTACCACTGCCACTGTCAGTAATGTAATTAAGCAGCCCCTTTTCACGATACACACTTCAGTCTGTATTTATTTTCTTTTCCCAAGACAAGAGTCCCTTCCCATACACTCCTTTCACATTTTCTTCCTTTCACATTTCCTTCCTCCATTTTATGTTAGTAATCTCTTGTATTATTATGATCTTATTAGTAATCTCTTGTATCATTAGTAATCTCTTGTAACATCAACAATGTATTTTGAAGCATCATTACTTTTAAGATGAAATTGTGTAATGTTGACAGTGTAGTCTGAGGTGTTACGCTTTTTACAAATTAAGGTTTTTTGGTTTTAATTATTTATTTATTTATCTTTTAGTATCAGGAATTGAACTCAGGATCTTGCACTTATGCCAATGAGCTATATTCCCAGCCCTCAAATTAAGTTTTTTGTTTGTTTGTTTTTCGTACTTTGCAAGAATTTTTATTTTATTTTATTTTAAAAGGGAGTAAAATTAAACACAACAAAGACAGAACAGAATGGGACATAAGAAAGCATAAATTTCAAAGCTAGACAACCAGAGATCTTCACTATCTGTCATATTGTCTCTTATTTTCTTCCAAATGGTTGTCCTTATCTTTGCATATGGAGAGCTCATACTAAATAACATAGCCAATCTTTTTACAAGATGTATAGTTCACTGGCTCCCTCTTGCTAGGCAGGGGGGAGGGGGCGGGGGGACAGGACACATGAGATGTCTGATTCTCAGCCCACGTGCAGGCAGGATCACAGTCACCCCCCAGAGATGGGAAGAGTCCCTTGTTCTCCTGGCACCCCGAGTCAACCGCATGGTGCAGGTCCCGGTGCACCAGGGTCTCTCTCCTTCGGGCTGCCGAAAGTGGCCACACTCTCAGCCACCCCCCAGAGAGGGGAGGAGTTCCCTGTTCTCCCGGCACCCGGAGTCAACTGCACTGTGCAGGTCCCGAGGTGCCAGGGTCTCTCTCCTTCAGGCTGCCAAAAGTCTGCCACACTCTCAGCCCCCCCCCCCGAATTCCTTGTTCTCCTGGCACCCGGAGTCAACCGCATGGTGCAGGTCCCGATGTGCCAGGGTCTCTCTCCTTCGGGCTGCTGAAAGTCGGTCACACTCACAGCCGCCTCCCAGAGAGGGGAGGATCTCCCTGTTCTCCCGGTACCCCAAGGTGCAAGGACCCACAAGGTGCAGGTCCCAAGGCGCCAGGGCCTCTCCCCTGCAGGCCCCCCAAAGTCCGCCATACTCACCTGCTATTTCTTTCTGATGAATTGACCATTCCATTTCCAAAGTTCTGAAATGGCCAACAGACCACAGAAAGAATTCTCTTTAGGCTTCTTTTTGAAACCAGCAGCTACAGCAATCTGCTGGCCTTGCTTCAGGGCCACTGTTTTTTGTACTTTGGAGACAAGGTCTCACTATGCAGTTCAGGCTGGTCTTGAGCTCACTTTGTAACCCAGGTTGGTCTCAAACTTGCAAGGATCCTCCTGCCTTAGTCTCCCAGTGCTGGGATTACAGGCATGTGTCATCATGCCTGGCTAAATTAAGGTTTTTAAACATGGTATTCTAACATTCCTGTCATTTTTCCTGGACTGTATGTCTTTAAACTTTTTAAATGCTAAATTACTTGCCTTTAAAAATTGTTCTCTGTATTCTTTGTTGGTTACATATGTGGCATGTACAAATGTCTTCTCCCAAATTATAGCTTGTTCCCTCCCTGTCCCCCTTTTGTGTTGTAGGTCACTGCACCCAAGGCCATATATTGCTCTGCCACTGAGCTATACCCTCCGGCCCCTTAGCTTTCCTATGAGACATAGAGTTTCCCTCAGTTGCTCAGGCTGGCCTTAAACTTGTGATCCTTCTGCCTTAGCTACTCCAACAGCTGGGACTATAGTCACACACTACTGCACTTGGCCTCATTTCTTTTTCTTTGTGTGTGTGTGTGTGTGTGTGTGTGTGTTTTTCTTTCAAGATGATATCTCACTATGTAACCCAGCCTAGCCTTGAATTTATGGTGATCCTTTTGTCTCAGCCTCCTGAGTGCTGGGATTATAGGTGTGTGCCACCATGCCTAGATGTCTTTATGGTACTTCTTGTGGACATGTGGTCTCAATTTTAATGTTAGCTTTATCAGTCTTATTTTATAGCTAGAGCTTTTTGTTTTTTATTAAGAAAACTTTTGCTACCTAAAATCTTCTACATAGTATTTTCTTCTCTGTCTCTTAACTTTGCTGTATCATATTTTCATCTTGTCTATGTACATTTTGGATTATTCAGATATATCTTCTAGTCATCACACATAATCTTTTCAACTGTTTTATTCATCTACCAGCATTTTAAAAGTTAAATTATTGAGATGTGATTTTACACACTGACAAAGACCCACCCCAAGCATGAAGTTGAGTGAGTTTTGGGATGGGTGCACAACCGAGTCACCAAAGCATGTCCTTGAAGCTTCTCCTCGTACCTGGTTGCCTCCCTGCCCTCTTTCCTCCTGCCATGGGTCCTGGAGGCCTAGACATTGCTGTTCCAGCCCTTGTGTCGGTGGGACCACAGTTGGCACAGCCTGATGGACGTGAGCTTGGTCCGTTGGTGTGTGTCACTGGTGCATTCCTTCTCAGTGTGCTGTGGAGCAGATTCCTCTGTGGGGCTGCACTGCATTTGCTCATTTCTCCTGTTGCTAGATAGACGTCTGGATCACTGCCTTTGAAGCCACTTTGTATAGGCCATTGTGAAACCCTTGTAGGTTCTGTGTAGACATGTGTGTTCCTTTCATTTCTTTCTTTACCTGGGGTTGTTGATAAACTGATTTTTTAAAAAAGTTATTATTTTTTTTGATGTTTTGAGACAGGGTCTTGCCATGTTGTCCAGGGTGATCTTGAACTTACTGTGTAGCTCATACTGCCCTCAGACTTTGGCAGTCCTGCCTCAGCTTCCCAAGTGTCGGGATTCCAGGCGTGGGCCATCACTCCAGCAAAACTGCTTTCTAAAGTTGATGTTCTCACCGCTCAGCTGTTGTCTTTGGTAATGCAGTTTTCTAGGTGCTCTGCATCTTTACCAACATCTGCGTTTCTGTTCTTTTTTTTTTTTTGGTACCGGGGATCGAACTCACGACCTCACGCTTGCCAGGCAGGCGCTTAAGCCACTGAGCTAAATCCCCGGCCCCGTTTCTGTTCTTTTAAACTTCAGCCTCTGGAGTGACTGTCTTGAGTGCTCACTGTGGGTTTAATCTGGGTGTCACTGAGCAATGACGGTGCATGTTTATCCGTGTGCTTCCGTGCCATTTGTCTTTGAGGAAGCGTCTCTGCAAAGCCTTCACTCACTCTTGAAAACTGGGTTGTTTGTCCTCTGGCAGCTGACTCGTGCAAACGCTGTTTTGGCTACATGGAGTTTGCCAGGTACAGATGTGAACATTCCCCCTGCTCCTGCCTGTCTTTTCACTGTTTGAATGTGCATTTCATAAAGTGATGGCTTTATGTTTTTATTGATTCCTACGTTTTGTGTCTTACCTAAGAAGTTGACATTGTGAAGATTTTTCCTGTTTTCTGAACTAAATCGTGTCACTTCAAAATTCATATTCTGAAGTCTTGGCCCCTGGGATCTCAGAATGTGACCTTATTTGGAATGGAGGTCCTTGCAGATGTTCTGAGGTCACCTGGCACTAGCAGGGGTCCTCACCCGGTGGGACTCTGTCTGTAGGAGAAGACGGCTGGAGAGGTGTTCACAGGGAGAAGCTGAGTGGTGGTGGAGGCTGGAGGTGTACGCAGAATTGAGGAGAAGGCAAAGGAGGTGCCCCCAGGGTTTGCAGAGGGGCGCAGCCCAGCTGATACCCCAGTTTTGGGTTTCTGGTGCCTGGAATTGAAACAGCAGGCTTTTGGGTGTAGACACCCATTTCGTGATGCTCATTTTGACCATCCTAGGAAACCAACACAGAAGGCTGATAAAGTGGCAAAAGCTAAACGTCAATGTATTTTTTCCCATTATTCCAGCTCTATCTAGAAAAGACTTTTTCTGTATTACTCTGATAGCTTTTATTATTATTATTATTTTTTAACAGTACTGGCATCGAACCCAGGACCTTGCACATGCTAGACATGTACTGTTCCACTGAGGTACATCACTATACCACTTTAAAATTTTTATTTTGATCAATGATCTTGCTAAGTTGCGCGGGCTGGCCCTGAACTTGTAGTCCTCCTGCCTCAGCATCCTGAAGAGCTAGAATTACATGCAGGTCATTACCTTAACACCATGACACTTTTATCAAAAATATGTTTTGTCATATGTAGGTGGTTTTCTGCTTGGATGCTGTCTGTGTTACATATTTATTTTTGTGCCAACATGCTATTTTGGTTAGTGTTGCATTGTAATTAGGTCTTGAAATCAGAGCTATAAATCTTCTAGTTCTTTTTCTTCAAAATTGTCTAGATTCTCTTATTTTCTGTGAAATTTAGAATCAGCTTTTCATTTTCTACAAAATGCCTGCTGACATGTTGGCTGAGACTGTGCTGAAGTGTCGGTGAGTCCTCTGCTGCATCCCGCTCACTAGAAATGGGCTGTCCATTGATGTGTGCCTGGCTCTTGTATACTTATTGGTCTGTTTCTGAATTCTATGATCTTCTATCTATTTATTTGTTCTTTGAAGTAGTGGAGATTGAGCCCAGGGCCTTTTTACTGAGATATATCCCTAACCTTTACAAAATTTTAAATTTTGAAACAGGGTCTCACTAAGTCACTGAATTATGCAGGCTGGGCTCAAACTTGGCATCATCTAAGAGCCTTGGGCTCCCGGGGTCCTGGGATTACAGATGTGTGCCACGTGCCCACCCAATATGTGTGTGTGTGTGTGTGTGTGTGTGTGTGTCTGTGTGTGTGTAGCTCTTGTGATGCCGGTGTTCCTGAAGGAGCTGTCAGCTGTCCTTGCCAAAAGCTCCTGCTTGTGAGGTCAGTGCTGGCAGCCCCGCGAGGTGTAGTGAGTACTTAGACTTGGCAGGGCCGTGAGTGTGGTTGCTTGGTTATAACCTGGCTCACACCTGTAACTGCAATACACTCTCCCCTCCTGTTTTGGTAAATCCACCTTTTGACAACCTTGAAAGCCAAGATAGAATGGAGGACTGGGCTCCTTGCAGCGCCTTTTGGAATCCTCCCAGACCCCCCCCAGGCCTGTCCTCCATTAGGAAGGACCTGTGTGCCATGTGTCACCCACCAGCTTGTCCAGGCATGGCTTTCCAGCAAGCCACTTCTCAGCCAGGTCTCAGTGTTGATGTGGGGCCCCCAGACAGGAAGAGGCTGATGTAGGCTTTGGGAGTGGCTCCAGGCTGGTAGGGGGACTCAATCTCTGGTCTCAACCATAGGCACATTGTGCTCTTGACCTTGGGTAGTCAGCGTGACTAGTGGGGCATTTCCTAGCCGAGGCACTTCCTTCTTGGTGGCTCTGCTGAGCAGCCATGTGTGCACAGCACTGGGGTGTGTGCTTTCACAAGTCACAAGCTGCCAGCACGTGGCATGGAGCTGTTCAGTAACACGTGAGGGGGCCTGAGTGTACATGTAGGACAGATACGCATGCATGCGCAAACGCACACAGGAGTGTAGACGAGCCGTGCCTCACTTGCATGGCTGTATTTCTACTACAGTCACGAAAGATGTTGTCATTGGAGGAAACCCCATGAAGGGTGTGTGGGATTCTCCTGTGTTGTTTCTTTAAACCTGGGTTTGAATCTACACTTATATCAAAATAAGAGTTCAAAGCACAGTGCTCCGGTGCCAGGCCTACTCAGCGGAAGCAGCCTTTCAGCTTTGGACGTTGCCTATGCCAAGGAGGCCTGCAGACCCTATAAACCCCAAGGCATATGTAGCACTGTGGACCTGGAGTTCTTCCCATTCCTGTGGACCTGCTTTCCCTTCTGGCCCCCTCCCACCGTGCCTCATTTAGTTTTGACCTCTTTTTCCTTCTTGCTTAGTGTACCTCCCTGTGTTCCTCAGAAGGAATTTCTTTAGGGCAACTCTGATTGGTCGGGGTGGCTGGGTGTCTTTTGGGGCTGAGCATAACTCAGTGTTGTGAGGAGTTTGCTGGCTAAACTGCTCTGTGCTCATGTGTTGCAGACATTTACCAGGTCTTATTTTGCCAGGTGAGGACTCACTATTCAGCCCACCCACTCCCCATGGAAGACCCAGGCCCCCTCGCTGTGGATGAGAATGGCAGGTGCCAGTCTGGCAGCGTCTCTGTGCCTGTTCCTGCCGAGCGTTCATCCACACAGGCTGCCTCTGAGCCCAGCAAGCCACTCTCAGCTCGCAGACACCTAAGCAGGAAGGATGGGCTCTCCAAGCTCTGCCAGAGCAGGATAGCCCTCTCAGGTATGACACCAGCCTTGCAAGCCGAGCATGTGGGGTCACTGCTTTGTCTCTAGCACCCTTAAGTAGTTCCAAGTTCCTGCAGGAATCGTTGCTTTCTGAGGTGCTTGGCTGTGTTGGGAAGGACACCACAATCCTTTCCTGCTGGCTCTTCTTTTTGCTGGGACCTTAGGCGCACAGTGTTCCCTGGCTGAGATTGGAAGTCACCTCCAGGTGCAGTTTAGAGCCAGGCTGTTTTCCTATAAGCTCCGGGAGTGTTTCCTGATCTGTGCCACAGGGGTGGGCTTGTTACTGGGTGGTTTCTTTAGAAGTGGCTCACCAATCAAAAGTATTCCAGGTCTTTCTTACCTTGAACAAAGAATTGGATGAAACAAGCCAAAATGGTGTCAAAAGTGTATTTGAAAAGTACAGGTTGAAGGAGTGTGGGGGAAACCAGCTCTGTGGAGCAAACTTGGGCAGAACAAGAGAAAAAGAAGATAATATAAAAATAAAAGTACACAGTGTGGCTGAGAAATGCAGAGTGGGCCATCGTGGGAAGTCACAGCAGTGGGCTCCCTATGGCATCTCATCTCTTTTATGCTGTCCACATCTCAGGGGAGCCTGCCAGAAGCTCCCTTTTGTGGAGTGCTGTGAAGTATTTGATGCTGACCCGGGTGGGCGACTCACTCTGCAGATGAACCAAAGCCATGGACCACACAGGCTGTGAGCTTACCCATGTCAGAAGCAAACTCCTGGTGGTGGCACCAAGGCTCACCTGGGTCCTTCCTTCTGCAGAAGACAGATGGAGCTCCTACTGCCTTTCGTCCCTGGCCGCCCAGAACATCTGTACCGGCAGAGGGTGCTGCCCCACAGCACCCGAGCACACGGACCCGGCTGCGCCCCTGGGTAGTGCCTCCTGCTGCTCCCTGCTGCGTGGCTTGTCTTCGGGATGCTCCATGCCCCTTCTTCCGGGCCCTGTGTACAACCCCAACAAGGCCATCTTCACTGTGGATGCCAAGACCACAGAGGTATTGGCTTTGGCATGAGGCCAAGCTGTGATGTGGACTTGGGGTTTGTTCCTTAAACCCAGAACCTCAAACAGAGGTGTGTGTGTGTGTGTGTGTGTGTGTGTGTGTTATTTAGGTGCAGGGATCGAACTTAGCACCTCACATGTGCAAGGCAAGTGCTCTGTCACTGTGCTACAGTCCCAGCCTTGTTTATTGTTTGGGTTGAGTCAGGGTCTTATCAAGTTGCCCAGGCTGACTCTGAATGTTTGGTCTTTCTGCCTCAGCCTCTTGGGTACCTGGGATTGCAGGTGTGTACCACTGTGCCTGGCTGGAATTTGTGTGTTTTGTAAGTACATCAGAAGACTATTTAGCTTTACCTATGTAGTAGTAAAAGGATAAGAATTTAGAGAACTGAATGAGTTGAATAGACCAAACTGACTCCTGGGATGGGGCTGCAGGGAAGGGTGATGTGTGAGCTGTCACAGCCTAACTGTCGAGAGAGGTGCTCAGAGTTCTGTTAGGTGCGATTGCTTCATGTACATTTGTGGACACATAGCTGACAGTAGCAGGCAGGAGTGGAGTTTGGCATGGTTTTGTTTTGTTTTGTTCTGCGTGATCTCTTGTGCTTCCTCATAGTCTTGGTTGTCACATGCCCAGTGTGGCTGGGGAGGCTTCCTGGGGGCACTCACCACTGACTAAGTTCAGTGTCTGTGAGGTCGAGATACCCAGGTACAGCATATGCATCATCTCTGGCCAGAGAGCTAGAGGCACAGGTGGGAGGGCCCTGGACTGCCCTCCTTGCCTGTTTTAAGAGTTAGAGGAGCTGCTGGTGACTCCATGTCCTGCTCCTATGGGCCCTTTCAGATCCTGGTGGCCAATGACAAAGCCTGTGGGCTCCTGGGGTACAGCAGCCACGACCTGATCGGCCAGAAGCTGGTGCAGTTCTTCCTACAGCCGGATTCCGAGGTGGCAGAAGCCCTCAGTGAGGAGCACATGGAGGCCGATGGCCATGCTGCGGTGGTGTTCGGCACAGTGGTGAGCAGGCACGGAGGGGCGCTGGCCTGGATCCATGGCTGAGGTGGCGCATGGTACAGGAGGCTCTTCCTCCTCCTCCCAGGCTTTGTCCTGAGCTGCACTGTGTGTGAGGCCAGGTGGCTCCAGTGACCTGAGCTTTATAGCTTCCTCTGTGAGGTGCGGGGAGGCCAGTGACAGCAGGTATGCTCTGCTGTGGGACTGACCTGGGCAGGTGCCCTAGAGAGCCCCAACCTGCATTTGAGGGACAGGCTTGCCCCGCATTTTGCAAATTTACAAGCACCACTCAGATTCCCAGAAAAAAAACCATGTAATTGTGTTGCCCTGACTCCTAACATTAAGTTCTCTCATCCCATTTGTTTGGTGGGTGGGTGGTGTGATGCAGCCTCTTTCTCTGGAGAGTGTTAGTCCTCTCACCTGTGCCACTGCCTCCAGCCTGGATGTGGACTTGGAGTAATGAGCACACTTGATTACTAGATGTGAGTCCTGAGCCCCAGGGTGGAAGAAGCTGGACAGGGCCCACTCCACCTGGAGGTGACTGGCTCGAGAGTGATGACTGTGAAGAAGAAATTACAATGCTAAACATAGATTCTGGACTGTTTAAGAATAACAGACACTTCTTTCTTCCCTTCCTGTTATGCTGTGAAGCTGAGTGTATTGTCCAGGGCCCTCCTCAGGACATATATATGAAATTATAATAGATGGCATATTAGATTGGCTTATAGAATCTGAAGCTAAATAGTCCCACAAAGGCCATCTGCAAGCTGGAGGAGGGAAACAGTGGCTACTGAGCCTAAGAAGCTGGAAGCCCTTGAACAAGAAGCCTGGCAATGCACCCTCAGTCCCAGGCTGCAGGCCAAGGGGCCCCAGGACACACCCTGGTGCTAGTCTGTGCTCAGTCTGTGTGATGTCTGTGGTGATGGCTGCAGCAGAAAGTGGCTGTGCTCAAGGAAAGCCCCCATATGTGCATGTAAGCTCCCTTTCCTTCTGCATTTCATCTCACCCAGGTCTCCTGCCACAGAGGGTGCTGGCCAGGCAGGGACAGGGCTTCCCCACACCACCACTGGCCATATGCTGGAGGGTGAGTGTCTCTGGAAATGCCCTCACAAACATCCATACCTGTGCCCTGCTAGCTTTTTAGGCATATCAGTCCAGTCAAAGTGGCAGCCAAGATGAACTGTCACCCTGAGGGTGGAAAAAAGTCTCTCTTGATGAAGCGTTCACTCAGGCTGCAATCTGGGTATCACAAGCCTAGTTTATGTTTGAGCAGTGTCTGAAGGGAAGCTGCTGGGTACAGGGAGGGCCACCAGGCTGCACTGTCACTCGGGTCCTCCATACCTGGAGCAGCCACCTGTGTCCATAGGCGGACGTCGTCAGTCGCAGCGGGGACAAGGTTCCGGTCTCTGTGTGGATGAAGAGGGTGTGGCAGGAGCGCGGCCTGTGCTGTGTGGTGGTCCTGGAGCCTGTAGAGAGGATCTCTGCCTGGGTTGCCTTCCAGGGTGAGGTGAGTGTGATGCAGCTCTGCCTTGGGGACCCCTGGGGAGCCCAGCACTAGTGACTCAGCCAGCACTCTCCCTGCCTCGCCAGATGTGTCGTGGAGAAGCAGCACCAGGCATCTGCTCTTTAGTAACCAAGTGAGCCCCAGCTGCTTCATCTATAAGATGCAATCCAAACCTGGCTGCTCATAGGGTTTTTTTTTTTTTTTTTTTTGGTACCAGGGATCGAACTCACGACCTCACGCTTGCCAGGCAGGCACTTAAGCCACTGAGCTAAATCCCCGGCCCCGCTCATAGGGTTTTTATATTTGGCTGAAATCACATAGGGGAAACCCTCAGAGCAGTGGCAGGTGTCACACAGCTCTCAGCTGTGAGCTAGGCCTTCGTCACAGAAGAACCTGGGTGTGGCCAGGGCCTCTGAGCAGCCCTTGACAAAGCCCACGGTTTGCATATCTGGTACAAGAGGGAGACCATGCTGTTCTAGAGCACATGTGTATGCCTCTTGCACTTCTGAAAGCCGTTTCACTTTGGAAGCCGTGAAAACAGACTTGCTTTTAGCTTACAAACCCTGAAGTTTAGCAACAGAGCTGAGGTGTGTGACACTTTTATTGTAACATTTACGGTGTGGGCTTTTCTCCAGGGAACCATCACGTCCTGCGATGATCTCTTTGCCCACCTCCATGGGTTCTCGTCGGGGGAGGATGTGGTTGGGCAACACATCACAGACCTGATCCCGTCCCTGCGGCTCCCTTCTCCTGGCCAGCCTGTCCCAGAGGTAGGACCCTGACAGCCCATGCTGCCTGCGTCATAACCAAACCACAAGACTGTCCTGGAGGCTTGACTACAGGCCAGAGCCTGGTGGTCTCAGCCAACCCCTGTTGTCCCCTCTCTCATATGGGGCAGAGTGGGCTGGCTAATGCAGGGTCTTCCCTGGTATTGGTTAGACCTCCCCAGACAGAACCAGTAGGATAGATATGTATGGATAAACAAGGGGATTTGTTGGGGGAGTTAACTTGCATGATGGTGCTTAGGAGAGGCCATCTGCAAGCTGGGGCCCCTGGGATGGCAACTGGCTGTTACTTGACCCTTGAGAGAGCCGAGAGGGATCCTCTACCCAAGGTCCATGGTCCTGCTTAGCTCCCTAAGTATGGCTCCACTCGAGGTGAAGGCAGCTCCCAATGTTCTGAGGCGAGGGTAAGAGAGCAGCCAGGACATGACCAGCTCTTTTGTCCCTTGCAGTGTTCTGGATATGCCGCCTGTGCTGTGGCTGTCCCCTCCTCAGGCTGCCAGGCCTCCTCTTGGAGCACCTCACAGGCTCACCCAGCACAGTGCTTTCCAGCTCCCTGGGCCAACACAGCCCTAGGAACAGCATGGCCGGGTCCTGCAGTAGGTGGGGAGCAGAGGCCTGGGGTGTGGCCCATGGCTGTATCCGTTTTCCTAGTTAATGTGTGCCTTCATGCAGAGGACTTGAATGCTGTGGCTTTACTGATGTCACATCCACACCTGGAGGAAAGACTAACTGGATGGAGTCTGCCCTGCTACAGTGAGGGTGATGGTCCTTCCAGGGTGGCCCAGGCCATGGTCCTGTAGACTCAGCCTCTGAACCATGGTTCTCTGTGTCATGCTTTCCAGGGAAGCTCAGCTGCTGGCCCCAGCCCTGGTGCTCTGCACCCTCTACTCAGTCTCGAGGCAGCTGCCACTTGGGCTGTCCGGCTGGCAAGGATCCACCGTCCCTGTGGCCGAAGATGGCCCAGTAGCACCTGTTGCCCCTGAGCTGCGTTCTGACCCATGTGGTAGCAGATGTCCTGAAGATTCACAATAGAAATTCCCATGAACCCAAGGCCTGGCAGCGAGTGGAGCCAGCAAAGGGGAATCCATCTGGCCTGAGGCCAGGAAAGATGGATGGGACCTGACCATGGCCTACACCTTGTGGGGACAGTGGGGTCCTGAGCTCTGACTTCTATCGGGGTGCAGTGCTGTGGGGGAGGCTTTCTTGCATCCAGGGCGAGTGCAGAAGGCCCTGCCTCTGACGTGGCAAAGGAAGGGCAAATGCCTGGGTCTGGCTTCCCAGGTTGAAGCCAGGGGCCAAGTCTCCAGTCTGTAGTTGGGAAACCTGCATCAGCCAAATGTGCCCAGACCTCAGGTGCTGACTGGAAACAGGCAGCTTCCTTTGTGGGGCAGGAGAAACTGATTACACGAGCAGACTGGCTCTGTTCTCCAGAAGACAGTGATGCCTGGAAGCTGGTGCTCCAGGGTGGAGGGACAGGAGATGGGTAAAGGGTTAGGGCTACCTGCACAGGTGGGCCTTGGGGACATGGTCCAAGACCAAGGTGTTTGTCAAAGGGTGGCACAACATGCTGCCTCCATCCCTGCACAGATGAGGAGCAGGCACAGCCCCTGGAGACCAGCACATGGCAGATAGGCATGTGCCGGGCACAGAGCCTGCAGCAGCTGACCAGAGCCTCCCTCACTCCCCAACACATGCATCTTCTCTGACCCCGTCTGTGGCTCTGGTGGTAGAGCTGCAGTCCAAGGTGGTGCAGCTCAGTTCTGTCCATGTGACAAGCTGTGTGTCTCTTTCAGAACCTGAAGATTCAGAGGTCTGTCGGGAGAGCCAGGGATGGCACCACCTTTCCTCTGAGCCTGAAGCTGAAGCCCAAGCAGGGTGGGGAGGCAGCTGAGGGTGAGGCGGCGCCCGAGCAGGACTACTGGGCATCTGTGTGGGTGTTCTGCACCATCAGCGGCCTCATCACGCTCCTGCCTGATGGCACCATCTATGGCATCAACCACAGCTTTGCCCTGATGCTGTTCGGCTATGGAAAAACTGAGCTCTTGGGCAAGGTGGGCCCCCGTCCCTAAGGACTGTGTCACTCATGCCCCAGTGGGGAGGGAGTTCCCTGCCTGCAGCTACCCAGGTCATTTCCCTAGGCTCCACATCAGCAGTCACTTGGGCTATCTCCGGTCTCCCAGGGGACAGTGAGGAACCCTGTTCCCAGTGGTTCCTGGTTTGGCTGGTGGCCCAGGGCCTCAGGCTGGTCACAGGGAACCTGACGCCCAGAGGTGCAGTGCCAGGAGGTTGCTGGCATAGCTCATACCTTTCCCCAGGTGGACAAGTTGTGGGTTGGAGTGGGCACTCCTTTCCAGTTCTGAAGCACCCCCACTCTACTTCCTAGAACATCACTTTCCTGATTCCTGGCTTCTACCATTACATGGACCTCACCTATGACAGCTCTTTGCAGCATCCTGACCTTAGTAGCTGTCTGGACTTCAGCAGTGATAGTGGACATGGGGAGATGACCTTGGACACCTCCCAGGGTGAGACACAGCCTCCTGCTCCCCAGCATGCCCAGCCCCACTTCTGTGACACACCAGAGGATAGGCCCCAGAGCTCCAGGACAGGTGACTGTCCTGACTTGATGTTCCTCAGGGGCCAGGGCAGTGGTGGGTTATTTTTACAAGAAGTATCAGAGGAGGGGGCTAAAAAGTGGGTGTCATCTATGCCTGACAGTCCTGTCATTTTGAAAGGAGTTTACATACCTTTATGGCGCATAAGACTAAATTGATAGAGCACACAGATTTGTTCCTACATGGAACATTCCCAGTATACGTGCTGGTCTTGTTGCTTATCCCCTGTGGTGTTGATTGAGCACTGTGAGTCATTTGGATGAGGCTTCCTGAGTCTCAATTCCACAAACAGTCATAAGCAGGTGGTTTGTGGAGGCAATGTAAGTGCCCAGCCTCATGTCCTGAGGGACCCCCAGTTTGAGGGCGCCCGGAGGAACCCCACAGAATCAGCATCTGTGCCCCCAGCAACCCCACAGGGCCTACCTTGCTGTTGCTGGGTGCAGTGAGGAGGAGCTGCCAGCTCTGCTCGGAAGGGGCCTGCCATGCTGAGCCAAGCTCCACCCCCAAGTCTTGGCCCACTGCAGGTGGTTCTGGTGGGGCCTATGGAGCCAGGGGGCATGGCAGGGGCATGGGGCAAGGTGCTTGCTATCCTGCAGGGATAGGGGAAACAAAGGCACTGAGACAGGCAACAAATGCTAGGTGTGGTGGTGCACACCTGTAATCCTAGCACTCAGGATGCTGAGACAGGAGGATCGAAGTGAGTTTGAGGCCAGCCTGGACTGCATAGTGAAACCCAAACTTCAAAACAAAAATGTGAAGAGTGGTGTCATGGGTGTGCTCTCCCAAACACTGTCCTGCATGCTGGAGTGCAGGTGTCTATAAAAGTGTGATTCAGTACTGGCTCCAGGAAGGGTCCATTAGGCCTAAGTGCCTGTGAGTGTAAAATGCCCTTTTCTGGCACTGCTGTTAGATCCAAAGGTTGATTCAGTGCTTGCTGGTCATTGTATGCTGCCACAAGATGGAACACAGAAGCCGGTGGGAAGCCAAGGAGTCTGTGGTGGGATGCAGACGCAGCTTGAAACTGGATGCCAGCTCCCAGCCACCTGCCCCCCAGGGTCCTCTCCAGGGTGAGTCCTGGGAGAGGGTGGCAGAGGTGTGGAAGGTTGGGGTAGTGGTCAGTGGGAGAGGATGTGTTGAGCTTTGGTTAGTGAGGACAGTAGCAGCTGCTGTGTCCCGGGTACTGCTGTGTCCACTCAAGCACAGGACCCTGGGTTTCCAGCTTGGTCTTCATGGCCTCTGTGAAGGGGGCCCATGATGTCACTGTCATGGCTTGTGGATCGGGAAGTGGGATGCTGAGAGTGCATCAATGCTGAGGCAGATGTCGGAGAACTGACACTGGCTCTGTAGAATTTTGAGAACCATTCCATGCTGTTCTCTTTCTGCACTGTAAGTGAAATGCAGTGTACTACTTAAGAGCATGAGGTGCTTAAGTTAGGTGATTTTGACAAATGTAAATCAGAAATTCTTTTGTTCTGTTATCATTGTCCTGCTGTGCCAAGTATTTTGGTGTGTTTCGTCCTAGCTTTCTTCTTTTTAGAGCACTGCTTTTTTTTTCTTTTCTTTTTTTTGGTACCGGGGATCGAACTCACGACCTTGTGCTTGCCAGGCAGGCACTTAGGCCACTGAGCTAAATCCTCAGCCCTTTGAGCACTGTTTTCATGTCCATGCTACGCATGTCTTCCTGTGCCAGCCCCACAGGCTCCCTCGCGCCCTGGCCTTGGCCCCTGGGCACAGAGCTCGGTCATAGTCCTACCTGCAAGCTTCCTGTGTGCTGTCCCTTTGTCTGCCTCTTCTGTTCTCTGTTACAGCTGTGAGATTTATCCACATTGTTGTGATTTTCAGCTCATTGTGAAACTGCTTTTAAAACACACAAACATGTTTTTCAGCACAGAACAGTGGTAAAATGAGAATCCTTTGACCCTCTCCTGACCTCCTGATCCATTCCTGTCTTCATTTGCCATTGCATGTACATGTATGTGATGCATGCACGTGTACGCATGCATGGGGCTTCTGTTCCTGTGGCAAGGCTGGGGTCTGTGAGCTTGCTCCCATCTGATGGTCTTCCCAAGGGCCAGGCCCTCCTAGGTGACACCATTGCTCCGGTTTGTGGCAGGTGCTTCCTTCATTTACCTTGACTCCCCGACTTGCTCCTGTCTGCCTGTGGGGTATGCTTGAACAGTGTAGCAGCTCACATCCCAGCTCTCCGTTCTGTGAGTGCATCAGCAGGCAAGGAAGGAGGTGGAAGAGAGCCGTCCAGGGCTCGTTCGTGTCAGATCCTGTGCACCCCCAGGGCTGGGTCATTTCTGGACCAGGGTGGCTGCTGGGTGGCCCACTTGGAGGTGTAGACAGTGGGAGGCTTGGGGCCACCAAGGTGGGTGCTGCAGGAGCCCAAGCATGTGTTCCTCACTGCAGTGTGGGCTTTGGGTAGCCCTGAGAAATCTTTGGCAAGTGTAGATTTTATGGAAAATGTTGGAGAGGTGTTTTGCTTTTTAACTGGGCTGTAAAATTTAGTCTTTTCCCTTTCACCTTAGTGGTGTGATAGGGTTTGTACGTGTCTCTAATAGAGGGGGAGTCAATGTGGTTTCTCCTATTGGCTCTTCTATGGCCACTAGTGACACTGTCATCTGAATCCCTGTTCCCAGGGAGGACAATGTCCTGGAGGAGCAACCACTGGCCCAGGACAAACGATTGCTACCTACAGACCAACAGAGAACCCCAGAGGCGCATGTGTCTGCCCATGAGAAGCAGTCCCCATCTGAGAACCAGCAGGATGTCTCAGAGGAAAGCTCATCCACCCATGGAAAGTGGGTGTTGCCTGAGGACCCTCAGGACAGCCGAGAGGAAAGCCCTCCAGCCCTCGGTGTGGGGACACTGCCCAGGGACCAGCAGGACACTGCTTTGGGGAGGGCGGGGCCTGCAGTAGCACAGAGCCCCCCACAGGATCTTTTGGGAGAAAGCAGGTTGGAACTGGTGGACACAAAACCGTTCGTTTCCCGTGAAGACCCCAGCCCTCATGTCCCGCCTGAGGACAGGCACAGCAATGTTGGAATGTGGAGCCTCCATCAGGAGGCTCAGTGGGCACTGACAGATGCCAGCAGGTCTGAGCCCCATGCTGCAGGGCAGCCCGCAGGAGGGGGCCTCCTGACCTACTGCCCCCATTACAGGAGAGAGTGGCTCCCACAGCCGCCAAGCCCCTCAGGGGTGGCCTGTGTCTCTTTTGGGACGCCCACCCTGGATGAGCCGTGGCTGGGAAGGAGAGCCAGCCGTGAAGAGCTGCAGATATGCTTGGTTAAGGAGCAACTGTCCAGGTTGAGCTTTGAGGGTGTCTCCCGCCTGGAGCCTGTTCCCGCAGAGCACCCACCCTACACCGTCTCCCTGTCTAGCAGCCTGGGGGGCAGAGACCTTCGTGGCAGCCACCTGGGAAGCTCCTCTGCCTGCTACGCCTTGGCCACTGACCTCCCTGGTGTCCTGGAGCTGGTGGAAACCCGGGAAGCTGCCATGAACTCCTACTCTTGGAACCTTAGGGAGCTTCTTCTCAGCGACGACACTGATGGAACTTCCTCCAGTTGTTCCTGCACCACATCTGAACCGGGGGGATCACCCGCTCCTTCAGCAGTGAGCTCTGATTTCGATGTGCACATGCTGCACAGGCAGAGGCCAGGTGCTCTGGGTGACCGAGAGCGGTTACTACTGACAGGCACCTATTTCAACCTTGGGGAAGGCCAAGGGTCCCAGGAGAGCAACCCGGAGCATGATCCAACAGAACTGCCTGTGATGTACTTGCCCTCTGAAATTCATGAAACCAGTAACACAGAAAGCCCAGAACTTCCTGTTACAGATGCCATCCAGGAGGATGCACAGCCTTCTACAGAGGACCCAAAGCTGAGTGCCTGGGTCACCTCTACTCCTGTGACGCCTGGGGCTGCCAGCCCATGTCGGGAGATCCAGGAGGGCACCTACTCAGGGTACTGCTACCACCGAGATGGCTTGTGGCTGAGTATGTCCCCTGCCCTGGGGGAGGGCATGTCACCCCAAGAGCCCAACACAGCAGGGTCAGGGATTCCCTAGCCCTCGGGTCTGCAGCCTCTGAATGGCTTTGTTAAAGGATCGTGTGTTGTCCCTGCCTCCCAGACCACTCTTTATGACAGCCAGGGAGACCTCACCAGGCTCAGAAATGCTGGGCAGTACGACACTGGGGTCTGTCCCCCAGGTCACACTGAGAAACCAGGATTGCTGTTCCTTGTTCATCAGGTGCTTTGGGTGTAAAGCTGCTTGGGTCTCCCCAAAACCCCACTCTGTGCAGGGCGGGAGGACCAGGTTGGTTCAGTCTGCCTTGCTTTCCTCATTTCTTAACAGGGCCATATTATTTTGGCCAGCTATTCTTACATCACTGATTTTGAATCGTTGAACGCTATGTTTCTTTTCCTAAATTTAAAAAAACTACATAGGTAATATTATTTGTATAACTATTAGAAAATATAAGCAAAAATGAAATTAGCTGTAAATCCTCTGCCAAAAAGCATACCCCATATACCTAGACAGCTCCATGAAGGAGCACAAACATGTACACAGAAGAACTAGTACCTCCTGGTGGTGCGGGGTAGTGGTGCTGGTGGTTTTTGTTCAGTATGGCTGTGCAGAACTGCAGTACATAGTTGTTCAGGTTCCGGTCAATTCCTGCCCCTGAAGAAGGAGGGATGCTCCATCCTGGCTTTTCTGAGCTGGGGCGGCCAGCAGCTTCCTGCAGGCATACTTGGCTCTTGGCTTCTGGCTGCACCGCAGGCTCTGGTGATGGTCTCCCTAATGTGGGCTTTTCTCCCCTTGTCCTGGGCTGCTAGAACAGCCTATGTCTCAGGCTGTTCTGGATGGCAGGCTTTGGAGTCAACACTGTCGCCCGGTAGGGTCAGTGTTGGCACAGTGCCGTCTCACCTTTCATCCCCAGGCATATGCTTTGAGGTGAAACTGGTGGAGCTCCAGGGCCCCGTGAGCCTGTTCTGCTGCTGGCTGGTGAAGGACCTACTGCACAGCCACCGCAACTCGGCCACCAGGACCCGCCTGTTGCTTGCCAGCCTGCCCAGCTCCACCCACTCTATGCCCGAGCCCCCAGTACGTGGTCTCGGGGAGGTCGGTGTCAGGTTGCTCAGGCTGTGTGCACCAGCTTCTCCTGCTGGCATTGGTGTCTACCAGGATGGGAGGAGGATCTGTCTGTGGTTTTTTTTTTTTTTTTTTCCTTTTTTTTTGGTACCAGGGATCAAACTCACAACCTTGCGCTTGCCAGGCAGGGGCTTACACCACTGAGCTAAATCCTCGGCCCCCTGTCTGTGGTTTTGTGACACTACTTTCTAGTGTCCTATGTGAGGATAAAGCAGATATAAGATTTTAAATCTGCATGAGCACTGTGTGCACAGTGAGACCCTGGGACAGGTCCCCAGGCCACTCCCCATAGCACCTCAGGAAGGCAGTGTGGGTGAGGGTGCTGCCCTGAAGAGGGCAGGGTGACGATGCCCCCCAGCCTCCGTTGCTTGTGACCACAGATCTTCCTTCGCATTCACAGGTGCTCAGAACCAAGCCCTGGGCTGAGGATGCCCCCACGCCTATGGAGCTGGAGGGTCTGGCGGCCTGTGAGGGCGAGTACTCACACAAGTACAGCACTCTGCGCCCGCTTGGCAGCGGGGCCTTCGGCTTCGTGTGGATTGCTATGGACAAGGAGCAGAACAAGGAGGTGCTCTGAGGCTTGGAAGGAGGCCCCAACTTTGGGTCCTAGGCTCTCAGAATCCTGTATTGTCACTGGGAAGGGAGCACAAAGGTCTCAACCTGGCATGTGGGCCGTTTCTATTTTCAAGAAGGTCACTTCTGGCTGGTCACTCACTGACACCCAGGCAGCAATCCTGTCACATCTCAGATTTGGACCTTGCTGCCACGGACACTTGAGCCCTAGAAGGGTCCATGTCAAGGCTCCCTCTGCCTCTTCTGTCCCCTGCTCTCTGAGCGCAGGGTGTGTACCATTCTCCTGCTGGCCTGCTGATACCTATGGGCCCTGCAAGTTCACTTTTAAAGCTGAACTTAGATCTCTGCTCACCTGGAAAAAAGTTCCCACTGAACAAACAATGTTCTTGTAACTAAACAATGTTCTTCCTGGCCACTGGATGGCCTGTGTGTAGTATTTAACTGTGTGTGGCCCAGGCTTGCTGGGTGCTGAATGCCCTTCTGGGTGCATTGAGTGTCTATGTGGTCCCCTCCCCAGTGAGCCTCAGCACAGTGGGATGTGTGGCCTTGGTGTTCTGTGACTTGGGGGAACTGATGTCATGTTAGGACTGGTTCTCCTACTCTCCTTTGCTTTGAAGGTGGTGGTGAAGTTTATTAAGAAGGAGAAGGTTTTGGAGGATTGTTGGATTGAGGACACCAAACTTGGAAAAGTCACTTTAGAGATTGCAATTCTGTCCAGCGTGGAGCATCCCAACATCATCAAGGTAGGTGGTGATTTCCTATGCAACTCTGTCCCCATAAAATTTGCATAATTTGCTGACCGAAGATATTTCAGCCAAGCTGGACATGGTGTTCTTTTCTTTCTTTTTTGGAACCAGGGATCAAACTTGCAACCTTGAGCTTGCCAGGCGGGCACTTGCCATGGCGTTGTCTTTTCCAGGTAGTGGATGTGTTCGAAAACCAAGGGTTCTTCCAGCTGGTGATGGAGAAGCATGGCTCCGGCCTGGACCTCTTTGCTTTCATCGACCAGCACCCCAGCCTGGATGAGCCCCTGGCCAGCTACATCTTCCGGCAGGTGAGATGGGCTGGCACTGTGCGGGTCGGATGTGGCCTTGGGTGCTCAGGGCTCAGGGCTCTGTGAGTGGATTTAGCCTTTAGCGTTGGCATCTGACAGGTGAGACACACTTTGAGAAGAGAATTTTGTGGTTGAGGTGGAGAAAGTGAGGTTGGGAAGGAAAAGTCAGATACCATCCTGCAATGAGCAAGAAATGTGTTTAGTAATTAAGATTTATTTATATAAGTGAAGTGGCTGTACCCATTACAAGTGTTGACCAATGCAGTTGTCATCGAGCTGTGAGCTCTGCAATTTTGATCTGAATTCTTGTCTCCACAGCTGTGAGACCTTGGGAAATCAGTGCTGTCCGCAACCTTCTGATCTGTGTAGTTGGATCATTATTGTACTACATGATAAAGGTTAGGGTTAAACCAGAGAGTGCCCCTAAGACAGGCATACAGCACAGTGTAAGTGCCATAATTAATCAGCAAGATGAGACTGGGTCTCTCATTTTGCAGTAATTGACTTGATCTGTTTTGTGTCCAACTATATGTTGATCTTTGTCCACTGACACTTTATTGGAATAAGAGAGTGATTAGGAGGACAGAAAGGCACCCTGAAGAGGGAGGTTGGGAAGGCACAGTAACTATCATTTTGAGTCGCATGAAAAGGGGTGGTTTCACTGTAGACTTCTCCCAGCTCCCTGGCAAGGGAGGAAAAATTACCAGAAAAGGCCTTCATTTTGCCCTTTGGTTGTTTCCTGTAAATGATTTGATTCTTGGTGACAGGAATCCATACGTGAACTTTTCTTCCCTCAAAGGTATAAACTTCCAGAAGTTATTGGATTTCTGATACTGAGTTTCTCAGGCACCTCCTTCATGAGTTTCAGGCTTCATGGTTATGCCAGAAGAATGTCCCCTATCTTCCTCTTCCTGTGTTGGAAGATGTATTTGCCTGCTTCAGTTTGTGGAAGATTTTGTCTGAGACTCTATAGTGCAGAAAATCTGTATGGTGACCTCAGGAGTCACCTGGTGAGGTGCTGGCCCTGCACTAACTGTGTTTCTTCGCATCTGCTTTGTGGCCTGTCTTGTTCTTCACCTGAGATGCTTGTGGGGCCATCTTCTGTCTAGAATCAGAGCTCCAGCATCCAGACTAACACACTGGAAAATGTCTCTTTTTCTGTCATTATGTATTTTATTTTTTTAATTAAAAAATTTAATATACAGTAGCAAATAGAATAACAGGCCAAACAGAAGAGTTGATAGTGTTTTAACAGTACTCTTGGCATGTATAGCATAAAAAATCCCCCCCTTTTTAGAGGGGGAGGAAGGGGTGTTGTTTATCTTAGATGCATGTTTTACTTAATTGCTCTTTGAAAAGCCCACCCTGGCTCTGGTTCCAGCTGGTGTCAGCAGTGGGGTACCTGCACTCCAAAGGCATCATTCACCGGGACATTAAGGACGAGAACATTGTGATTGCTGAGGACTTCACCATCAAGCTGATCGACTTCGGCTCAGCTGCTTATTTGGAGAGGGGCAAATTGTTTTACACATTCTGTGGGACAATCGAGTACTGCGCCCCCGAAGTTCTCATGGGGAACCCGTATGTATTACATATTTGCATTGTTTGCTTGCTTCTCTTGCTGGCCCAACTGGTTTGATTCTGGGGCAAGATGGCTTTAGTTTGTGAGGGTATTGAGTGATAAGGGTAATGTTTTGGAGAAAAGTGGAGAAACAGCCAAAGTAAGATTGGTCACAGGAAGCCAGGCAGCAGATATTGGGGTTCATTCTATGCTTCTCTCAACTTTTATGTTCAAAGTTTGCCATAATAGAAAGTTAGGAAAAGGCAAAGATGAGGGCTCTCCGGTAAGAGAAGAGACTTCCCATGCTAGTTTGTTGGTTTTGATGACAGGAGTGTACAAGATCTGCTTGAAGCCACTGTCCTTGTGCCAGGTCTCAGCTCTCATGAAAGACCTCTGCGTGACTGGGACAATAGGGATGTGACCAGGGCTGAATGAGGGTCCTTCATCCTGGACCCAGGAAATGCTGGTTTCCAAAACTCTGGTGCTCAGTGCGCTGCAGGATTCCCTGCAGGTGGTATGTGGCTTCCCAGCCTCTGTGTGGCTCCTGGATGTTGCCAGCAGTAGAATAAACCATGTCTCTGGGTCCAGTCCCCATGTGCTTGGGGCCCCCAAAGGGAGAAACACTGGGGTGTGGGTGAAGTGGGCCTCAGGGTTCTTCAGCTCTGGCTGGGTTCCCCTGGCACGCACTGAGTGTGGATGGCTCTGCCTTGTTCTGCAGTGGCCACTCCATCCTCGGTGTTGGAGGGGAGCTGTATCTACTGGCTGCTGGCCTGTGCTGAGTGCTTCATGGCCAGTCCTGCTGCCCTGGGCCCAGTTGCCAGCAGCTTAGTGCTGCTCAGTGGCTTCCTCCCCATCCAGCTTGTCTCGAGACCTGCCCTCCCCCAGCAATGCAGGCAGCAGCCTTGCTCTCAGCTTTGACCAGGGGCTTGTCTTTGAGTTACCCCCCTTCTCCAGCCCTGTCCTCTCCCCATCTGATCAGGCATGGGACTTTCTTACAGGAACTTTTATTGTTTTGTTTTCCTGAGAAGGGATCTTACTGTGTTGCTCAGGCTGGGCTCTTAAATTGAGACCCATGTGCCTCAGCCTTGGGAGTAGCTAGGATTAACAGCTCTATGCCACTTCACCCAGCTGGGCAGAAGGCTTTCTGATTCTGGTTTCAGATCTCATCCTGCGGAACAGTTCTTCCATCCTTTTTTGGTACTGGGGACTGAACTCAGGGCCTTATTTCTGACCTACATCCCCAGCCCATTTTTGTTTGTTTGAGACAGGGTCTCACTAAATTGGTAGGTCAAAAACTATGGCCCTAGGCCAAATCTAGCCTGCTGCTTAATGTTATCTTTTGTTATGGTCGCAAACATAACAACTCAAACTTCTGAAGCAGACAGTGCAACAGCATCTGGTACACTGACTTGTGCAGCCACTGCCACCCAGCACAGAACTCTTTCATCTTCCCAGACTGAGCCTCTGTACCCCTTAAACACTGAACTCCCCCACACCCATGTAACCACCACACTACTGGGCTTTCTTTGCTTTTTTTCCTTCCTTACTAGGGATTGAACTCAGGACCTTTGTACTGAGCTAATTCCCACACTTTTTGTAGTTATTTTTTTAAATTTTATTTTAAAGGGAATAAAGCCCAGCAAAATAAAATAGAATAAAGCTGATCAAAACAAAACAATGAAAGTTATACAGGATTTCAAAACAGGATAATAGGAAATCAACAATGGCTACCGTAATGCCTCTTGTTATCTTCAAAATTGCTGCCCATAATATTAAACATCAGATATAATAAAATCAAGACAGAACAAAATAGAACCAAGCAAAACAGAACATTGAATAAAACGAAACAATAAGAAAACAAAACAGTGGAACAATATTGGATTTCAAAGACAAGACAGAAGGAAATCCCCCATAGTTGCCATATTGCATATTGTTGTCCTCTCAATAGATGCTCAGAATACCGACTCTAGGCCTGCAAAGTCAATCAAACAATATGAGCATTAAGTTGTTTTTGTATCTCAGTTGCTAATAACTCAGCTTTCCTCCAAATCAGCCGGTTGCTTGGGGGCTGGGGGCATGGTGTTCTTGGCTCATGGGGAGGATGAATTGGCTTCTTGGTTCTCCTCCCAGGACTCCCATGGCTGCCTCTAGTTTTTATTTTGAGACAGGATCTTGGTATGTTACCTAGACTAGGCTTAAATTCATGGTCCTCCTGCCTCAGCCTCAGAATGCTGGAATTAAAGGTGCATGGCTTCACACCTGGCTCTGTTCTGCATTCTGTCTGTGGGAATCTGACAGTTCCAGGGCCCTCATATAATGGAATCACATGGTGTCTTTACCCTGGCTTCTTTCACTGAGTGTGACACATTTGGAGCTTGCCGGTGTTGCACTGTGGGGCAGAACCTCCCTCTTCCCAGGGCTCCCTGATCCTTGAGCGTCCAGGTCATACTTTGTTGTTATCTCTGTTGGTGGAGGCTGGAGCTGCTGCCCCGTCAGCTGTTGTGGGAAATGCGGCTTCCAGAAGTGGAACGCAGGCACCCTTCTTTGATTTCCTCCTGTCAGAGGCTGCTTTTGTGCCACCATGGCAGAGCTGAGTAGGTGGCATAGACCATGCAGCTGGCAGGGCTAACCATTTATTATCTACCCTCTTGTAGAAAGAGTTGCCCAACCCGTTTGCTCTAGTGGATCTTTCTCTTTAACACCTAGAAATCTTCCTCTCTAAAGCAGAAATGACACAAAGACAGGCATCTGACTTACTTTCAGGCTCCAGCTCCTGCAGTTTCTTGCCCTCCTGATCCTTCTGTGCTAACCGCAGCCTGCGATGCTCCCCCCCGCCCCCAGCCCCAGCTGCCCAGCTTGCTTCTCCATGTTCAGCTCCCTGGTTTCTGCCTCCTCTAGAGCCCTGGCAGTCCTGAGTGAGTTGCCCGGCTCCAGGCCCTGCCCAGCAGTTCCCCCACCCAGCCTGTAGAGTGAAGACCACCCTATCCTGCTGGGTGTGGGGGTGAGAGTTATACCACCTAAGAGCTGGGGCTTGGCTGAAGGTTACAATGACAGGAAGTAACCACCATGGCCCCATCTTCTCCCCAAGCCTGCTCCTCCTGCAGCTACCCCCAGCCTACCTTTCCCTTGGCTGGTGCTACCCTTTGGCCGAGTTTCTGCTCCAGACACACCAACCTATTCTGATGCTGCCTGTGGCTCCCGAGAGCCTAGGGTGGCTGAGCAGTTTGCAGTCCCCACTCGGTCTTTATATCTCCTGTGGGAAGCCAAGCTCCCTCGGGTCAGGAGGATCCCTGAGCCACAAAGGCCACTGCCCCCAGGCAGACCTGAGTGGATCTTGACATCTGTAGTCCATTAGAAGTGCATGGCCAGCTGGGCAGGCCCAGCATCATTGTGGGGCTGCAGTGAGATGGTGCTGGGTGCCAGAGCCCTGAGATGTCCTTTCCTCTCCCAACAGCTACAGGGGACCAGAGCTGGAGATGTGGTCCCTGGGTGTCACACTGTACACGCTGATCTTCGAGGAGAACCCCTTTTGTGAGGTGGAGGAGACCATGGAAGCCGCCATTCACCCCCCGTACCTGGTGTCCCAAGGTGAGCACTGGTCTTTTTGGTTTTTTGAGACAGGGTTTCACTGTGTAGTCTAAGCTGGCCTTGAATTCACTGTGTAGCCCAGGCTGGCCTCAAACTCATGGTGCTCCTTGTGCCTTACTCTCCTGCGTGCTGGGATTACAGGCGCTACCATGCTCAGCTCCCTCTCCTTCCTCTCTGTCCATACCAATGACCTCACTCGCCTTTCTTTTCTTTTTCTTAATTCTTCAATCTGAATGTAAGAAAAATTTGAATGTGACTTTAAAACATCTGGATGATTGTGAGTTTTTATTGGTAACTCCAGGGCTTTCCAAGTCCTCTTATGAGCAATAGACTTTATAGTTAGCTCGTGTGGAAACCTGGGACGTCAGTCACACTGTGATCCCCTCACCCCCATAGATACTGTGACAGCTAGAAGCTCAGTTCTTCTGGGGGCTGGGAGTGGTTTATATCTGGAGTGAGGATTGATGTGGGAGGCCGATGTGGGGCCATGGCCAGAAAGGCTTCCCACAGAGCTGGTAGAAGCCTTGGGCCCTTCCCATCTGATACGATGCAGTTCCATCACAGTTACCTTGAGAGCTGTGAGGTAACAAGCATTTTCAGGCAGAGTCTGT
This sequence comes from Dolichotis patagonum, assembly GCA_004027295.1. Lineage (NCBI taxonomy): Eukaryota > Metazoa > Chordata > Mammalia > Rodentia > Caviidae > Dolichotis > Dolichotis patagonum. Next base: position 152,952 of record PVJX010000160.1, on the reverse strand, counting down.
GCCTTGGGCTCTTTGCTTAGGATGGAAGCCTCTGTCTGTAGCTCAGGCTGCTGCCATGGAACCCAAGGCAGGGGCTTGCCTGCCTTGGGTACAACAGACATGTACTCTCACAGTTCCAGGAGCTGAAGTCCAAGGTCAGGGAGCCAGCTTGCAGGCCCTTATGTGGCAAACAGAGAGGAAGCCTAGTCCCTTCCTTCTAAGGACACTAATCACATCGTGGTGCTTTCCTCAGGAGCTCATCTAGCCCTAAAACCCTCCCAGTAACCTTCCTCCCCATCCTGTCATATCAGAGTCTGGGCTTCAGTGTACATGCTTAGCGGCTGGCTCAGCCTGGGAGCACATCTGTGCTGCAGCTCTGTATTGCTAAGGTGCTGTAGCCCTGTGGCAGGACACCTGAAGAGGCTGTTCCATGTGCTCTCTCACTTAGCTCGCAGGATGGGGCCCTGGACAGGGAGGCTCAGGCGGCCCTGGTTGGGTTGATCCCACATTGTTGGAGGAAGTGGGGCCCAAATCCAAACCCAAGGCTGCCAGTCTTCAGGGCTCCCCATGCTTCCCACAGGCTGATCTGGGGACCCCCTAACCAGCAGTTCCTACTTGCCATGCCCACCCTGGGTATTCAGGGCTTCTGGGCCATCTGGGTCTTAGCATGATGGATTTCTAACTCCAGGCTTTGGTTCAGAGGAGACAGGCTATCTGAAGGCCTTCCCTGAGGACCATCAGACCAGGCTCCAGAGCCTGGGCTCCTGGCTGTCCCCTGCTCAGTCAGAGGCTCTGAGGGGTGGGGCACCTGGGACCCTGCGGGTCTGAGGATTGCTGCCCTTGATCCTGATGAGGCCTTCTGACCTGTATTCTTTATGTTCCCAGAACTCATGAGCCTCTTGTCAGGGTTGTTGCAGCCTGACCCCAGACAGCGCACCAGCTTGGAAAAGCTGGTGACAGACCCATGGATGACACAGCCTGTGAACCTTGCTCAATACACCTGGGAGGAGGTGTGTAGGATCAGCAAGCCAGGTAAGAGGCTCCGCCCCCTCTCTTCTTGTATGGCTTTGCTTGGAATGGGCAGGAAGCCAGGCTACCTTTCCAGGGTGAGGCTTCTTTCTCCCTGCTGTCCTGGACATGAGAGTCTGGGCTTGATTCTATGCCAGAGGCTGTGGGTGCGTCTGGTTCAGTGCGGCTGTGGGCTTGGAGGGAGGGCAGGGCCTGTGGAAGCCTAGGCAGGCAGTGAGGTGGATGGTCAGGAGTGCAGCTGCCTGTGGGGTGCGGCCACACATGCTGAAGTTGCTGCTTCTAGGCTTGTGATTGGGGAGCAGCTTTTCAGACAAAGCTCCTGGGTCAAGCCAGAACCATGTCACAGAGCAGGCATACAGCTGACTGCTTCTGGGCTCAGAATCCCCTCACTCCTTAGCAGGATCTGTTGCCAGTGGGATTTCTGAAATCTTCCACCAATTCTTGTTTGCACGCAACACAGTGTCTTCTTTCTCCTTCAGCGAGCGGACTGCTGTCCACTGCCAGTCTGCAGCACAGGACAGGCAGCAGAAGCCTGAGTGAAGCAGGCTCGGAGGTTCCAGGCGCCCCCGGCCCCTGAAGAGGCTCCCAGCAGCCAGCACTGCTTGGGTCCTAAGGACCCCTCTCCACTGGCCAGCTGAAAACTCTGGCTTCTGGAAGTTCATCTCCACTCATTCTGGAAAACCCTTCCACTTGGAGAAAGTAAATTGTCAAGAACTGGTCCAATTCACTTTCTATAAACTCAGGTGCAAGTTTGGTAGGTGCTAGAGCAAAAGCCAGTGGTACTATATTTCTTTGAAGTTTATAAAATGGAATTCATGTTTTTTTGTGATCTTGAAAAGCATTCTAGTATATAATTACTTTATACTATAAAAAGGCTTCGTGCCTCTGAAAGGAATAGTGTTTTATTGTTTTTGTGTATACACATAGTTTTTATGGTAGCCAAATGACCTATTTCATTAATTGATTTCATTAAAGTTTCCAAATTAAAGCAGCTTTGTTGATAAAGTTACCCAGCTTGGGACTGTATAAATTGTACCTTGCCCAGTGTGAGAAGCACCAGGTTTTTAAATTTTTGCCTTTGTGCACCCTACTTCTTGAAGCAAGAGAGAAATTTAGCCTCAGTCTGCATGGTACCCATCCCCAGGGGCCCTGCCAGAGATGGATGAAGGCTCCGAAGCATCCCCTTCTGGGGGGGATCTCGGGGCGCGATGTTCTCAGACCTCCACCCGCAGCTGCGCGGGGCCTGGGCAAGACGTTTGAATACAGTAGGCTGAGGCAGCATTGTTTCCTTCTCAGTGGAAACCATGCTCTGGCCAGAAAGAAGAACGCGCCCTGGTTCCCGTCATATTTATGACGTGGGTCAGGTGTTTAAAAGCGGTTAGGGCTTCACTTGGAGTGGGGGCCAATGTTCACGTCGAGCACAGATTTTAGACACCGTCCGGGATCAGGGCGCTCCAGTGCTGTCACCGCGGCGCCCCAGGAAACGGCCGGGCGCGGCGGGCGGCCCGAACTTCGGGGAATGAAGATGCACCGCAGCGCTCCGTGCTCCCGGAGAGGTTCTACCAGGCGGGAAGGCGGTGGTGTAGCCGCCGAGGCACCAGAAACCTAGGCGCTCGCGGGTACGGCTGGGCAGCGTTACGCGCGTCCGGAACGCTCGACTCTCACCCCCGCGGGCGCTGGGGAGGAATACAGGCGGACCGGGCGCCGGAAGTGAGGGCCCAGAGGGGGCGCTACTTCCGGCGCCGTTGCCGCCTCAGCGCGATGGCCGTGCTCGCCAGACAGGTAAGGTCAAGCTGGAAGCCGGGCTGTTGTTGGTCGCCCGCTGGCCGGCGGAGGCGTAAAGGTGTCGCTGCGGTCGTGAGTCGCAGAGTGGGCAGGGGCGGCTTCCCAGGAGGTCGGCGCTCCTCCGCCGGGCCGTGGGGCGCCCTGTTCGGAATCCCCGCAGAGGGAGCAGCAGGGAGACCCGCAGGCTACCCAGGAGGCCAGAGAGGAGCGGGCGCTGGGTCCCGGCCGGCGGGTGTGGCGCTCTTGACGCCGGGGAAGGGTTAGGGGTTGACGAGAGGCGTTTGAGAGTTCGAGTGATAACGTGCTTGTTACCTGCTGGTTTGAACCCCGGGGACCAGCGCCTTGTGTGTTTAGGCTGACTGGTAGACATTGTACCGAAGGATGTTATTGTGGAATGCAGTTAGGGAATAAATATGGAGATTCGTCTGTGGTTTAGAATTTTTAGCACGTGTTACCAGGTGACCTTGAAACAGTGTAGTAGTATGGTTATTATGAGGCAAACAGAGCGGCGTAATGATACGGTCAATAAAAAGAAAACAGTCCCACCGTATTAAGATGTGATTCAAGCAGCTAGCTAAGCTGTTGTTAAAAGAAACAAAACAGAAAACAACAAAAGAGAAAAGAACATCAAAAGAAAAGGTTAGGGTACCAATAGAAAAATAAAGACTCTGCCTCTTACCCAGAATGCTAGGTAACAGCTCATCCCTACCTTCAGACTTAGAAATGCAAAATAACCAGTTTTTTTTTTAAACTTCTTTTCCTTTTTTTTTTTCTCTCAGTCTTCCTGAGTTCTACTTATTCATATATAACAGCAGGACAAGGAAACAGAGTTTGGACTTGCATTTGGAATTCCCTCTTGATAAACACTATGAGCTTTTTCTTAATTTGTGTTTTGTAGGGTTTTTGTTTGTTTTTTGGGGTACCGGAAATCAAACTCATGACCTTGTGCTTGCCAACAAGGTGCTGTGCCGCTGAGCTATATCCCTAGTTCAATCTTTTTTTTTCCCAATAAACTCTTCTGAGTTTTTCCTTTGGTGTGGGGCTTTAGTTTTGGACTTTGTGAAACCAGCACCCTGCCCTTTCCTCATCAGCCCCACAGTTCACAGAGCTAACACTACTGTGCATGCCTGACTCGCATGTTTGCACTTGTGTTACCGTTTGCTTTACACAAATTTCTTCCTCTATAGGCTATAAATCGAGGTGTGCCTTTTCAGATTGCTTGTAAAACTTAATGCTTGTGTGGAATCAAGGTACTAAATACCCTAGCTCGAAAATTTTAGTGTTTATTATACTGGGTGGAATTGATTCTCTTCTGGTTCTTTCTGTGGGGCGCGTGCGGGGGGCGGGGGTTACCTGGAATCGAATTCAGGATCTTGTGCTTGCTAGGCAGGTGCTGTGCTGCTGAGCTAAATCTTTGGTCCCCTGGTTCTGTTTTTTATAGGTTCTTGATTTGCATCGCCAAATTTCCCTCACCTGGGTCTGTTTGGCTAAGCTGATGCCTGACCTTGGAGAACAGAAAAGGACAGCTGTTTCTTTGTTCCGTAAACTAACAACAACCTCCAATGGAGAGGGCCTTGAGGAGTTACCCTTGGTTGACTCCAAGAAGCCTGTGCAGGAACTGGAGTGCCGGGAAAAGCTTGTTTATTGCCTCCCTGAGAAGCAGAGAATTTCTGTGGATGGAGGGCCACTGACTGTAGAGAAGGTGGCCTGTTCTCTCCTGGACATGGGTTTCCATGATGCCCACATTAATGAATTACTTAGTATACAGCCACATCCCAGCCCTCAGCAGCTGCTAGACATCATTTCAGAGTTTATACTCCTGGGTGTGAATCCAGAGCCTGTGTATGTGGCCTTGAAGAAAAGCCCCCAGTTGCTGAAAATGCCTGTAGGGCAAGTAAAGAAGCGGTCCAGTTACTTACGAAAGCTTGGCCTAGGAGAAGGTACAATGAGATGGAGATTTTAAATAATGTGAGAGGAATCAGAGTTGGGGAAAGAACAGCCTAAGGTGGGTGGGGTTAGCTCAGGTTTCTGAGAAGTCTGTCCTAGAAGAGAACCTATGACAGAGCCTGGAGGAGTGGCCCCTGCAGAAGTTGGCTCCTCCAGTAGGTATTGGGAAGATTAGGCCTAGAAGAGAGAATCAAGGGCCAGGACGAGCCCTTGGTGATGTGTTCACTGAGGATTTCTACCTTCTAGAACAGCGGTGGCACACAATCTATGTCCAGTGGGGTGGTATTGCTTGTGGGAGGTGACACAAATGCGCACAGATGTGTAACCTTTGACGTGAAAACCCACTCAGTGCAGTCTTAGCCTGTGACTCCATCCCTTACAGACTTAGATTCCAACTAAGTACTTTAATTTATCATGGAACCTGAAAGATCCATCAGGTTCCTGGGATGCTGGTGGAGCGGACTCCCTGTGGTTGTCCCACCTTTTCACACCTCAGAGATCCTTGGAATTCCTTGGATTTCCTTAGGGATCTTCTGGAGAATGGGGATGGGACCCTTAAAGACCTCCAAGGACCTCTACCCTCTTTGACCAGAGGAGTTCCACTATTATTTCTTTTATTGACTCTTCCCGGTAAGATGCAAGGGGCAGCAAAGGTTTAGAGTTCGTAATTTCTTAGGGTCTCTATAGCTTCCTTTAAATAAGTAAGAAGGTGGCTTTGTGTATTTCTCTTAACAAATTTATGATCTCTTTAAATGTAATGCAAAGCCTCAATGTGAGAGGGTATGTGCTATTATTAACTAGTGAACTCAGGACAGCTTATGAAGATAAAGCTTAACCTATGAAGTCCATTCTTCACACATTTTAATAAAAAAATTTTAATTGACAGGTCAGAAAAGCGATTTTAAATTTCCATATACTAAATGTTGTCCACCTGTCCAGAGAAGGACTGTGTGCCCCAATTTGCCTGGGATTGTTCCAGTCCACACCAGCTGTCTTAATGCATTTATTGTAGGGCCTTGATTTGGGTAAAATGCACGGTTTTCCAGGCTTCTAGGATGTTGGCATTTGTGCTACACACCACGATGCTGTTATTCCTGTCATTAGAACACCCAGCTGAGTCGGGCTCTCAAGTCCTGAGGGCGTTGCTGTGAGTGCTTCAGTGCTTGTTGTTTATTACTGAGGGAAGCCACCTCTACCATAGGGGAAGCTACTCCCATGTTTAACCTTTCCTATAAATGCCTGAGAAATTCTTCTCTAGGTGATGAGGACACGAGGCGACTTAGAATTTGAAGTTGGCATGGTCAGCTGGGTATGGTGCCACACACCTGTAATCCCAGCATTTGGGAGACTGAGACAGGAAAATCCCTGTGAGTTCAAGGCCAGTTTGGACTATAGAGCAAGACCCTATCTCAAAAAAGAAGTTGGCATCTTCAGATGGCAAAGAAAGGCAGGGATATAGGGAGAAGTCATTTCCATGGTGCTGATGGAAGGAGTGTCTAAGGGCTGCACTTGTTTTTCATTCATTTGTTACGGCTGGCTTTAGCTTGAAGGCACAGCTAGCCCTGGGTTTCTGGAATTATGTGCTTTTCTGTTCTTAATGCCATGCAGGGAAACTGAAGAGGGTGCTCCACAGCTGCCCTGAGATTTTCACCATGCGTCAGCAGGATATTAATGATGTCATTCAGGTCCTCAAGGAGAAGTGCCTTTTCACAGTGCAGCAGGTCACCGAAATTCTACACAAATGCCCCAACGTGCTTCAGGGGGATCCCAGTGAACTGGAATACAAATTCCAGGTGAGAGGGGCTGTTAGAGTGATTAGGCAAGGAATAGGAAAGTTTTCAGGTTTCTCAAGTGGACTAAGGTCAATTCTAGATTTAAAAAAAGCCTCACTGGGTATGATGGTGCAAGCCTGTAATTCCAGCACTCTGGGAAGCTGAGGCAGGAGGATCACACGTTCAACCCCAGCCTTAATGATATAACTTGGTGGATAACTTAGTGACATAGCAGGAGCCTATCTGAAAATTTAAAAAGGACTGAGGAGTGTAGTTCAGTGTGAAGGCCTTGGGTTCAATCCCCAACACTACAAAATGAAGAAATAGCCAGCCTCTGAGTGGATGAGGTGAAAGCCATTTTTATTTGCACATACTTGCCAAAAAGAATATGTCTCTGGTTTTTTCTACTTATCTACTCTAGATTAAACTGTTTTGCAGCATTTTTCTATCACAGTGAGTAGCCCAGTCCTGTACTAGAGTCTACATGGGGACTGTGAAATAGTAAAGCTTTCCTGTCCTTAAAACCTATTTTGCATGTTGATTTTGAAAATTATGACAGTTGCATTAATAATTTTTTTGGTGCCAGGAATCAAACTCATGACCTCACGCTTGCCAGGCAGGCGCTGTGCCACTGAGCTATATCCCCAGCTCTGTTTTAATATTTTATTAAGAGTTATGACAAACTTACCTCAGATTCCTGAATGTTTTATGAAATTTTTTGCCAATTTTTCCATACTCAATTTTCCTTTCTTCTACTTAAAGAAAAACATAATTTTTCTCTCCTGCCCTTTTTGTTGTCTGCTGCATTTTTCTCAGTGTGAATTTGAAAATGCTTTGAAACTGTCAGATATCATACAGATGCTGGTATCACAGAGTAAATATTCTGTGGTTAATTAGGCAATTCTTGGTGAATGCTTTAGGACAGCTTAAGTTCTTATGAATTGTGGGATGATGGGTTTTTAGATTCTGTATGTGGGATTTGTAAATATATTTGTGTCTTCCAGTATGCATACTTTAGAATGGGACTTAAACATGTGGACATAGTGAGGACTGAGTTCTTAAAGTACTCATTAGCCAAGATCAAGCAAAGACACATTTACCTGGAGCGCCTGGGACGGTACCAAACACCTGATAAGAAGGGGCAGACACAGATTGCAAATCCTTTACTCAAGGACATTCTCAGAGTTTCTGAGGCTGAGTTTTTGACTAAGACAGCCTGTTCCTCTGCTGAGGAATTTGTGGTTTTTAAAAAGCTCTTGGCTCGGGAGGAAGAAGAAGAGCCTGAGAGCAGCACGTCTGCTGAGGAGGAGGAGGAAGAGGAAGAAAGTGAGGACAAGCATGAAGAGGAGATGTGATGAAGAACTGAGGCAAAAGGCCCAGGGAACACAAAGAGCATTCTTAGTCTCACAGCTTTTGAGAGCCCACGTGGATCCTCTCAGGTATTTCATTCTAACACTGATCTTTTGGTGAAAAAAATATATGAACAATCCAAATGTGGATAGATCAAACCAAATAGGAGGTGCTTTGGTGTGACTGTGGGGTTCTATTGGGAGGCCCCATTCCCTCCTAAATTAAATAGTTGTTAAAACTGAGGAAACTCAATACATCCATATTTGATTGTTTTTTTCTCTCACTGTTAAAATGTTGGTGCTAAGTCCATAATGTGGAAAATAGGTGTCAACTTTGGGTTCAGAAGTCACTTTATTTCCTTTAGGATAAAGATAAAAATATCATGAGGAGGCAATATAAGGTTTTAGTACATCATAGCACTTTATTTTATGAAAACAAGTAGCAGGTTTCCTACAAAAATACCCATGTTTCAAATCCAAAAATATCTCATGACTTCCTAATTGCATTCAGTGTACAGCAGAGTAAAAGGCAATTGATCAGTGATGTGTGCTTTAGTTTTGCATAGTTTCTTCAGTCTAGTAAGCATGGACACTATCTGTGAAGAACCAGCCTTTCCTGCCCAGGCAAGCTGACTTCCCTGTCTTCCTGTGGCCATTGGTCATCTGCAGGCCTGGTGTCTGTGGCCCATGGCCTGTGCTGCGGGGCTGTGCTGACTTGGAGTGTGCCAGGGCTGGAGGGGTTGGGGAATGTTCCTGGACAGTCACCCTGTTTTGTGAGCACAGGCCCAGGACTGGTCGTGGGTTTGTTACAGGAATTTCTCCACACCCCCAAGTAGGGGGGCCTCACACTGGGGAACGTGGTAGGTGTGAAGAGTGGTGTGAGATGCTGGGGATGGGGATGGGGTGTACTCTGAGGTAGAGGCCTGGCTGTGATGGCAGAGTGTTTGGTCCGAGGACTGGTGGCTCCTGGGGTATTCCCCTTCCTTGGGGAATTGCACAGAACTGGTGCTGCAGAAAGCATCTTTGGTAATCAGAATTTGAGTGCTTGGCAGCATTTAACAGCTATGTGAAACTCCTCTGAGGCTTGGACTTGTTCTTCTCACATAGCCTACATTAAGAGTCTTATAAAGCCGCAGCTCTTATCTGAAGATAGCCTTGACCCTTGGGACATCTGATAGACTTAGAGATCTTTTTGACTGTCATCATCCTGGGGTGGAGTGCTAGGATGTAGTGAGTGGTGGCCAAGAATGCTGCAGAATACCCTACAATGTCCAGGATGGCCCGAAGACAAAAAGTGATCCAGCCCCAAATAGTGCCAAAGCTGAGAGACCACTCGACAGCCTGGTCCGATGACCGCTTCCTTTGGGTTGTTGGCAGAGTCTCAATAACTGTTTATTTCTTTTTAAAAATCAGATCCTGGCAGGTCTGAGCTGTGTTTTGTTGTAGGGATCCTGTGCTCTCCTGCAGGCCCATGCTAGAGCAGGACCACAAAGAAAAGCAGCAGCATTGTGCCTCCTCCTATCAATGAGTTGCAGTGGCAGCAGTTTGCCAGCTGTGCAGGAGGCTGGCAAACTTGGGGCCCTTGCCTTGGGGCTCTCCAAGAGAGCGAGGTACATCGAAGGTGTCCTGTTTGCACCTGGCAGCCCCCAGCCAGTGGAGATAGGGGAGTCTGTCTGCCTGGCTGTTTCTGGTGAGGGGCAGAGCAATGAAGATGCCCACTCTGCACCTGCATTCATGTTTTTCTTCCACTTCGTGGCATCCAAGTGACTGTCATCTCCCTGAACCTGTGCTGCTGTTCTTGGGCAGCAGGACTGGTGAGCGCTCAAATGTGAGCTTGATTAGATGGTCAGCTGAGCCCATCTTGATTGGTGAAGGGTAAACTGCACAACTCATACTGCTTTTGTTCTGGCACAGAAGTAAATCTTTTTACCCTGATAATTCTCAGATTTCATTATGACTCATTTGGCTGAACTTTTCAGAGACCATATCAGTCTTAGGAAGGACATGTGAGAAAAGCAGTGGTGACTCTTCTGACCAGGTGACTATGATGCCATAAGCATCAGACCCTGTGCTTTGGAAACAGACTAGGTTGAGCATACGACCACACCACACAGTGCTCAGCACCCAGTCAGTGTCTTTTGCTAAAACAGTGGCTTCTAAGTTAAAAATTGAAGCCAGACTCCTGGTGGTGGTTCATGCCTGTCATCTCAGCACTTAGAAGACTGAGGCAGGAGGATTGCTGAGAGTTCAAGGCCAACCTGAATTATAGACCGAAACCATGTCTCAAAACAAAAACCCAAAAAACCAACCAAAAAAAAAGCGCAAAGGAACACATTTGTATTTGCCTAGTGGCTGAAGGCCATAAGGTCACTAGCATGGTACAGGAAGTTCCATGTACCATTCAGTAATGTCCGTTTTACCAGTTGCTAATGCTGCTGGAGCTTGTGTGGATGGGTCAGGCCCTGGTGCTACAGCGGACATCAGTTGTGCATGTTTGCAGACCTAGTCGGTCCCTTCACCCTTCACTGATCTCTGCCCTTGGCTCTCAGAAGACTGGGCATTGTTCTTAGCAGAGATTTCTTCATGGCTGTTCCTCCTCTGGAAAGGACAAACTGCATAATACACAGACATGTGCATGTAAAATTTAATAAAAATAGAGGGCCTAAAATACAACTTTAAAGAACATTTTTATAAGTGAATGAAACCTCTGGGGTGTGGTCTGGCTTTCTGAGCATGGGTCTGGATAGCTTTCTTTGTGAGTGTCATAGGCCCAGGGCATGGCTTCCTCTGAGTCTGCATCCTAGGTGACCAAAGACCAGGGGTTACTTTGGCCACCACCTGCTTTGGAAAGGAAGTTTTACTGCAACAGCAGCCCATCTAGTTGCACCTCTGTGGCTGTTCGTGCCAGTGGCTGAGCTGAGTGGTTGCCACAGAGGCCTACAAAGCCTAGAAAACCACCTGAAGCTTTATAGAAAAAGTACCAACCCATGTATAGATTAAAACTGTCTAAGCTGCACTTTAGTAGTGACAAACATTGCCTCTTTTGTCCAGACAGCATAAACTAGAGGCATGGAATGGGTGGCCTCCTTCACCTCCAGCCCTATGCATCCCATCAGTCTAGGTTTTGGAGGCTGGCAGAGCTCTTGTCTCCTCCATGTGTTAGGGATCGAGGCAGGTTTGTCTCTCTGAAATCGGAGTCTTGAGAGCTGATTTCTGACTACTGCAGAAGCATTACCACAGCCCTGCTATCCTGGGTGCACTGCTTACTGTCTCCACTTGGGCACACACCTCTGGGAAACCACACCCTGGGTTAGGTTACAGGGGCTTTGGTGCCTCACTGGTCTTGGAGGAGTCCCCAGGTATGCTGGTATGTAATGTGGTACTATGTGTTCTGGAGGTCACAAAAGGCGCAGACTCCAGCCAGAAACCTGTCTCAGGGGCTCTTTATGGTCCAGTTGTTAGACCTCCTCTTTCTGGGTTTTACAAACTCCTGAGATGGGTAGAGAGTGACAGGCACATCCCAAATCCTTGAAGGAAAAATGGAGTGAGATGTGAGGACAGCACATCCCCTCCTTTCTACATGACTATCTTTTTCTGGAGGCTGTAAGCACTGTTCCCTAGAGGACCCATACTGTTCCAGTGTCAGCATTCCAACCTGGCTGTGGTGCAGAGGGCAGGGAGTGGTGGCCCAGACTCATCCTGACTTCAGGGCTGCCTGCGCTCAGCCTTGAGGCTTCCACTGGTTCCACAGGCTGTTCTCTACCCTCTTCCCCTCCGTGATGCTGGGTCTCCAGATTGAAAAGAATTTTTGTATTGTTCTTGGATCAGTGTCTGGGTGGAGGTGTTTGTTTCCTCTTTATAGTTTTCTCATTGTTTCAAAATAAAAGTTTTATAAGTCAGTATTTGATAATTAATTGGGGGTTCCCATAGTTTTTATAGAAACATTTGCTAGGTGAGTTTTAAAAGATACACATTAATATTTCGGGTGCTTTACCGTGAAATATTTCAAGCCCTGAGGATGTTTGTGAATTCTTGGTCCCTACCAGGACTCAGTTGCTTGCACACCTTGGAGTATTTTGTGTGTGTCTTCAGAGGCTGTGGTGAAAGAAGAGGGGACATGAACTGAGTGCTGCCAGCTGCTCTTGACAGACTGCACATCTGAAACAGTCTGGCTGTGTTAGTGCTGCCTCACAGGCCTCCTCTGAAAGCTTGTTCCGATGCCCGTGGAGCTATACCCAGTGTGCCCCATTGATGTAGACCCCTTGTTGGTGTGCGACAATCCCAGAAGCCCCCATGGTTCTGGCTAGTCTGTGCTGCCCTTTGAAGGACATCTCCCCTTCACCTCCTTGGCTATGGAAGAAAAGAGAGGCTGTGCCCGAGATGGCTCCTGACAGAGGAGACTCCCGCCCTGCAAGGCCAGCTTGTCCAGGGGTGGCGCAGGCTGCTGCTGGAGGCCCCAGGCTTTCATCCTAGTGACATTGTATGGCTGAGTTCAGTGTAGAGCAGGCTGAAGGCTGCAGGTCAATTTCTGTGGCCCCAGCCAGTATTTTTGAATCAGTTGTAAATAATGCTCTTTAGGAATCAGCAGAGCCATGTGTGTAGGGAGGTGAGGGGGTGCAGAGGTTTTTCTGCCAGAAGAGCTGGGAAATGCCTGATCAAGCAAAGGTAGCACTTCTTTGATTTCAGGGTTCATGCTGCAAGGAATGTCAGTGTCTGCTGTCTTCAGGACCTCCCGCATGTTCTACAACCAAGGCCCCAGTCCACTTTCCTTCCAGCACAATGCCATTCTCAGTAGGATGCTCTTCTGGTACCCCCAGGGTCTCGGCCCTCCTCGCCCTCCCACCACATACTCCGGTTTCCCTCCAGGCTGCCAGGTGGTGTTCTGGACAGTCTCCAGTCTCCCTGAGGGCCTCCTTCCGGCTGCTCTCCTTCCCCTTGAGAGAGTGGGACTTATTTCTGCCTGAAGAAGACTGTGTCCGAGGCTGACCAGGTTCTGCTGGGATTACGCAGCCTCTGGTCAGGGTTGTACAGCAGCACCCGCTTGCTTGCTTGCTGCTGCAGTGCCAAGAGGAGCTGTAGTGCTTGGCCTGGGACAGGTAAACCCGCCTTCCCCTCTGGCCAGCAGCTCTCAGGCTGGTGGGGTAACATACCTTAAGGTTTCTTCAGTGTTTGACTGTTACTTTGTTTCCTGAAATAATCAAGAAAAGTGCTTTAAGAGAAAGAGGCTTGCCTACCTCATCATTAATGCTCCCTGTCCAGAACCCTGCCAGAGCCCTATGCTGCTCTCATCTGTCCAGCGGTACACAATGTGGGCCATCTGCCTGGCTCCAGGTGGTCACATGGAAGGAGAGGACAGCAACTAGCTGGATGTGTGTCATGGGGAGAATGTGGAAGAGGGCAGGCAGGAACTGCCTGGGGAGATGAAGAAGCAGCCGGGATGAGTGGCATCCTGCAGCCTTTTTGCCTGGTGCCCTGTCACACTCACAAGGTGTGTGTCTATGGAGGGGATGACTCAGGGTCAGACCCCATTGTGAAAGCAGTGAAACCCCAAACAGCAGTCATTCTGTGGCCACCTCAAACCCTTTGAGAAGAAACCCAGGTGTGAGCACAGTAAATGTTGTGTCTGTGTCTGTGGTTACACGCTCGGACCTGTTGGTAACACACACCTTCTCTCTGTGGCACCACAGCCTGTGAGTGTGCAGACCACCTGTACCCTCATGCCCAGCCTACCATGGACACACAGCTTCTGAGCAGGCACAGCTGCGCAGGGGCAACATTTAGGGCCCAGACACCTGACTGCCTACCCGCTGTGAGCTACATACAGGCCTGAGCCAGGGCCCCGAGATGTACCTGTTAGGGGTTTCTTGAGGCTTGTGCTTTCACAGAGCTCTTTAAAGCAGACATCTTGGTGAACTTTGTAGACTCTTTTATACCTGTTGTCACAAGAAAGCTCTGTGAAACCAGATACCAAAGCAGAATGTTGCCCAGCTGCTTGGCCTAGGCTGTGCTGACCATAGGTAAATACAAAGGTGCTTGAGGACAAGACCACTAGTTTCCTGATAAAATCTTACCTTCTGTGAGTATGTGAAAATGTAACATAAAAGTCGTGAGTTTTAAATATCACCTTTACTGAGTATGACATCAGAATATACCCAATTTCAAGTGCATTTTGATGAATGCTGACAAAGCTGTATGTTATTAGATACAGTGTGACATTTCAATGACAGGACTTTGCTGGAAGCATGCCACCTCAAGGCCTTGGGAAGGGATGACTCTGATCTTGTCTATTTGGGGATTTCATGGAGAAGACTGAGAAGCTTGCACATGTAGACTCTTTGGACCAGGAGACTTGATTCCAAGCTTGCCTCTTCCATTTTTGAGCCAGGCAACTTGAAGTAAGACTCTTTAGCTTGGAAAGTGGAAGTTATGTATACCGACTCTCACAAGTCTGTAGACAACAGGGATGGGAAGGGCTTGTCTGGGAGCCACATGGGAGTTTGATGGGAGATCTGCTGCTCATGCCAAGCCTGGTGGTACCTTTGCTAAGCCTGGTGCGTGTGGCTCCCAGGGTGAACTCCCAGTGTGCACAAAGCACATGGAGTGTGACTGTTAAGCTGGATGTCTACTTGATGGCTTCAGAGCTGCCTAGGGGGTTAGTAAAGGACACTTCTGGGTGCGCCTGGGTGGGTCACAAGGTGCAACCTTAGATACTATATCTGGTCCCTGGCCATTCCACTGGCACAGTTCTTCTGCTCTGCCTCCCAGCCACCATGGCCTGAACAGCTCTGCTCCACACCACACCTTTCCACCATGATGTTTTTACATTGAGCCTGCCAACCCTGGACTGAGTCCTTTAAACCTTGAGTCAAATTAAACCCGCTCCTTTATGTTGTGAGTGTTGGCTATTTGGTTTCAGTGTTGGGAAAGCTGACTAATATGAAGTAACTGTTTTCTGATGTTAGAAAACAAGCAATCTAAGAAACAGACTGCAGACCATTAGAAGATAGATACATGAAATTAGCCCTGTGGCCATCCTGCAGTTCAGCCTGGAGCACCATTAGATAGCACTGCCGAGAGGGAGCTGGGTAGTGATTATGCCGAATCAAAATGGACTGCAGTGGGGAAGTGGAGGAAAGCAGGAGTTGTGGGCGTTGCACTAGAGAGGAGCTCTGCAGAGGAGCAGCCCTAGAAACCTGTGGCTGCAGTCGAGCCATGCAGGCCAGAAGAAAAGGACACAAGGAGCAGTGTCATACCGGAGCTGGCATGGACAGATCTCATGTAATAACAAGGGGCAGAGCTACCCTAGAATAAGGCTACTCCAGAGCAAACCTCAAGAGAATCCGACTGGACTCAAGAAATGCCTTGTAGAAAAGAACAATGATCTTAGAAAAAAAAATCTAGCACTCAGTAACATACAATTTATAGTTCAGGGGGCTGGGGATTTGACTGAGTGGCATAAGCACCTGCCTTGCAAGCACGCAGTCCTGAGTTCGATCTCCAGTACCGATTAAAAAAAAAAATTTGACAAATTTCTACCACCCAAAACACATAAAGGGAGCCAGTTTCCAACTGTAAGGTGTCTCCTTTCTCCAAGCACCCCCCTCCTCACTCTCAATATGTCCTAAAACCTCTACCTAATAAACCCTTTCCAAGCATCCTACTAACATGTCCTGAAAATTCTTTAAAAAAAAGAAAAAAAAATTATAGTTCAGGATCTAGTAAAAAATTGCAAGACATTCAAAGAATCACAGAAAAATGTGGCTCCTAATTGAGGGAGGAAAAAAGACACAGAAAAAAGAACAATGACAGAAGTCACAGGCAAGGGCCATAAACATAATGCCTCTGCTCCTTTTGGTGACTGGAAGAAATGTGATGAACTTAATGAAAAGAGGAGTGGAGTGCCTACAAATGACAGGACTCTGTGTCTGAAGTGAGATTCTGTTGGGTAGGATTGATGGCAGATTGTTGCCATGCAAGAAAAGATTATGATCTTGGACATACAGCAGTTAACTGTCCAAAAAGTGAAAAGAGCTCCAGTGATCTGCGGGACAATATTGGTCTAACACACTTCAGAGTTCCAAGAGAGGAGGAGGAGTGGAGGGACAGAAAAAAATATAAGGAACAATGGCTCTGATGTTCCTCATTGGACAAAATCTAAAGCCCTAAAGGTATGAAAAGCTTACATTTCAGAGAGTAAAAGCACAACCACACCAAAGCACACCATATTTAACTTGGCCAGAAATAGTAATAAAGAGAAAAATGTAAAAGCAGCTATGGGGTGGGGAGGACATGTTAGATATGGTGCAACCCAGGTAACCATCACTGCCATCTTGTCTGGAACTATGCAGGGCAGAAGACCAAGGAATGACATCGGTAACGTAAAAAAATGAAAATCACAACTATCAACCAGTGATTCTACAGTCAGCAAATTTTTCCTTCAAAAGTGAAAGTGAGGTAAAAACTTTTTCAGGCAAACAAAAGCAGAAAACTCATTACCAGAAGCTCTGTGCTGTAGGAAATGGTGCTGTATGTGTAGGCCAAGAAAGGAGATACCTGCTGGACTAAATGCCCACGCAAGTATTAGATGTGATAGATACACATCTATCTATGCAAAATGCAAAAGACTTTACTTTGAACACTAAAAGAGATAATTGTTTGAGAACTAACTTAAAATACTGTGTGAAAGTAAGAAGCTTAGTGATGCTTCAGGTGGGCAGGGAGGAGGACCTGTGCTTTCAGAAGAATGTACCATGACACTGAAGATGGGTACTGGAAACTGAAGGTAGATTCTTACAGCTGAAGATGTGTGTTGCAAATCCTAGAGCGACTGCTCAACAAATCCAAATCAGAGAAGTCTAATCTGCAAGCCAGTGATGAAGGTAAAAATGGAATCCAAAACCATAATCTAAAATTAGGCAGGAAGAGACGACAATTCAAAAAGCAGATGGGACAAATAGCAGTATGGTAAATCTAAACCTAACCACGTCAGCTGTGGGCACTTAAATCATGCAGCTAGCTCACAAGGGAAAAAGGAATTTTAAGTGAAGGGCTGTCCTTGGCAGGCCTTGGGGCATCCAGCCCAGCAGCAGGCTCCAGTACAGTCAGCAGGGTGGCAAGACCAAGGAACTGTATGGATGGTCACACTGCAGAGCCCAGGGTCATGGCTGGGAGCCTCACCTGGGTCAGAGGCTCCTGCATTTTCCTGCTGTGATTGATGGAGCCTGGCTTTTACTGAGCTCGTGAAGCTTCCTGCTGTTGCCCCTTCTTCCTGTCCTCTTCAGGACATCCAGAGTGGTCAGTGAAATGCAGCCACACATCACCCTCAGCCTGGAAGGCTTTGGCAGCCCCTCGTTTTGTGGACAGTGAATGCCATGGTCCTGAGAGTCCCCTACCCTGCTACCACTCTGATTTCAGCCCCACTTGACCCCTGCATTGTTCCTCAGACATATTGGGGACACTGGGAGGCAGAAGCTTGGGGATGGATGGTCTGACCTTCTGGAATGTTCTTCCATTAGATCCCCACCTCATCCATGTCTTGCCGTGCCACCTCTTCTGTGGGATCTACTCTGACCTCCCTGGCTCTTCAGACCTCGCCTCCTTGGCATTGCCCAGTGTGCCTGTTCTCATCATGCTCTACCCATCGTCTGCATGGAGTACCTGCTGCTCACTGTGTGCAGTGGGGCAGGTGCTCAGTTGGGTCTGTGGGTGCAACTTAGCCACAGATGGCAGCAAAGTGGTCCTCAGAAACCAGCTAGGCGACTTGCCCTCCACAGCCTGCTGTGCGATGGGGAAACAGCACAAGTGATTTGCCCAGGTTCACATGACAGCAGGACTGGCTGTGTGGAGCCTGTGTCTCCTGCGGGTTCTGCTCCTCCTCACCTCTACTCTTGCCCTGCAGCCATGCCTTGCTGTGCTGTGGCTGCTGCTTGGGGCCCCTGTTTGTGACTTTTTTTGGGGCCTCCCTGGGGCTGATGGTCTCATGTGCCAACTTTTCCAGGAGACTCAGGAAGGGAAGGGACGGTCAGTCCTCATGTCCAGGTGAACATGGCCTTGTGTCCAGGGAGGCCTGGGGTATTGGAGAGGAGGCTGAAGGCATGGGGCAGGGGGCTCAGCAGTGGGGGCCCTTGATGCCGCAGGTTAAAAACAACAACAACAAAAAAAAACACTTGGAGGAAGTTGAGTGCTGCACCATGGGGTGAGGCTGAGGGCAGACAACTTACATGTGGTGGCAGACGCCTCCCTCCCAGACCGGAAAGGACTTTGTCTCCGAAAACAGCCTTGTGCAGGGGCGAGGCACCTTTTCACAGGCTGTGGGCACAGAGGGGACAGGCAAGGGCTTGTGAGGAAGTTCCAAGCCACAGTAGTTTTTCTCCCAGCTCCTCATGAGGCCCTGTGGGAGAACCTGGGAGTCTGTACTGCTTGCTTCCTGGAATAGAGGCCTTGTTCCTGGGGGTGCTTGATGCCTGCAGGGGTCACCTGGCTGTGGCCGTCCTTGCAGCCAGACTGGCCTTGGGATGGTACAGCAGATGTGGGGGCATCTGTTGGCTACCCTTGGCACTTAGTCCAAAAGTGGAGCCTGTGTCCCTCCTGTAGGTTCTGCTCCTCACCTCTACTCTTGCCTGGCAGCCATGCCTTGGTGTGCTGTGGCTGCTGCTTAGGGCCCTTTTGCAGTTTTTCTCAGGCCTCCCTGTCAGGCAGCACCTTTCATCCTGGTGCTCTGGTAGCTATGCAGTCCCTCATGGCTTCTGGTCACCTCAGAGGTCCCTTACCCATAAGCCCCTGGACCTGGGTCCCTCCTCCAGGCAAACCCACTTATGCCCATCATGTCAGGGCCAAGTCCCAGGCCTTGCTTCATGGCTAGCCCTGACTTACCGAGCTCACAGTGCCTGCCTTTGAACCCCGGCCCACAGTCACAGCTGTAGGTGTCAGTGCCAGGCACGCAGGTGCCTCCATTGTGACAGGTATCCTCTGAGCAACTTCCCCGGGCACCTGGAAATAGCCAGGAGAGTCAGCTGCTGGTGTGCAGGCTGGCCTCATGCTAGGTGTGTAGAGACAGGGCAAAAGAGAAGGCAGCTTCCACCGCCTGGGCCTGACCTCTGACCTCAAGGAAAGAGGGAGCAAGTCCACTGAGCATCTGTGCCGCAGCACCTGGCCACATGCTCCCAGCCTGCTCTGCTGTTGACTTGGTCCTACACAGCCTTGCTTCTGCATGGAACCAGAGGCCCCATGCCCTCATCACCTGCCTTCAGGCTCGGAGCTGCTCCCTTGTGCCCCAGCCCCAGCAGCCCTCTGCAGAACTGGCTGGCTGTCCTCTGTGCTATGTCTCCCCATTTCTGTGTGTCCCCACCATACCGCAGTAGCCTGGCCTGGCCCCTCTGAGTACCTGCTGCCCTTAGCTTTTGTCCTTTTTTGAGCTTTATCAAGACACCTGCTGTTTCATGTTTTAATTTAGCAAGCGTTGAAATGGAGAGATGAGTAAGAATTATGTGTCACCATATCAAGTTCTGAAAAAGACTCAGGCTCCCCTTTTTCACTGTGGGGTCTAGCCCTTCCCCAGCTTGCGTCTGGCCCCCCGGGGCCAGTCCCAGGGTCCTGAGCAGGCCTCAGAGGCCACTGTACCTGTCCTGGTCCTCTGGGGCTCTTTTTCTCTTCATTACTAGGGAATGAACCCAGGGCCTTCTTCCTGAGCTACATTTCTACCCTTACCCTTTTTTGAGGCAGGGGCTTGCTGTATAGTTCAAGTTGGCCTTAAACTGGCAGTGATCCTCCTGCCTCAGCCTCCCAAGTCCTGGGATTACAGGCATGCACCCCCATTCCCAGTTTACCAACTGGAACAGAGTCTTGCTAACTGCTAAATTGCCAGGCTGGGCTTGAACTTTCAATTCTTCTGCCTCAGCCTCCCAGAATTTTTGATTACGGGGATGTGCCACCATACCCAGCTGGATGACTTTCTTCTCTGCTTAAAATGAGTTGCGGGTTTAAAGCAAAGAAAAAAATCCTTTATTTTTAGCCCTGAGTAACTCAGCTTTCACCTGTCCCATTTTGTGCATTCCCATCTTTTTGTCACCTCTTAAAGAACTGCAGAGCAGCTCCTAGGCAACACTCCTCTAAACCCTTCCCCAGTGTCTACACCAAGGACCACAGTGTCTCACGTAACCACAGTGTCACAATGACTGATGAGCACATAAGAAACTCCAGGCCATATTCAGGTTTCCCTGCATACCATTTATAGTCATCTCACACCCCCCAGGGCCTGTGTGCCGTGTCTGGCAGAGACTCCAGGGTCGCAGTGAGCTGAGGGCCAGCGTGAGTCCCAATTTCTCTGTTTCATGAAATGAGCACCTAATATTTAGAGAGCCTGATGTAGTGGAACCCATCCGATGGGAGCCCGCTTTGTTCCACTCCAAAAGCAGCAGTGTGTCTGTCTGCTTGCAGGATGAGTTGTGCCTTCACGGAAGGACGTCTTCCTTGGTGGCCGCTTGCTGGCCTACCCACCTGCCCCTTGTGAGCCGAGAGCCTGTGAAGGGAGGCTGCACACTACATAGTAAAGCCAATGTTTGCAAACACCTCCTGGCTACTGTGGCTGTTCTTGTGGACCATCCTCAGGGTTCGTGCCTTTCTGTATGCTTGACTTTTCTTTGGGGTCAGGAGGATGGGTGAGTACAACTCGTGCCCTTGGCATGACTCAAGAGAGGGCCACAGGGGCCCAGCAGAGCCTTCCAGGCAGGGCCAGAGTCTGATTGCATATGGAGCATCGTTCATCATGCAGTCCACAGGAGAAGCCTCCTTGGAGGCCTCCCTGGCCATGGCTGTCACAAGGCAGAGCACTGGACAGTGCCATGTGTTGGCCTAGCCTGGGTGGGTATCTTCCAGGCTGGGCTTGCGTTGTGTGCGCTCCCACCTCTGATTCCTACTTTCCTCACTCAACACAGCCGTGCAGAGAAGCGAGAGCATGGGTGGGGGGGTGGGGGCAGCCAATGGAGAGACCACCCTCTGACACACCCTGGCGGGACTGAGTGGGCCCTGCTCCAGCCTGCTCCCTGTGGAGGACTGGCTGGCCCCACCTTTTTTCCAAGAGGGGGTTCCAGGCAGGCCCTCTGCCTTCAGACCCCTTGACATGGGATTGCTCACATGCTGTGTCTGGTGCAGTGCAGTCAGTCCCCACCCCCTCATGCTGCTGACTTACGTTCCATGTCCTTGTCACTGCGATCAGGGAGCTGGAAAGCCAGGTGGACCTGCTCAGGGGCCGCCTCCGTGTTCTCAGGTGGCACCAGGCTGGTGGGTTCTGGAAGAGCCAGGAGTGGGCATTTGTCTCACTGCTTTGTGCCCAGGCCTGTCCTAGGTGGCCTTTTTGAGCAGCTCCCTGCCACCCACTGATCCTCATGCACTGCCTCTTGTAGCCCCTCAACAGGACCCACTCCAGTGGCTCTGGAGAGACTGCAGTGACCCACCTACCAGGGCCCACCTTCTTATAGCCAATGCAATGGTTCAGAGCCACTCCTGTCCCTCTAGCCCTGCTCCTTAGTGGCTGCACCAGCCCCTCCTCTCATCTGTCATTCTGTGCAGGCCACACTCGTGGCCCCCACTGCAAGTCATCTCATCTGTTTCTAATGGTTTTAGTTTTGACTTCCCTGGTGCGCCCTGTTTGCAGACTACATCTCTGGTCACATGCTGACAGCGTGGAGGTCCTTAATCAGCTGGCTCTGCCCAAGGCCTTGGCTGGGGAAGGGTCAGATACTGAGGGTCTGTATATCCAAATTGTAAAGGCAAGGGGGCGTGGCAGGCAGCCTACTAGAGTACCGAGGGTCTGTCCCAGGTGGGCCGCAGCACTCACGTGATCTTAAGGTGACCAGTTTGCTGGGTGTGCCACTAAACCTGGCGCTCACGTGTCCCCTTCCATCCACAAGCTCCAGGAACCTGTGGGAGATGGGGTGGCAGGTCCCTGTGGCCAAAGCACACCTTTGGGACCCCAGGGCTGGTGGCATGGGCATGTACCTGGGCGACTGGGTTGGTGCCTCAGGGAAGCTGCGGTCATTGAGCAGGCGCAGCTCAGGCATGCGCACAGTGGGTGGCCTGTTCCTGAGCACTCGGGGGTGGTGTCCTCCCTGATGCCAGCGTCTGTCGGTGCTGTCCCTGGGGGCTGCAGAGCAGGCAGGGGGGAGGCAGTGCCATGGGGCTGGCCCAAGCTGCCCTTGCCCTGCCCAGCCCACACTCACTCTGCTTGCTTGGTGGAGAGGTGCTGCTTCCACCTGAGAGGCCACATCACCCACGGTGTTCCTTGTGCATTCAGACACTGGCTGGACACAGGGACCTGGCCCTGGTCCCCTGGTACACCAGCATTCCTGCCAGCTGCCTCAGCTGGGATCCCTCCTGGACCCAGCCTGCCTTTCCTACCCAGCAGGTACACCAGGAGCCGCATGGGTGACCACAGAGTTGGGGAGTGGGAGGGAGCCCTTCCACCTCGGGCTCTGATCTGTCTGGCTCTGCACTTGGCTTGCTGGTTTCCTGCTCTTGCCACTGCCGTGTTCTGCCCCCTACGCTGCCCAGGTAAGTAGTGTTCTCACAGCAGCTTTGAGAACACAAGCATGACCCTGGTGGAGGTCGTCAGCAGGGCCCCTCTTCCCTGGGGAACAGATCCTGGTTCTTGGCGGGTCTTCTGAGCCATGTACCCAGTTGCTCTCACTCTCCTGGGCAAAACATCCTCCATCTCCCCCTATCACAGCCTCCTGGTCCTTCTTCATGCTCATGTCCAGCAGCTCCTGTGGGTCAGGCCCAGGCTACAAGGCCAGTTTTGGGCCTTCCCCATACCACCCACTTAGCACCTGCTGATGAGTGATGCCCTGTGCTGCTTGCCTACCTGTCTGGGTGTGGTACAGGGCACAGCGTAGGGGAGGCTGGGCACACCTTCTTGTCCAGACCTTCAGCACCCCGGATGAGCCCCACCCTCCCCAGTGCAGACAGCCCCACACAGTCTGTCCACACTGCACGAGGCCTGTTCCCAGACAGGCTGATGCCTTGGGGACAGTGTGGCCTGTTTCAGGCAAGGGGCCTGCACAGGGGCCCACACCACAGCACACCACCGCAGCTGGGCTAGGGCACTCACATGTGATGATGTAGAGGTGCGCAGGCTCACTGTGCAGCTGGCCCTGTTCCGTGCCCTGCACAGCTGTCACCGAGAGCTGGTACCGCCGCCCAGGCAGCAGGTCACGCACTGTGTAAGACACCAGCTTCCCGTTGGGGATGTAGCGGCTCTTGGTGCTCTGGTTGGTGGTCACGTTAATGACATAAGCCTCCAGTGACACTCCTGGTGTGGGGGCATCCCAGACCATGTGGGCAGAAGTGGCTGTGACACGGGAGGCAGTCAGGTTTGCTGGTGGCAGGGGCCCTGGACAAGGCACAGACAGCAGAGAGAGGTGAAGGACAGGGCGAAAAGCATCTTATGGGCACATAGTATAGGCCCTGAGCAGGATTGCTGAGGCCTCCTTGGGAGCCAGATCTGGTTACTGTGGACAACTGTATAGTCCTAGGAATTGTGGGGAGAGAATAAAGGAAGGAAGCTTGGGAGGGGGCTGTCTCTGCTCCCCCAAGTGGGCTGCATCTGAGGGTATACCGTGTCCCTATGAGGGGAGGTCCTTTGCACACCATCGCACCTCCTGAACCCTCTATGACATCCCTCTCCCTTAGGCTTGTTCCTCCCCATTACTGCCCGCTCATGTTCTCCACACAGTGGTAGGGTTGTGGCCTAGAACTACTCAGGATCCAGGCAGAGGGAGCCAGTCATACTGTCTTGGGGCATCCTCTGGTCAGTCAGCACCACAGCCTCTCCTAGTGGCCTATGGGAAGGGACCTTGGAGGGCCAGGGGCTGGATTCCTGGCACGTGGACACTTGCAGAAGGAGGAGGCCAGAGCTCTAGGAGGATTTTGTGCGAGTACAGAGGCCACTGCCTACTTACGGGTCCACACGTGCAGCAGTGCCGAGGCCCGGCTCTCGGTGGGGCGCTCTGCACCCCCTGGCCCACTGAGAGTGGCCACCCACATGGTATACTTCCTTCCTGGCAGCAGGGCCCTGCAAGAGGGAGGAGGAGGACAGGGTGGGGCCTCTGGCCAGCTCAGCATGACCAGGGGCAGGGGTGTCCCCCAGAGGCAGCCCTTAGGCCTGGCGTCCAGTTGAAGAGTGGAGCCAGGTTTGTGCCCTGAGGAGAGTGGCAGTGTGGTCAGAGGGGTAAAGCCAGAAGAGGGGCAGCAGACAAGATCCCTGTGCAGGCTTGTACAGCCTACTGGGAGCTATGCCTGGGGACGGAGATTTGGGGGGAGCCTCACTGCCCCCCAAATGTAGGTGAGAGGCCCCTGTGGCTGAACTGTCTGGACACTGTGGCTCACACTAAGACCCTCTGGGGGCCTGGAATTTCCATATGCATGGGCACAGGGTGCTGTGGGAGCAGCCTGGAAACAGCCCAGATGCAGGGCTGACGGCTCAGGTCCCTGGGGAGGAGCCCAGAGCTCACCTGTCCCCTCTCTGAGGTGGGTCTTGGCTGCAAGAGCCACTCTGTGCTGAGTGCTCCTGGCAAGCCTGGCTGAGTGGTCTCAGGACCACAACAGCCAACACATCCTCCCAAGGCCTGCTTCAGGTGGTTCTATGAGGAGACTAGGACCATGACAGTAAACCTACGGCACGCGTGCTGCAGCTGAGTTTGTTAGCATTGAAAGTCTCAAAGGTTCCCCATCATAGGGCAGCACGTGAATCAGGACAGGGAGCAGTAGGTTCTGGTGGAGACAAAAGCAGGGATCTCTGCCTCCCAACCAGTGCACAGACCAGAATCTGCCCACTGGGACTATTTGGTCACTGACTCTACCTGAATCCGCTTTTCACACAGCAGCCCTGTGCTGACCCCAGGGCTGCTGCTGGGGAGCGCTCCTGGCATCTGATCCTGGCCCTGAGCCTACATTGACACAGGAACCACAGGGGGCTGCTGACCAGGCCCTCCCCCACCCCCGCAGCACTGCCTGCCACAATTTCCCCTCAGGTTGGCCACCCCTCAGGGTTCATCATGAACAAACGCCAGGCTGCCGCCAGTGGACAGACCAAGGCGCCAGGGCTGAGTCTGGTTACCTGGGCCTCAGCCCTGTCCAGGTGGGGTGTCTCCACTTACCCAAACGTGAGTTGGTCCACGCTCCTGTCCACATCAGTGGCCTGGGCCTCAGGAGCCCCTGGGTGGAGAATGGACACCCGCACCCTGCTGGCAGCGGTGTGGTGGATCCTGTGCAGTGCCCAGCGCACAGAGACCGTGCTGGCTGTCACATTGGTGACCTCAAAGTCCTCCACGGGGCGGGGTCCTGGGGGTGGCAGGTTGCTCAGCGGGTGCCAGCTTCTCCTTGCTCCCGGGGGAGGGGGCTCAAGACAAAACAAGGCTCCCCAGGGTACAGGAGTCCCAGAGACGCACTGGAGAGAGGTGCCCTTCAGCTGCCCAGCAGGGACTTGGGTGGGGGTGTCCAGGCGCCCCCTCCAGGAGTGCTGGCTGCAGAGCAGCCACTGTGGACCTGGCTCTGGGGCAGTCAGCACCCCAGAGCCAGGCGAAGTCTCTCTCCTGGTTTAGATGGTGACATAGAAGGGGCTTTGAGCCCTGCTGACCTAGGAACACCCTCTGTCTTTGTGCTGACTGCTTGGTTGTAGCAATGGACACCTGGGCATGGCTGGACAGTGCTGACCCTGAGGATGGAAATGGCAGCATCCTTGGGGACTGCAGGGAAGGGGCACTTGTAGCTGCAGTTCCCTGTGGACCTGGTGCTACTGCACAGGGGCTGGGGAGAGGCTAACCCCAGAGCCCAACTGCAGCCCTCAGCCCGGGTGGTGCAGCACCCCACCCAGAGGGCAGACATGGATGGTGGCCCCTGTCACAGCCCATCTCCTGGTGGAGACCCCACTCTGAAGGAGGCAGGCTTCTGTAATTCCAGGGGCCTGGCCCACAGCTCCAGGAGGGTGGCCCAGTAATGACACTTGCAGAAATGCTCCCAGAGTTGGCAGAAGTAGTCTCTCCCTGCCCTCACCACTACTCCCTCTGCCAGGCCAGTGCTGCTCCAGATCTCCCCAGCTTCAGCTCACTTTCAGTCGATCCTCAGGGCCAGCACCTGCCAGGTTGGCCTCCTCTGTCCCTGATGTTCTCCCTGATTATGCTTCTCCTGGAGCAGTGCCTGCCGGGCCCCTCCCCAAGGGCAGTGCTACTCACGAGTGCGGGTGAGCAGTGCTGCTGGCCGACTGATGTCATTCTTGTTGTTGGTGTTGCGCTTGACCGAGAAGACGGAGATGTTGTAGGCCCTGCCAGGTGCCAGGGCCCGCAGCTGGTGCGAGGTGCGGCTCCTGTCCACAAAGTCCGTGCGGCGGTAGGAGCCATCAGAGGAGGCATAAGTGACTGCATAGCCATCCAGCACCTGCCTAGCGGTGGAGCTGTCGGGGGGGCTCCAGGAGATGGAGACCCCGCTCTCCTCCACTCTGTCCACCCTGAGGGCCGTTGGTGGGAGGAGCTCTTCAGGGTTCCAGCCAGGACACAAGGGAAGGGCGTGGTCAGCTGCCTGCTGGGGAGCCCGGCCCATCGGGTGCCTCCTCTGGTCCCTGGGATTGGGCAGCCATGCTGCTGTGGGCTGAGGGTCTCCTCTCCCAGGTCCCTTTCCTTGAGCCTCTACTAGCACCCTAGCAGCTCCTGCCTCTGTACTCTGGCTGTGTTGATGCATCCCTCCTACTGGGCTAGCACTGCCTATGCCCTCACCCTGGGAACCACTCTTGGGCAGACCCCCAGGGACAGAGTCATCAAGCCCAGCTTGCCTGTTCCTCCCCATGGGCACCCCACCAGCTCACCTGTGCCGCAGTCCTTTCCTGTGTAGCCCACCTTGCAGGTGCAGCTGTAGGACCCGTTGCTGGCTAGGCAGTAGCCTCGACCCCCGCAGGGGCTAGAGAAGCAGGGGTCACTCACTGTTGGGGGGAGCAGTGAGTGGGGTCTTTCCTACCTGGTGGGCATGGGTGGCACCATGGCAGTGCCTGTGCTATAACCCATCCTCACCACATGCTGGGCCCCTACCCATGGCTACCCATCCTAGGAGGGGGACTCTGGTGGGAAAAGGCAGCTCCAGGGCAACTGGAACGCTCCAGGGAACCCTACATGGGTGGGATCCACCATGGGTGAGTGGCCAGGAAAAGTCTTCCCTGGAGGGTCCCCACTGTGGGCTGACGGAGGGATGGAGGCCATGGGACGTGGGGCTGCAAGGGGTCTGGGCTTGTGAGGCCGTAGCCTGGGGTCACTGGGGAGGGAGTGCAGCAGGTGCTCGGAGGTACTGAGGGGACTAGAGGAAGGACCACAGTCCAAGAGGAGCAGCCTTTGGGCCACTGCCCCTACCTGTCTCGCAGTGATAGCCAAAGAAGCCCTCTGGGCAGACACACAAGTAGGCCCCGCCACCATTCTCACAGCGGCCTCCATGCAGGCAGGGGCTGGAATCACAGGCGTCCACCTCTGGAAAATAGCCAGAGGTGGCCTGAGCTGGGAGGGGGTGATAGGAGAGGGAGGCAGGCCAGCAGAAGGGACAGCACAGTGAGGAGCAAAGGCTGGAAGGGGTGGGTGGCTTCTTTCCTCCTGAGGCAGCCATGATCCTGGGTGTCCCTCTCCCTGGGTGGCCTGTCTGCCCATGGCTTGGTTCTGTGCATGGGGACACAATGAGGGGAGCCCTACCTGTCTCACAGTGGACTCCAGTGAAGCCCATGGGGCACTGGCAGATGAAAGCCCCTGGGAGGTCCATGCAGGAGCCCCCATTTTTGCAAGGCTGTGCCTGGCACTTGTCTGTCTCTGCACAACAAGGCACCTCATTGACTGGACTCTAAGCCCCTTGCACATCCCCAGGAGTCCTGGGGCTGGTATGCTGGGCCTCAGCCTTACCCTCTATCAGCCCCACCTAGGTCGTCATGTTAGCACCCCTACACTGTCTGCCAGCACAGCCTCTATGCCCAGGCTGTCCTGAACACAGTTCCAAGCCTCCTTCCCAGAACAGCATCTAACTCAGGGCGCAGGGGCCCGTCCAGCCACCATACACCCGAGGGCCTCCCCACTCCACTGGCAGACAGCAGTGGACCAGCTGTCAGGGCCTGAGACCTGCCTGCCTCCCTGGCTGGAGTTTGTCAGCTGGTCTCAATCTCCAGGACAGGAGGAGGCAGAGATGTTTGTAAATCTCTGTCCCGGACAGCAAAGCTGGCAGTGGCCTGAGGGAATAGACAGTGCTGTCTCGGGGGGAAGAGTGGCTGGCAAAGTGGCCACGGCCAGGGGCCCGTGTCTTCAGCTGCCACTCCATGGGCCAGCCCTCTTCCTCTTACCCAGCTCACAGCGGGCTCCCTCATACCCTGCACTGCAGAGACACTGGTACCCAGTGGCGTGACTCTGGCAGGAGCCCCCATTCAGACAGGGCTGAGACTGGCACTTGTCCACTTCTGGAAGACAGGAGAGACCCAAGGATAAAGCTGCATGGTAGTTACTAGAGTCTGAGGAGTTGAAGTCCATGCCATCCCCGTGGTCCACTGGAAAGCCACGTCTAGGGCTGGACATTCTTGGAGGGGAGTGGGGATGTGGCCCCAGGGATTGGCTTGTGTCTGTGAAGGGCCCTGGGCACTTGTGAGCATGTCATCAGTGGTAGTGACCTGTGAGCCTCAGGGTCAGGCTCCCCCAACCCTGGAGCCTGAGTATTAGGTGCTCACCTGCTCATGGCTCTGCCCCTTCACAACACCAGCTTCTGTAGGTGCCACATCTTTGCCTTTTTGAAATCAGTTTTTAAATTTTATAAATCATCTGTGCAAAGTGTGGCACTGCTTTGGCTCACTGTAATGTGCCTGCTCTTGAGTTCAGGGCCTGATCTCCAGGGTGCTGGGTCAGACATGCACCCCAGCTTTGGTGGGTCCTGGGAGGCTCTCTGGGGCGGGGCTCCTCCAGTATTGCTGTGGGCATCCTGATCAAGTGTAGATTCTGGCTCCACAGGCTGGGGAAGCCCTAATGAGAATGGTCCAGAACCAAGCAGGCCTGATCACCATGTCACCACAGGCTCTGCAGCCCTCTGCTTCTCCATGTGGCTGGGTGACATAGATGCATTCTGGCCCCACCCATCCCACCCCTGAGGGCCCGAAGGATCACCAAGACACTGAGGAGGCTGGCTCCAGACACCCTGTGGCTGGCAGACACGGAAGTAGCTGGGGGCATTCAGGCTGTAGCCATGGTCACACACGTACAGGGCCACAGAGCCCACGCGAGTCCCATTGAAGCGCATGGACGCATGTTCCACCTCCTCAGGCTGGCCACAGTCCACCTCTGCAAGTGGACAGAAGCCTCTCTGAGCTGTGGGCCCTGACCAAGCTCTGCCCATTCTTCTGCCTGACCTGGTTGTAGGCAGAGAGCCCAGCTCCTGCTACTGCCCATGTGGGGTAAGGTACTGGACTTCAGGGAACTGGGCACTTCTGAGTCTTCCTTTCTTCACCCCCTTCCCTGCCCTTTGGGAATCAGGAGGAAAACTGGTGCCTCCAGCCCACCCCCCAGTTCTCTCACCTGCCTGGCACCAGTGCCCTGTGTACCCTGCTTGGCAGTGACAGGAGAAATCTGTGCCCAGATCCTCACAGATGCCTCCATTCAAACATGGACTCCGGAAGCAGGGGGATGGGACTGCAGGAATGAAAGAGAGTCCCTGTCACTGTGGGGTGTCCTGCCTCCTGCCCCTAAAGGCCTAGGCCAGCTCTGCCCAAGTGGCCTGTCTCACATGTCCCCAGTGCCTGGAGCCTACCTATCTCGCAGTGCCGCCCAGAGAAGCCTGGGGGACAGTCACACTTGTATTTGCCAATGTAGTGGAAGCAAGTGCCCCCGTTGTGACAGGGGCCTGAGGCGCATGAATCTGGCTTCCCTAGAAGCAAAAGAGACCCAGCAGGTTTAGGTTCCGCAATCTGCTGACCCTCCCCGATTACCCAATGCCCCAAGCTGGGGCCTGCATGAGCATGTTCCTGAGCAGTGGGGGCATGGTGGCTGGGCTGAAGGTTAGGGCTCACCCTCCCCCACACTGCCCAGCTGCCTTGGCCCAGGCTCAGGCCTTGCCATTCCTCCCCCCTCTGCCCTGGGGCCGCACCGATCTCACAGTGCTTCCCAGTGAAGCGGTAGGGGCAGCTGCAGTGGTACTCGCCACCTGCCTCCTTGCACGTGCCCCCATTCCGGCAGGGCCCCGAGCTGCACAGGTGTGGCCGGGCTGTGTGGAAGGATAGAAAGGTGCGAGTGAATGCTGGCCAGCCTTCCGGGGGCACAGAGGCTACATTGGCCTGCATGTGTCAGCTCAGACCCCTGCACTGGGTGGGCCGGGCAGGCCAGGCCTGCTTCTCACTGAGCCCATGACCCAGTGCAGCAGGGGCCTTCCCAGAAGGTGCCTGTGATGGGGGGCTTCCAGTCTGTAGACCCCCACTCAGCCTCTGGTGTGCTCGTCTCTGCCCCAGACTCCAAGCAGAGCCGGCCTTCATAGAGAACTGGTATGGGTGCTCCTTCCCACCACTGTGCCTGGCATTTGATCATAGGGCACTGAGCTGCAGCTGACGTCAGGTCAGCACCCATGGCTGCTGGGTCAGCAACGCTGGGTCAGCAACGCAGGCTTCATGCTTCCTGTGCTGTGCTGGCACAGGCACATCTCTGGGTCATACTGTGTCCTGTGCCCAAGGGGCTCAGGTACTGTGAGGCAGCCACATATTTAAAGCATGAACCCTGGGGCAGCTGCTACCTTGGACACATCTGTCCCCTCTTGGCAAGCCCTCCTTGACTGGGCATGCATGTGTACAGCAGGAGGGCCTCCCCCACCATGCTCACCCCCTCGACTTCCCCTTCTTCAGGGGTCGCACAGGCCACGTGTCCAAGCTCCAGTGGCCCCTGAGAGCAGCCTCCTGTGGCCCCTCTGTGTCCTCCTTTGGGCTCAGAGGTGGCCTCACTGGTGGCTCTGTCTGTTGTGCTTCAAGAACCTTGGGGACTCCTATCCTGAGGTGGGGGGAGCCACAGGGTTTCGGAAGTCACTGTCAGCCCTTGTCCAGGAGGAGGATAGGTGCTGTGGGCAGGTTCATATTTGAGGCCCCAGGGGTCCTGACTTCCCAGGCAAGCCTGGGCTATGGGCCTGAGAAGGGCCTTGAGTCAGGAGCACAATCCTCAGTTTGCTGAGTGTGTCTTGTGCAGCCTGGAAGCTGGACTGGGCGGGCCTGGGCCAGGACGGTATGTCACCATGCACTCACAGGAGAATCTATTCTGAGTGGCCAAGTGTTGTAAAAATGTGCATTCTCCACGTTGAATCAGATTTAATGAAATCCTTATGGGGTTAAATTTTTTTCTTTCTTTTTAAAATTCCATACGGTGATTCTAAAATCTGAGAAAATGCTGACCCCAAAATGAAGCCTGTTGTAGGGAATGGAGATCAGAATAAGGGACGAAAACAGCTGGCAGGTCTTTGGGACGCTTCCCCAGTAAGTGTAGTGGAGCACCACTGCGTGGTGAGCAATGGGAATGCGAGGGAACCCCGCCTGCGGGCTGGCGGGCGCTGTCCACGGTGCTGACGCCGGGCCCCGCCCCTCTTAGCTCAAGAGCCTCCCCCCACTGCCACCCGCGCAAACCCACAGGAGCCCCCGGTCACCCACACACACACCACCCCCGCAAAGAGCCCCCTGCGCACCCGGCCACGTGCGCACCCCCACAGGGCACCCCTGCTCTGTCCCCACACCGCAGGAGCTCCCTGCCTCGCATCTGCACCCCTTGCAATTCCAGATTCCCCGCACCCAGCCCCACCAGCACCACTTTCCCGCGCACCTTTCTCGCAGTGCCTGCCGTGGAACCCACGTGGGCACTCGCACGTGTAGGAGTCGTCGTGAGCATCACAGGAGCCACCGTTGAAGCAAGGGTCCGAGTCGCAGGGGGATGGCAGGGCTGAAGGGGCAGAGGGTGGTTCTGGAGCACATGCCTGGGGGTTACCCAGACAGCCTACCTGGAGTGTGCCCCTTAAAATACTGTCCCAGGACATCCTGATTGCTGACAAGGGCACTGAGGTCCCTCCCTGGAGGATCTTTCTCCTGTTTTAGCAGAATGCATCCTGATCTGTGACGTAAATGTCTTGCAGCTGTCAGTGTTGTTCTATGTAGTTACACATCACATGTGTGATCATCTTTACACTAGTAAATACCCAGTAGCAGAAGTAATTACATGTAATTATGTGTGCACTATTTAACAGCTTAGGCTGAGGGAAGAGGGCGCATGGTGCTGGTGGCCTAGTCAAAGTGCCATCCCACCTCGGACCCTGACATCCTTCCCACCTTGCAGGTTTTCTGGAGTCACCAGGATGCCTGCCTCCTGGTCTCCATGGGGCCCCTGGCCACTCACAGTGGCTGATGTTGTGATCCGTGTGGCAGACGCACAGGTAGCTCCCACCATACTCCATGCAGTAGCCCCCATCCGGGCACTGGGTGTTCATGTTGCAAGGTGTGGCTGTCACCTCTGCAGGAGAGGAGGAAGTCCTCCCTTGTCCCATGCTCCTCTTCCTGGGGATCTTGTGTTCTGAATGAGACCCAGTGCTCCCACCAGGGTGACTCATGGGGCACTCCTGGGGCCACCCACCCATGTAGGGGTCTGAACTATTCATACTGTGGTTATGGGGATGTTCAAGGACAGCAAGGCAGGTGCCCTCTCCCCCAGCCTCAGGTACCTACCAAATTCACAGAGGAGCCCAAAGAAGCCTGGGGGGCACTGGCAGAGAGTAGTGTTGGAGCCCAGGCATCTGCCTCCATTGCGGCACTCACAGTCATTGTGGGTTCCTGCTGTGGAGTAGAGAGGATGTCCTCTGTTGGGGGGAGCAGGAAGAGGGCCCTTTTCCAACCTTGCCTGATCCCAGCCACTGCCCCTGCTATAAAAGCAACAGTGCATATGCAGCACTGAACACTTTCTCTGGTGGGTTTCCTGCATGCACAACCCACAGGAGGGCCCTCCCTGGTTCTGCGGCCACATGCAGGCCCCGGGTCTCCTGCCCCACCCTGGGATGCTTCCCGGCAGTCCCGACGCACTCTCCCTGCAGTCCAGGCCCATGAAGCCTACAGGGCACTCGCACACGTGGCCTGGACCTGCATCCACACAGGTGCCCCCATTCTGGCAAGGCGCTGAGAAGCAGGCATCAGGCACTGGGTGGCTTCCTGTAAGGAAGACAGTGGTCACCAAGGGACAGTGGGAGTGGCAGGGAGGGAGAACCCGAACCTAAGTGGGTGAAGGAGCTGCCCAGTTCCCACACCTGGTGTGTGTCCACCTCAATTCTCAGTGCCAACCGGGGGTCAAGCCAGAGGCCCTCCTGGAAACAGACTTACAGCCAACTCTGCCCTTGAAGCTCAGCTTCTAGGAAGCCAGCAATCTTGAGCCTACCCAACTGGGGCCTCAGACATCCCTCCTGGCAAGGCACCTGGGGGGGCCAGGTACCTTCCTACTGATGGCTACTTTTACTTTGCTGTGGTCAAAACAGTCTCAGTTACTGAGCCTACTGACTGACTGTGCTGCTTGGGATTGAACCCAAGGACTTCACACAGAGCTGTTTTAATGGTTTGAGACAGGGTCTCACTAAGTTGCCCAGACTGAGCTCCAACTTGAGATTCTCCTGCCTCATCTACCAGTGCTGCCTTGTTTCATGGTGCACAGTATGGTCCATCATTGTGATGAGCGCTTGAATGTTTAACACTCTTTAAATGTCTATTAGGATGAATTTATGTGTAAGCCTTACTGGTTTTCTGTTTGTGTTCTATGAATTACTGCAGTCTCCACTTTAAGTAGAGATGTAGTACCTGTTTCTCCTTGCAGTCTGCCAGCGTTTGCCCCATGCACTGTGACAGTGTGAGTAAGCATCAGGAGGCAAGTGTATTCGGAGTGTCCTGAAGCACTGACCCCTTGACATATGAAAGATCACTCTTCCCTCCTGCTAGTGTTCCTTGCACTAGAGTCCAAGTTATCTGATATGAAAGCAGCCACTCCAGCCTTCTCTTGATTAGTGTTTGCCAGTGTTTCTTATTTAATGTTCTTTTATGTACTTTCAAAATTCATCTTTGCAAATTAGTGTGCAGTATAACCAACTTGACTTCATTTTGTATGTGGCTACTACTTGTAGCACTTGGCTAGGCATGTGCAGCCCTGGCTACAGTCATCTCAGGGCTCCAGAGTCTCCCACATCCTCTTTTTCTTAGTCTTAGACTCTGCCACCCCTGAACTCTGAACTACTAGCTTGCTCCTCACCATGGTGCTGCAATTTTTTTTTTTTTTTTGAGACAAGATCTCGCGGAGTGGTTTGGGCTGGCCTTGAACTAGGTATCCCAGGCTGGCCTCAAACTCACTCAGTCCTCGTGCCTCAGCCTCCTGAGTTCTTGGGTTACAGGTGTGCATCACCACGCCTGACTGATGGTGTTGTCTCCTCAGAGACGCCTTGTCAGTGGGACCACACCATGAGGGTTTGACCTCGCATGTGTCCCAAAGGCTCCCGTGCTGAAGGCCTGTTCCTCAGAGGATGGTGTTGGAGGTGCTAGAAATTTAGGAGGGAGGCCCAGTGGAAGGAGGTAGTCCCTGGGGCTGCATGCTAAGGATACACTGGGATGTGGCCCCTTCCTTGCTCTGTCTCTTTGCTTCCTGGCTTCCAGGAGGTGAGGAGCTTTTTTCCACCACATCTGGGCCCAAAGACCACAGGGCCAAATGACCATGGACTGAGATCTCTGAAACTGTGAACCAAAACAAACCCTTCTTCCCTGTAGCTGCTCTCAAGCTTGTAGCTTCCTTAAGCTGATCTCAGGTATTCTGTCTCAGCAATGGAAGGCCAAGTAACAACATGTGGAGTGTAATCTTTGGAGATTGACATCTTTCAAATAGTGCAATGCCTCTGAGATCCAGTTGAGTGATACAAAGTAATATTTAGTCTAATTTCAGATTCTCTCTTGCCCCACTGATCCATGTAGCAGACCCTTTGGCAGTAAGATGTGGTCTCCATTGCTGGAGATTTATAGCAAATCTTAACACTCAGCAGAGCAATTTCTTAACATTGATTCTCTTTCAAAATGGTTTTGGCTATTCAAAGTCCTTTTCCTTTCCACATAAATTTTAGACTCAATTTGTCTATATTTTCACAGAAAATCCTGCTGATATTTTGATTGGAATCACTTTAAATTCATTAATCAGCTTAGGAAGAACTGACATATTTACAGTTTTTGTTTTTGTTGTTTTTTCTTTTTACCAGTCCCGGGGATCGAACTCACGATGGTGCACTTGCAAGGTAGGCGCTTATGCTGCTGAGCTAAATCCCCAGCCCCAGAACTGACATATTTACTATGTTGAGTCTTCTTTTTCACAAATATGATAGGTCTGTCCATTTACTTAGATGTCTGGTTTCTTCATTAGTATTTTCTAGTTTTCAGCATGCAAATTTTGCACATTTTATTAAATTCATGTCTAGATCATTCACCTTTAGGAGCTGTTACATATGATATTGTCTTTAAAATCCTAGACCAGATTCACATGCCCAGCTGGGTCAGTTTGAGAGTTCACAAATAACTTTCTAAAGCTGCTCTCCCAAGACCACCCTCTCTACCATCTCCAGAACTCTACCAGAAACTCTCTGGGGCTCCCTGTTCTGGTCTTCTGGGGCTTCAATTGCCTTACCCAGCTACTTGCTCTTTGTATTCATGGCTGTGCAAGCAGGAGGTGGGTGGAGATAGAGAAAAACACAAGAGTTTCCCCCACCCCCTGAAACCATAGCACCTCCCACTGCAGTGGAAGGGCCCCCCCAACCCCCACCCCACCCCGCTTGCTGGTCCCACTGCTCCAGCCTGGCTCGGGCCTTCTGGGCTCATCTGTACTGTGGTTCAGTTCTGGTTTCTGGTGGCTCTGAGTCCAGGCCGAGAAGATACCAGAGCAAAAAAAATGATAAATCGACCTAAATTGACCCTAGCCTGGTGGTTCTTCAAGGTACATCTTCCCCCATCTGCTTCTATTTACTTTCCAGAGCCCATGTCTTCTGTGGCCTTACAGCTGTGTCCAGTGCTTCCTGTCTCACCAGAACACTCTCGCTTTCGAGCAAGCTGCACCTTTGTATGTGGAGTGGGACTCTTTATCCTCTGCCTTTCAACTGGTGTGCTTAACCTTTTTACATTTTAATGTAGCTGCAGATACAGCAGAACCTATCATCTTGCTGTTCCTTTCTATTTGTCCTACTTTGTTGCTTTTGTCTTCTTTTCTTGCCTTTGGATTAGATAGTTTTAGGGTTCCATTTTACTTTAACAGTGGGTTTATTGGATATAAATATTTTTTATACCACTTTATATGAGTACTTCATAATGTTATACTTTCATTTCTTCCTATCTTTTATACCAGAGGTTCATAAACTATGGCCCATTCACTGAATCTCGCTGCCATCCATCACGAACAATAAAGTTTTATTGAGACTCAGCCACACCCTCCATCTGTGTACCATCTACAGCTGACTGCTTCATGCTGTATTGGCAGAGCTGGGCAGCTGTGTGGTTTGCAAGGCCCAAAGTATTTCTCTGGCCCCTTACAGAAAAATATGCAATTTATTTCTAAATATGCTATCACTTTATTTTTAAAATACAGATTATTTTAAATTTATCTTCTGTCATCATTCTTGTTGATTTAGAGGCTTGTGATGTGGTCTTTTCCTCTACTGCTTTTCTTTCTTTCTTTCTTTCGTTCATTCATTTTTGTGGAACTGGGGACTGAACCCAGAGAATGATGACCTATACTTACTACACTTAGACAGTTTTGCTAAGTTTCTCTGGCTTGACTTGAACTTGCAATCCTACTGCCTCAGTGTTCTGAGTAGATGGGATAATAGGTATGTGCCATGCCCAGCTTGATGTTTTGTTTTTGTTTTTGGAGAGAGTCTTCCTATACTGCCCTGCCTGCGCTTGAACTCCTGAGCTCAAGTGGTTGTCCTGCCTCAGCCTCCTGAGTAGCTGGGAACCCTGCACCTGGCTTGTTCTGTTGTTGTTGTTATTATTATTCATTTCCATTTCCACTTGCATAGTTATTCCATGCAAAATGTGATTTCTATGCAAATATCTTTTGGAAAGCACTCATCTGTTTTTGACCAGTATTTGGTGAAATACGCTGGTCTTGAAACAACCCCTGGGAGAAGGGCACTGTGACACCCAGCAGGATGGGCCCTGCCCTCTGCACAGCAGCCCCCTCACTGATTGACCTGGGAGGGCAGGTGCCCGGCCTGCAGCTCAGAAACATCCTCCTGGGTTTGGTTTAAGGCTAGCGGTGAATTGCAGGGGCTGGTCTCTAGCCCTGAGGCAGCTCAGCCCAGGTGGCTGCAGGGCTGCAGGTGTGGCCTGGCCCTTGGGCTTGGTGACAGCCAGACACTACAGGGGTTTTACTGGGTTTGGCACACTGCTTTCTAACCTCTAGCTGGATTTTCACTGATCAAGAAGTCCTAGCCAGCATCTAAAACATCACGAAGCAGAGCAGGAGAGAAACAGGCTTTGCACACACAGTGAAAGGCAGCTTTCTTTCGGATCCCCACATTCTTCCTCCTGTACAAGGGTAGGGAGGCCCTGAAAGTCTACAGTCACAGAGCTGAAGAGGACCCGGGGCATTTTGTCTCCTCTCCCTGCAGGTCACAGATGGAAACTCAGGCTCAGACATGGAGAGGCTGGCTTGGCGCCGCACGCGGCAGGGCCAGGGGGCTAGGAGAGGCTGGGAGGCAGGCCAGGTGGAGTCCCAGAAGAGTGCTGGCGAGGCAGGGAGTGAGGCTATGGGGTGGCCGCACTCCGACATCTTTACATGTGACAGAGCTGTGTGGTGCTACCTGTCTCACAGTGCAGTCCGGTGAAGGGCTCCATGCACACACAGCTGTAGTTCCCCACCAGGTCCACACAGGCCCCTCCGTTGAGGCATGGGTCAGAGCTGCACTCGTCCACGTCTGCAGGCAGCAGAGGAAGGGGCTGGGTGAGAGTTGGGCTCCTCCCCCAATCCCCAGCCACCCCATACCCGTCACTAGGTGGCCACTCACCTGTCTCACAGGAGGCCCCTGTGTATCCGGCCTGGCACACACACACTGCGGAGCCATGCTTGTCCTGGCACTGGCCGCCGTTCTGACACTCTCTGTCATCACACGGGGACTGGGCTGCAAAGCAAGGAGTGGTAGACAGAGCGCTGGATGCCTGGCCACACTGTCTGACAGCAGAAGCCCTGGGGGCACCCGGCGCAAACCCCCCACACACACACACAGCGTAGCTGGTTTCCTGCACAGGTGGGACTGGCTGTCTCTAGGTTGGCAGACTGGGAGTGGCCTGGCAGGACAGTGGCCACCCACAGCTCCATCTGAATTGGGTCTCATTCTACCCGTTAGTGGAGAGAGAGGTTCAGGGAGGCTGGAGCCCAGTGTTTGCCTGTGGGGTAGACCTGAGTTGCAGGAATTGATCTAGGTCCCTGCTCCAGGCAGGGAGCTTCTGGAAGGCAGAGCAACCCTAGTAACATGCAGGTTCTGCCCACTCCATGGTCATCCTTGGGGTCACGCCCACAGGCTTTGTGTTTACCCTGGCAGGCACTGCACAGGAAGCACCCACCGAGAGGCAGGGCAGGGACCCGAGGGCCCCCTGGCGTCTCTGCCACTGCTGTCACACTGTGGGAGCTTTGTCCTTACCGGCTCATAGAGGAGTCCGCTGGCCAGCAGGGCTAGGGCTTTGCCTGGAGAACCCTCCTGGGAATATGATTCACCCTCTGTCCCTTCCTGCACTGAATGACTGAGGGTCATCAAGGCGACTAACACTGACTTTCAAACACCACAAATAAACCCAACCTGTTTGATGCACATTCTATTCCCTGTGCATCCTGAAATCACATTCCCATTCTACTGTGTCTGCAGACTCTCATCTTAGTGCTTCTCTGCATGTTGCACAGACCTTTACTGTCATCCAGCTATAGTTCTTTCTAGTAAAAATACATTAAAGACTTCGATTCCTGTGGTCCTGAGCCTCTAGCAGGTTTTCTAGACTGGGATACTGACATGGATGTTTGAATGTCCTTAATCGACAGTCTATCCCTGTACACATTTGTGGTGCAATGATTGCTCCATGCTGGTCAGAGTGCTTTCAGACGCATGTCTAGCTGAGCTGGGGGAGAGGCAATCACAGGGACTCTGAGAGGCTCCCTTGGTCCAGTCCCTGATCAGTGCCACCTGGCTAGGCCATGGGATGGGGTGGGGCCCTTTCTTACCAGGTGGGTAAGGTGAGGGTAGGGGCCTGAAGGGTGAGTAAATGGACACAGTGTCACAGCAGCTGCTCTGAGAAGCTGGGCTGTGAAGGTTTAGGACAAGCAGTAGTTCAGAAGTCCAGCAGGGATGGGGTAGTGGAGGGGGTCAGGCATGGGACCAGACACCCTGTCCCTGGAGCATTTGGGCAGGGAGTGGCAGAAGTGTGTCCAGACATGGTGATGCCTGTCCACTCACAGCTGCCCCTCTGGTCCCAGGAGCCAGCTGCCACCTTCCCATCAAACCATCCCAGGCATTTCCTGACCGACCCACGGGGCTCCCCGGGTTTCCCCATCTGTGCCTACAGTTGTAGGGCCACGGGGCTGGTGGGCTCCTCTTACCTGACTCACAGGTGGGGCCCTGGAAGCCAGCTGGGCACTGGCAGCTGAAGCTGTTGACACCGTGAGTGCAGGTACCACCGTTCTGACATGGCTGCGAGGCACACTCATTCACGTCTGAAACATGGGCAGCCCGGGCCTCAGTGGAGGACATGGGAACAGATGGGTGCCCAGGGTGCCAGGATCTGGCCTTCTGCTTACTGCCACAGGGGCAGCTGCACATCATGGGGCATGGCACTCTTCAGCCAGGGCCACAAGGCCACCATCTGCACCCACAGCTTCTCCTGAGCCTGGTGTGGCCAGGGAGGTCCCTCTGTGGGTGCCCTGTCCCCACCAAGGCCAGCAACTCACCCAGCTGGCACCTCCGCCCTGTGAAGCCCGCGAGGCAGGAGCAGGTGTAGGAGGGGTTGCCAGTGACACAGTCATCGATGCACTTGCCGCTGTTGAGGCACGGGCGCAGGGCCAGGCACACGGAGGCTGCAGGCACAGGAAGGAGCCAGAGCCTCATGTGCCACCTCTGGGACAAGGGCAGCACAGCCACTTCCTGCAGCTGCATCTGCTTCCCCTCCCCGTCCCAAGGGGCCAACCTGCGGCTTCCCTTGTGGGTGGCCATGTTGTCACTATGAGATCTGCTTGGGGGAGGAGCCCAGCATGGCTGGTGGATGCTGCCCACCTGGGGTGGGTCCTGAGCTCAGATTTGTGGAGCAGACACCGCAGAATCACACCCCAGCTCTGCTTTTCCTTCCCGCCTTCCTAGCTCAGCCATGGACACTTCTAGAAGCTTAGCCCGCTCGGCAACTCTGCCCAGCCTCTGGCCTGGGAAATGGGAGGCCGCCACTCAGCTATGGAAGCTGAGGTTTCTCATGGCAGGGCTGCCACCAGGGAGGCCTCCTGGGGTTTCTGCATCCTGCAGGACAGGCAGCCCAGTGCTCAGTTCTGGGGTACCAGTCCCTGGGAAGCAAGGCTGTTGAAGGGGCAGCTCGGAAGTGCAGGTGGGCTGTGTCCCTAGCACTTGGGAGGGTGGTCCTAGGAGTGCCCCGGGACACTCCTGAGGTCAGGCTGCAGTGTCCCCTGAACAGCTTCCACCCTCCCACCTTGCTGCTCCCTCAGCTGCGTCGCATCTGCTCCCCGGCCTGTGGCTTGGCCCCTGCAGGAGCCCAGTGTTCTCCTTACTCTCCTTCCAGGTGAGGCCCCGGTTGTGTAATTTCAGAAGCCCCTCCCCACATGAGTGGGCATTCCCTTGGGCCTCCTCTTTTCACCCCAGAGACCTAGGCATTGGGGTCAAGCCCTCCACTTTGAGATAGGGTCCTTAGGCTTATAGCTTGCAGCTCATTTGGGAAACATGGCCTGTCCATGCCACACTCTTCCCCTCAATCATGCACCCCAAGACTCTGGCCACTGGCCACTCTTACCCTGCGCAGAGTAGCCCTAGCCTCCACCACTCACCACAGGAGGCCATGCAGATGCCTGGCTACAGGGGTCTATGGCTCTGCCCTCTCAGATACCTGGCACGGCACTGCCTGCCCTTTGAGCCCTGACCCCTAAGCTCAGACTCAAGCTGAGGGTGACTCATGCCCAGTGCATGGGCAGCCTGGGGCTCCCCAGGCCTCTCTCTGTGGTGGCAGGCACAGGCTGCAGCACTGCAACAAGGCTCCCTCCTCCACAGCCCCCAGTGCTGTTTGCAGCTGGGTCCCTGTGGCCCAGACTAGGTCAGGCTGGCAATAAGCAGCTCTCTCAAGTGGCCAGGCGGCCCCTGGACACCCCAAGATAGCCTGGCTCAGCACCGGGGTCCCATTTCACCACCTGCTCACTGCTTGGAGACCCAGAGGTCAACTGGAGTGGGAAGAAGGGGAGCTGCTCTACCCTCCCTGGAGCACCCAGAGCTCCACACAGCAAAGCCATGTGGCCCGGGGTGTCCCCTGAGCCCCATCAGAGGCTGACAGACCTCTCTGAGGGGACAGACCAGGGGCCAGCATGACTCCCCAGGTCTGGCCTGGTCTCCACCCTCCTCCCACCCTGTCTCACCCTCCACGCGGAGCCTCACGCCCGTCCTCTTACTTGTATGGCCGCAGCCCCCCACGCGCACCTGGGCATCATCGATTCTGAACGCCCAGCGCCCGGGCACGCCCACGTTGGTGGTGGCCTCCACCTCGGCCATGTCTGCTGTGCGCGAGCCCGGGATGTTGAAGTAGCGCCGCCCGTCGCCCGCATTGAAGCCTGCCTGGGGTGGGGAAGGCAGTGAGGGGGTTTCCTCACTGCTCTGAGAACCCGGGGTCCCCAGATGGGTCAAGGGTGATGCAGGAGATGGCCTTGTCAGCGGGGCACTACAGATGTTGGGGTGCCCCAGCCAGGACCTGACCAGGTCCCGGCCTCCCTAAGGCCCAGAGGCAGGAGCAGCCCGGGGAACGCAGCAGGGCAGCGTGAAGCGAGAGCTTCCAGCAGTCTGCAGCTGTCATCAGCCTGGGCCTGGGCAGGGGATCAGGTCAGCAGTGGGCTGCTGTTAGGCCTGGTCCAGGCCATGGGAAACCTGAGAGCATCTCATCGCATCCTCCACACAGGA
Organism: Dolichotis patagonum; assembly: GCA_004027295.1. Lineage (NCBI taxonomy): Eukaryota > Metazoa > Chordata > Mammalia > Rodentia > Caviidae > Dolichotis > Dolichotis patagonum. The sequence continues at coordinate 110,882 of PVJX010000160.1, read as the reverse complement.
CTGGGCCCTGTCTACGGTGTCCCCCCAGTTCAGGATGGGCTGGCAGAGCTCCAGCAGCCTACCTGGGCTGCGATGCCCCCCAGGCCCGTGGCATCACCCCCGCTGCTGGCATGCGTGCCCGTGGTCCAGGTGATGGACTCATAGTTGAAGATGGTGAAGGAGACCTTGCCGTCGGTGATAAGAATGGTCTGGAATGTGTTGACCTGCCAAGAAGAGAGGGCTGGTGGGGCTGCCCTGCAGGCCCCGCACCTGCGTCTGTCTCCCTCCTTGACAGTCAGCCAGGTAGGACCTCGATGGTCCTGTCAGCCAGTACAGGGTCCTACCCCACTCCCCTCATGGCTGCTGGGCCTGGGACAGGTAAGTGAAGCACACTGGATGGGAACAGGATGGGGGCAGGATCCCTCACTCCCAATGGGGACAGGATGGGGGTACGATCCCTCACTCCCAAGGGACTCAGGCTCCCACCAAGGAGAGTCACACAGAGAGTTAGCACACTACCAAATCTGCCAGATCTCTTGTGTGCAGTGAGCAAAAACAAAAAAAGAAAAAAGAAAAAGATGAAAAGGAACCAAGGAAAAGTAGATTTTAATAGGCTTAGTCAGGCATGGTGGCATATGTCTGTAATCCTAGCACTTGGGAGGCTGAGGCAGGAGGATCACTGTGAGGCTGAGGCCAGTCTGGGCTATACAGACTCTCTCAAAAAACCTAAAATAAAAAAAGTTATATTTCATCGTTTCTGTGGAATTCTAGAAATCCTAGAAGAAAATAGAAGCCAATATGTACAGCATCTCTAGGAAGGAGAAGTGTGATATTTGCTAACAGAAAAATCCAAAGTCTGTTTGTACCTTTGAGCATAAAAAACTTCTGAACAGTGCTGCAAGATCAAACAGAATGGAAATAGTGAAGAAAAGGGATCTATAATATATGGTGCCACAAAACTACTGGCATCCTTAACTCCAGAAGAAAGGACCAAAAGTATTTCAGAAAATATGCAAAGGACGAAGAGACCAAGTACAGCAGAGCACAGGCAGCCAGTGACACTGGAGCAGGTTCAGTGTCACTAGGAATGAAGGTGTGTAAGATTCTAGACAAGCCTTTCAGCCAGGCGCAGCGGCACACACCTGTCATCCAGTGCTCTGAGAGGCCGAGGCAAGAGGAGCATACATTTGAGCCCAGCCTGGGCAACAGGTCTAGGAATGTGGCTCAAAGTGAAGGCCTGGGTTCAACCCCTTGCGCTGAGAAAAAGCCAGCAAGTGGGCAGGAGGCAAGGACGTGGGTGGGCAGGTAGGCGGGCAGGCAGCAGGCTAGCCAGCAGGCGGGCAGGCTCACTTTCCTGTTTGCTGTCTGTATGGTTGGCAAGGAATGAAGAGGACGGCATGCTGAGCTGGGTATCCAGAAGGAGGCCAGAGCGGGAACCTTCTGAACAGGACTTCTGCTCCCTGAGTACATGGCCACATAGCCCAGGCCACCTCCAGGGACCCTGTCGGAATGCCACCATCCATAAAGGCACTCTGGTCACACAGTGCCCCCTCTGCACCATGCAGCCTGTCTGCACTGCGGCCCGGGTCAGACAGCCCCGGGTGGCGTCTGGCACCAGGCTCCTGAGCAGGCATGGGAGAGCGGGGGCCTCACAGCAGGCAGGCAAGCAAGTCGCTCTGCTGCAGGAAGCCAAAGCTGGGCGCTGAAGCTCTGCCCACCATGCATGTGGGTGGCAGGAAGGATGGAGGTCGGGCTGGGGAGCTGTGGAGCCCCAGCTGTGAGGGGTGAGGTGTCAGTGCATGAAGCATACTCGTCCACTTCTGTCTGTGTACCTGCTCCCGTATGTACCACCTGGTGAGTCCAGGCCTTGGGACTGGCCATCTGTGCCACCCATTACATGGCTGAGTCTGCCCCCTTACTAGTGACTGTCCTGAGGCTGGCCTCTGCCCATTTGCTCTGTCCCCAGTGCCCAGAACACTGCCCGGCACAGAGGGGCCTTAGGAGGTGTCCACTGAGTGAGCAGAGGCCCCAAATGGGCACCTGCATCCTGTCCTGCACCTTGGGAGTGGGTGCCAGCTTTGGCAGGTGCAGTTCAGCACCAGGTACAGGCCTGGCATAGTGAGTCAGCCCTCTACCCCCAAGCTAGGCAGCCTCTGGCTTCTGAGCTAGCATACCTGTGCTGCTGCCTGGCATCAGCCGGGAGAAGGCACTCGAGGCAGTGGAAGCCCTGCAGCACGGGGCCACCCTGGGCCTCTGATGCCCGTCTCCCCAGGGGGTTCCTGGGGTTCTGCCAAGGCCTGGGGAGCATGAGGCCCCACCTGCTTGCCTGCTCCATGGCCTCAGCCAAGTGATGGGGGTGGGGTCCAGGCTGTCTGCCCCTGGGGATGGATGCTGAGGGTCCTGGCCAAGAAGCGTGCTGCACTCACGGGGGAGGAGGAGCTGCCTCCAAAGAAGGTCACTCGGTACCACGTGGCGATGAAAACCCAAGTGGCCGAGAAGTCCACAAGCTCAGGGAAGTAGCGCCTGATATCCGCGGTGGCTCTCTGCAGCGTGGCTGCGTCGGTGGCCTCCCGGTAGTACACGTCACCTGCGCGCCGGTTGTCCACGTCTGCCCAGAAGGCCGCCACCACACAGCGGTCCTGGGCGATGGGGAAGGCAACAGGCGTGAACTGAGAGACCTCCTTCAGGAACGAGACGATCCCGTTATTGTTCACCTGCGGGCGGAAAGCCGAGGGTGGGGTTGGGGGACAGGTGGCTCTGTCAGGCCTGGCTCTGCCACCTGTGGGCGAGTTTCCCAGAGCACAGCGGGTCTGCTTTTCCTGCTGTGATGCTCTGTGGTCGGCGAACACCAGTTGCCTCGGGCTGAACCACTGCATCAGCCCCCAGGTGGTTTAGGCAGTGACTGGGTCGTGAGGGTGGGGCTTTCACGAATGGGATCTGTGCCCTCGTGGAGGAGCCCAGAGAGCTGCTTTCTGCATGTGAGGACACAGTAACAAGACCCACTTAACAGCCGAGAAGCAGGCCTTCTTGGTCATGGAATCCGACAGGGCCTTGCTCTTGGCTTCTTGTCTCCAGAACTGTGAGAAACAAACCCCTGTTGTTCATAAGCTGCCCAGTCTGAAGCACTTTGTTTTAGTGCTTCAGGTCGTCTGTGGAGACTGAGGTGACTGAGACAGCCACCCCAAACTCACCGGGGTGCTTGGCCAGAGCACCAGACTCCTGATTATGTGAATCTGCTGCCTGGGAGTGGGGATCGGAACTGGGCCTTTGGCAAAGGTGCCAGGCTTCCCTTGGGTGATAGCGTGCTGTGTCATTCAGCTCCTAAGGTCACCAACAGAGAGCAGGACACAGGGGCGCCTTGGGTCCCACAGACTGCTCTCTGTGCGGCAAGGACCGTCTTCACCCAGACGGTGTGGACACCCATAGGAAGAGCAAAGAGGAACCCTCATTATGCTATGGATAAGGAGGACTCGCAGGAGACCAGAGCCCCAAACACTCGATTCTTGCACACCACGGTCACTGGCAACAAAAGAAAACATCACAAGACTCTAACAACAAATTAAAAAGTCAGTCCACAGGAATGGGAGAAAACATCTGATATACATCCGATAAGGGATTCATACCCAGCCCAAAAAGAATTCTTAAAATTTAACAACAAAAGATAAGCAAGCCCATTCTAAAGTACAGAGGACCTGGGCAGACACTTCTCCAAGGAAGACAGGCAAACTGTCAGTAGGCCGGGATGAGATCTCACCACCCTCCACAGTAAGAAGTGCAAACCAAAGCTCCAGCGAGACCTGCGTGCTGGGAAGGCTCTGAGAAACCGCCTCAGCACAGAGTCACAGCATCAGCATCGTTGCCTTGGTGGCTGGGGGGAGGAGAGACAGGAGCCCTGTGCGATGTTGGGGGTGGGGTGTGAAATGGTGCAGACACCGTGGGAAGACAGTGGCTCCTGGGCAAGGTGCAGACAGAACCCTTACACGAGAGATCTGCATTGTCAGCCACACCCATTGCATCTCTATTCACAGCCGCTAAACGCTAGACATGACTGCAAGGCCCACTGAAGAACAAAGGTGGGAACAGAAGGCAGCGTTTGCACAGGGCGGGATGCCCTGGCTTGATGATCCTGATAGTGATCCTGATTGCATGGAGGAAACTTAGACATCATGAGTGTCACATGCCAGTGACAGAAGGACAAGCTCTATATGATGCCACTTACACAAGGTCCCTGGATGTCAAAGTCACAAAGGCAGGGAGGAGAATGGTGGTTTACAGTGGCGGGGTGGGGGGCAGCAGGGAGCGGTCACTGAACAGTACAGTTTGGTCTTGAAGGGGAGGCGGTCTGTCCTGTGGGGGCTGGGGAGGCTGAGTGAGGTGTAAGTTTGGTACCGATGCCTCGCACCCTGGAAGAGGGGCAAATGTGGGGGCAGGCAGGGCGAAAAGCATTAGGAACAGTAATAACAAAAGAAGACATTTCAGAGAATCAAACAAATAGGATAAGAAGCCAAATTTCAGAAATTAAGGCAAAAGAATAGACTTAAGAGTAGATTTAATGGAATTATAGAGAAATGAGTGAGCTGGAACTAAAGTGCAGGTCAGAAGGAACCACTCAGAATACAGGATGAAGGCTAAAGGATGGGAACACAAGAAGAACACCATGAAAAGGCACCGCACCACAGGCACTGCTGGGGACAGCAGAGGTGGGGGCGTGCAGCAAGGGTGGTGCTGAGAGCTCCAGAGCTACAGGCGACATCTTGGCCACACACCAGCAGTCCCAGGGACACACCAGCCAGCCAAAGGGTGACATCCAACAAATCTGGAGATACAGAGAGCCAATGCCAAGGAGATGACTGCAGAGGACAAAGCAGAATGGTTACCATCAAGGGACAGGAGAGTGGGGAGTATACCCCCAGGGTGCTGCAGAAAGCGGAGCCCACAGCCAGCCTCACACCCAGCAGGGCATCCTCTGCTACTGAGCCAAGGTACAAATAATTCCAATGAGTTAATAAGGATAAACTGATAAATAATAGATAAGCAGTGGGCTCACATGTAAAGAAACACTGGTGGATCACCTTCAAGTTGCAGGGAAATGTAAGGCCAGACTTGCAAGAAGAAAAAACGTAAAAGAAGTCCTGTGCATCCATATAAGTGGACAGTGACCATTTAAAGAAGTGATACATGATGCCTGATGGAACTGTACCACGAGTGTACAATTCAGCATAATGATAGCAGATAAACAGAGAGGATAAAGTGTCCCAGGCCACTGTGCCCTCCAGGGCAGGGCTAAGGGATAACAGAACAATGACCATTAACGAGTTAGTAATGTCTGCAGTACTGTCCAGGGCATCACTGAGGGAATAGAAGCCACATGTGAGGGGATGAGATGAGATGATTAAAACCTGAAGCATGGTAAGAGAGTAGAGAAGAACATGTAAAACAGAATGAATAGTGCAGAGAAGATGGTAAACTGAAATACAGCTATACCAGTCATGTATTCAGTGAAAATGAATTAAATGTTCCAGTTTAAAGATAACCTGTCTAAGTGCTAGGCAAAAGATAGCTGGTACAGTGGCACTGCCATCAAATAAAACAGAGACCCTAAGGTAAAAGCGAAGCATTATCCTGATACCAAAATGAACACAGACACAAAAGTTCTCAATAAGATACTGGAAAACAATGCAGCAAATCATCAAAAAGATTATACACAATGACTAAGTAGGATTCACCCCAGGGATGCAGAGATGGCTCAACATATGCAAACCAATAAACATAATACATCATATTAACAGAGCCAAGGACACAAACCATATGAGCATCTCAGTAGACACAGAAAAAGCATTTGACAAAGTCCAACACCCATTCATGATTTAAAAAAAAACTTACAGAAAATTGGAATAGACAGACTTTATCCCAATCTGATAAAAGCCATCTACGACAAACCAAGAACCAGCATCATACTAAATGATCAAAAACTGAAAATTTTCACTCTAAAATTAGGAGCGAGGCAAGGATGTCAACTTCACAATTCCTATTCAATATAGTTCTGGAAACATTGGCCAGAGAAATTAGAACATGATAAAGAAATAAAAGGAATAAAGAGAGAAAAGGAAGAAGTTAAATTATCATTATTTGCTGATGACATGATACTTTACATAGAAGATCCCCAAAACTCCATCAAAAGACTTCTAGATTTAATAACCAAAGCCAGTAGTATATCTGGATACAAAGTCAACACTCAAAAATCAATGGTGTCCCTGTACACAAATAACAAAGTCACTGAGAGAAATTAGGGAAACTACACATTTCACAATGGCATCCCCCAAAATTGAAATACTTATGAATCAATCTAACAAAGGAAGTACATTGAAAACCACAGTCCTCTGAAAGGAGATCAAAGAGGGTATCTGAAAATGGAAAGATATCCCTTGCTCTTGGGTAGGAAGAACCAATATAGGGAAAATGGCCATAATCCCAAAATTGTTATATATATTTAATGCAATCTTGATCAAAATACTAATAGTACACATCACAGAATTAGAGAAAACAACTCTAAAATTTATTTGGAACCAGAAAAGACCTGGAATAGCAAAAGCAATTCTGGGCAACAAGGCAAGGCAGGGAGCATCACAGTCCTTGACTTGAAATTGTACTACAAAACTACAGTGATAAAAAAAAAAGCATGGTACTGGCGAAACAAACAGATGAACAAACACAGATCCGAGGATCAATGGTACAGATTAGAAAATGTAGAAATAACTCCAGGTATACTCAACCACCTCATCTTTGACAAAGGAGCTAAATGCCTTCACTCCATGCCTTCACTGGAAGAAAGACAGCCTCTGTAATAAATGGTGCTGGAAAAACTGATTTTCCACATGCACTAAACTAAAATCGAAATGGACCAAAGATCTAAATACTAAAACAGAAACACTAAATCTGCTGAAAGAGAGAATAGATTGAACTCTTGAAGACATAGGTACAGGCCTGTTTGTTAGGAACAAAACCCTGATTGCACAGGAAATACCCTAAAGAATCAACAAAGGGATCTCATCTTATTGAAAAGGTTTTGCGCAGCAAGAGAAACCAACAACAGAGTGGAGACAACCCATAGCATGGGAAAAAAAATTTGGCAGCTTTTCCTCAAAGGACTAATACTTAGAATATATAAAGAACTAAAAAAAAAAACTAGATCCCCAAATTTAAAGACTCAATCCAAAATTGGACATCTGAAATGAATAGACACCTCTCAGATAAAGAATTGGAAAATGTTCAACATCATTGGTCATTCAAGAGATGCAAATTAAAACCATGCTGAGATTCCACCTCACCCCAGAAAGAATGGCTATTACCAACAAACCAACCAATGATAAATGCTGGCAGGGCTGTGGGGAAAAAGAAAACCTTCTCCAGTGTTGGTGGTAGTGTAAGACTGGTGCAACCACTGTGGAAATCAGTGTGCCGATTCCTCAAAAAAACTAAAACTAGAGGTTCCATGTGACCCAGCTATTACCTTTCTTGGTATCTCCCCAGAAGAAAAGCATCATACCATAGTGATATATGCAGCAGAGTTTATGAATGAATAAAGAAGATGTAGGCTTTTTAAAATACAATGGAGTACTACTCTGCCATACAGAAGTATAAACTGATACATTTCTAGGTAAAAAGACACACCTTGAGATTATATTCTTTTTTTTTTCTACCAGGAATTGAACTCACGACCTCACGTTTTCCAGGCAGATGCTATGTCACTGAGCATCCTCAGCGAGACTACACTCTTAAGTGAAATAAATCGGACACAGGTTCAAATATTGCATGGTTTCTCTGGTGAGAGAAACTGGAAGAGTAAAGACCAAAATATACAATAGACACTGTAAAATAGGAAGAAAATATTCAGATGGGAAGATAAGGAAGGGGTAGGGGGTAAGGAAAGAAGTGTCAAAAAAAAGAGAATAGAAGGAAAAAAACAAAGCCTTTATCAATAAGGAGGAGGAAGAGAGGTTAAAGGGAGAGGAATGGGAAAAAAATGGAAGAATCAAGATATATCATGTACAGGTACAAGTTCCCTGTGATGAATGTTATTGTTATATATACCTGAAGCATACCAATAAAAGAGAAAACCTAATTTTTATATGATCATTATTTATAGAATCATTAATTTTATATAATCAATATGTAATTTTATATAATCATATTATATAATTTTTATAGAATCACTCAAGAAGTTGCATAAGTTCTCAAAATTTTCCCACCAAGAAAGCTCGAGTCACACGACAGTGCTGTGAGTCCTACTTAACGTTCGAGAAAGAATCCAGGGTCCACAAACTTCCGGATGGAACGGTTCATGCCAAGAGCCCCGCCAGCCCTGCAGTGACAATGCCTGCTTCACCCCTGTCCAGCTGCCAGCACCGCACCGGAGTCGTCACCCTGCGGCCCTTTGGCCTGAACGCAGGACGCATCATTCCCACAACCGGGCGGGGCTGTGCAGGAACACAAGCTGTGTGTTCCACTGAGAAACCAGCTCCTCTGTCATGAAATTCCACTCATGAACTTAAATTGCTCATTTAACGGGCTGAAGGAGATCAGAGAATCATTTCAGTGCACACAGGGGGTTTAATACAGCACCCGTGGGTGACAGAGGTCTGAGTACTCGGGACGGAAGGAACAGTCTTAACCTGAGGAGGTGACATCTCTCGAGAGGTTGGGGATCTTGCCCCCAGGCAGGTGGGAAAATGAGCTGAAAATCAAAGGATCGGAAGGAGAGGGGCACAGCCGCCCTGAGTCGTGCATGTGTGAACGGGGACACAGAAACACAGGAGAATCTGCGGGCGAATACTGAGTCAGAACTAAGCAGAGCTTTCGTTTAGTTGTTAGACATAAAATGAAGAAATGCAGAAAGTCTACTGTAATGCTACCACACACAGGCAACACAGAAATTAAGATCCAAGAAAGGACACTACGTAGCATAAAAGTCAAACACACGAGACTCTACAGTCAGTTTCCAGGCCTCACTGGAGATGCTGAAGGTGACCTAAATGCACCACGTCCTTGGGCAGCGTGATGGTGGCTTAGCGGGAGGCTGGGGGAGGCCATAGAGCAGGGTCCTTCTTGCAGGGGTAGCTCAGGGCTGGTGGGGTGGGGTTCTGGAGACCCTGGGGTCTGCCCGACATTTACCTGCTCCCTGCACATTTAGTCCAGAACCCTGGTCTGCATGTCTTAGGGAAGAAGCCATGGCCATGTTGGGCAGGGCCATAGCCAAGGACCTACCATGAGGTCCCTGGCGCCAACGCAGCCACCTGTGCCCTGCCTTCATGCCCCCCTGTTCCCCCCCACCCCCACTTTCCTGTCTGCCTGCTCACCCTGGGTGGTATGTACCGAGCCTCTGGCCCACACGGGTCCAGTCCTCCTCTCTGGCCCCACCCGACTGCTGCTGCCCTCTCCCTGGCAGGCGTGGGCTAGGCTGGGCCAGGAGCCTGGGGGTCCAGGAAGGGTGCAGAACAAGCCAGCCTTGTTTACCTACCAGGAATGCCCAGCACCGGGACCATAGCAGAGTGGACAGTGGGGCCCAGGTGACCAGCTGGAGGTTCCCGCACCTGAACAGGAGCCTCCCGATGTCTCCAGATGAGACAGCAGGGCAGCAGGGCTGGGTCCTTGGAGCAGCGCCCCCACCCAGCCCTGGCACGTCACCTTCCCCAGGACAGCAGCTTCACTGATTTGTATCTGCTCGCAGCACCCTGTAAAACACACAACATGATCCAGACCCCAAAAACCAGGGGACACCGTGAGACCATGTCCCCTGCTGGATGTCATGGAGAGGTGGGAGTGTGTGCTGGGCACTGTGATGGAGTTGTGTGTTTAACACTCAGCCCTGACCCTTGGAGGCACCTAAGAAACCTGACCAGTACCTGGGTATTCCCTGGGGTCCAGGACCCGCACCAATGCCATGGGGCACTCACAGAAACACAAGCCCCTAAGGGACGCTCCCCCCACCACCACCACTGCAAGGAGGGAGGACTGTGCTCCTCAGGGACTTGCAGGCTAGGGTGCTGCACTTAGCACCCCAGCCCTCCAGGTCTCCCCGTGGCCAGCTTCCTGTCTCCTCCATCTGGCTAAGCACCTACTGCTGAGAACAAGGCTGCTGCCTGGATGACACAGCCAGAGTGGACTCTGCAAGCAGCTGCCTGGAGTCCGTGCAGTGGACAGGGCCTGTGAGTCCCTGGGCAGCCCTCCCTTTGCAGGCTGGGGTCGGCCAGCTGGCCTCTCGGGCCTCGCAGGGCGGAGTGTCCTCTCCCCTCTGAACGGGTGGGAGTGCCGTTCAGCTGCCCTGCTCCCTCTGGAGGCCCCAGGCCACAGGCAACAGGAAGCTGCAGTGGCTTTGTGAGCATTGAGGCTGCTGCCGTGGGTGGGGGAGGTGCTGGTGGCATTTCTGAGGTGGATGTGGCTAGGCAAGTGTGGAACATCCCAGCAAGCTCTGGAGGCAGGTGTGTCATGGGCCTGGAGCCCACACCTGGCCAGCGTGGACCCCCAAGCGAGGGCTTCTGGGGGGAGGGTAGAGGGGGACAGGGTCCCTGCGTGGCCTTGGAGGGATGAGGAGCCTCGGACCAGTGCCCAGCTCTGCAAATGTGGATCAGATGGGCGTTGCCTCGGTTCCTGGCTTTGATTCTTCTGCCAAAAATCAAACAATAAAGCCCCTGAGGCATTTTATAAGCTTGTTTTGAAAAATGTACATATGCCTTTTATTTCCTGGCAGCTTTCCGGGTATTAGGATTCCTCCCGCGGGTGTGGTGGGGGTTGGCGTACTGGGCAGCAGGTGGGCAGGATCACGGGGGGGGCCTTCATGTCCAGCCCTGGAACAGGGGTCAGGCCTGGCTGAGCAGCCAGCTCAGTCAGGTTGCAGAGGGGACAAGAGAGTCACCAGGGGTCTCAGTGACCCTGAGAGGGTGGGGAGCAAGCAAGTGGACAACCAGAGACCTCTGGAGGAGGGGTCTGGGGAGGTAGGGAAGAACAAGGGCCTGCAGTGTCCTGCTGTGCTCTCCTGTCTGCTGGTTTCCATGGCAGCTCTGCTTTTGGCCCTGAGCCTCGGCCCCAGCTGGGCGGAGCTGGGAGCCCAATGCCCTGTGCCTGGCTGTCCTCAGAATTCTGCTCCTGCCTCACTGCACACCTGGCCAGGTACCCTCCAGTCTGGTGTCCCACAGGGCCATGGCCCACAGGGGCCCTGGACACGGCCACCAGGGACATCAGGGACGGCTTCATCTTGCAAGTGCATCCACCCCTCCTCTGCCTCCACCACTGGCTTCTCACAGGGCCTTGTGCCCCCAGCCTGCCTCCCTTTCAGGGAGAGGGGCCTCCTGTGGCCACCTCTGTCTGCACCCACTGGTCCCTGGGATCTCCAAGCTGAGCATGGCATGCCCCCTACCCCCACATACCTGAGACCCTCATTCTGCCACTGGACTCCTGGGGACAGTCAGCTGCCACACCTCTGGGACCCATCCCAGTATCTCAGGGGGCCCCCAGGCTCCTGTGCCTGCTCCATGCCCATCCCACCTGCTGTCCAGAGCAGGAGGCAGTGAATGGTGGCCAGAAGCCAGCTCAGGGCCCAAGGGGCCAGGCCTGACCCTCAGTGCAACTCAGACAAGCTTGGGGGACATGTGGGCCAGGGCTGCCTCCACAGAGGGGATCAGGGCCAGGGGCCTGTGCCCAGATTCTGTCCCACTCCCCAGTCTGGACTGCAGAGCCCACACTGGGCTGAGCAGGTGCTGGTGTCCAGGCACTGGGGAGCAGGGGAGAGATGGATACAGTGGGTGCTTAATCACCTGCCTGGCTGCATGAGGGGCTGGCTGAGCCAGGCCGGGCATGTAGCCCCCCTGAAGAGGAGACAGATGCGCCTGGGTGCAGGGGACACTAGGGAAGCTCTGTGTATGCCTCCCAGCCATCTTGGAGGACTTCACGGTCCAGCAGGGAGAGAACAGAGCGCCGTATTAAGCCGTCCAGGGGGCAGGTGCGCACCATGCATCATTAATTTGGGGGAAGTGTGTATGCCAAGTCAACAGCCAGGGGTCAGTTAAGCCTGTTGCAGTGGCCAGGAAGCTTCCACGGGATGGAACATTATATTCTCATTAACAGCACATCTCCATGGCAGATTTAAGGCATGGGCCAATGCTGAAAATGCAAACGTAGAAATCTGTTTGGAATGGCAGCCCCAAGTTTGTTTTGTAAAACTCTAAATGGCTCAAAAACAGAGCAGGAAGAAAGGCACCAAACATTCAAGGCTGAATTTCTGGGTGGTAAAATTATGGATGTGACATCACTGTGATCACAAAATGACTACCAAGGATTTGCCGTGCAGCTTCTAGGGGTTGGCCCTGTTCTGGAGGCCAGAAGCACAGTGGACAGAAAAGACCAAAATGATTTTAACGCTAAAATAAAAGGCACGGCTGTTGCTCAGACACGGGCTCACTAAGCCTCGGCATGGCTGGGCACAGAGGAGACGAGCCTTACAGGGGCCACAGGAGGCCCTTAGGGTGGACATGGCTGGACTGGAGGCTGCTTCCTGCCAAGAACTTCCAGCTTCACATCATCGTCTGGAGCTGAGGAGAGGAGCTGTTGGTGGCCAGGCAGGGGTGTGGCCAGTGTGCTTTGGGGCAGAAGGCAGAAGGCACTTGCTAGGGACCCCCATTTCGGCAATTTTATGTGCTGATGTAACGTCACACTTACATTAGAACTGCAAGAGCTCTGCAGAAATGCCAGGACCCTCTCACCAGCGCCACACTAGTGTCTGTCCTAGGCATGAGCTACAGTCAGGCTGTGTGTTTCCCACAAGATGGCGGGGACACGCGTGAGAGCAGATCGGCCTGCAAACGCCTACGTCAGGGAGCTGACGGAGACATGGTGCCGAGAGAGCCATCCTCACCCTGCGCAGGTCCGCCGTTATTTACTCATTTATGTCCCGGTGAGGGTGTGGACTTCTCTTCATCTGCTGTTACCACCACCATCTCCTACAACGTTCACACTCTTCCAGAGCGGGCCAGCATGGCCCCTGCCATGGCCTCTGTGTCCTCCTGGAACCTTTCCCTTTCTCTCTGAATGTTTCCCACCCTATGGCACAAGACACACTTTCCGCCACACTCTGGTCCTCCCGGGACCCTGGTCTCCGAGGTGGAGGCTGGTGTCCAGCTCCAAGCCAAGCGCTCTGAGAGCTCAATGCCACTGGGTGTCATGACTTCCGTTTCCTCAGGACAGGGTCAGGAAAGAAGTCGCATGCCGTGCAACAAAGCGACACATTCTGAGCAGTGTGTCACAGGTGACTTAGTAGCTGAGGTCACGACAGACTCTGGATGGCAGCGACCCATCCATTACCATGGGCCTGGTGCCAGCAGGCGACGCAGCAGGCACGGGAGGGAGCTGTATTGTTTTATAAGTCAACAGAATCCATTTAAATAACAATAAAAGCATAACACAGGGTATAGGCAGCCCAGTGCCGTGGTTTTTATTATCATAAGCCAGCACCAAGCACAACTGTGTGCGCCACACTTTCCGGAGACTGGCAGCCTGGAAGGTTTGTTTACACCAATGTCACCGAAAATACACAAGCAGTGTTTGCATGAGAAGCTGGGAGGGTGCCAACACTAGCAGGCGACAGGAATTTCTCAGCTCCGGGATAATCTCATGGGACTAATGTGTGTGTATGGTCAGTCATCAGCCGGAACACCCTTACACAGCACGGTGTACCCTATGTCTGAACTCACCACCCAGACAGCACACACATGTGCGTGTGCTCCGGGTCTGTAACATCCGTCCAGTCCCGACCCAACACAAAGGCACTGCAGGGCGCCATGCTTCCGCTCTCCATGTCTGCAGCTCTGTCTCCCACAGGAGGCTCCATAGCACTCGGGGTTCCGGAATCCCACCCTGTACACAGAGCCATGAAAGCACAACTATCTGGGAGCTGAATATATGTTTACCAGTCCTTTTAATTTACTTTGCAGGTATACAGTCAAACACTGTATTAAAAATTATTTGCTAAAATCAGTAGATAATAATTATAAACTATTATAAATACTAAAAATATGCTCAGAACTCAGTGGGATACAGTGGTGCACATCTATAATCCCAGCACTTGGGAGGCTGAGGCACGAAGATCACCACAAGTTCAAGGCCACCCCAGGCTACATAATGAATTCAAGCCCAGCTGGCACTACACAGCAAGACCCTGTCTCAAAACCAACCAAAGCAAACCAAGCCATGTTCAGAATATAAATGAAAACATCAACACAAGGAGGAGAGGAACAAAAAGTGCAGAAAAGATCTAAAGGACTTCCATAAGAAATAAAAATTGACATGAAAATAAACAAGTGAGACGAATAATAGGTCAGACATAGCAGAAGAAAAACGATGTGAACTTGAAGACATAACTAGGGAAATAACCAAAATGCAGGACCAGAGAAAGAGCAACATGTTGGAGAGCTCCGGGCCAGCCGTACACAGTTTGATGCACATATAATTTGAGTCTCCAAATGAAAGGGACAAAGAACTGGAGACAAATATTTGCAGATGGCTGAGAGTTTTTCCAAGTTTCCTGAAGACTATGTATAGTACCTACAAGTCACAGGTCTTAATGAGCCTCAAAGAGAAGAAAAGAAATCTAAAGAAAAAAATGCACCTAAAATAAAATTGCTGAAATATGGTGCTAAAATCTTGAAAATGATAAGAGGAAAGGGATGCAGCACATGAATGGAACAAAGCAAAGAGCTACAGCAGACTCCAGCAACCACGGAGTAGCAGGTTTACAAACTGGAAACGAAAACAGAAGGAAACCCCTCCAACCACTCAGGCACCCTAGAACTCCACACCGCTTCAGCAGCCACAGCCTTCAGATCTGAGAGTAAATAAATTTTCAGATAAGATAGCTTATGCCCAGCAGGTCTGTGCAAGAGAAACACTGCAGGAAGTTTTTCCTGCAAAGGAAATGATATACAATGCAAGTCTGGATCTAAGAGCGATTGGGAACAGAGAACGTGTGGGTAAACATAAAGGGCTTTGGCTTTGGTTTGGTTTTGCTACTTAAGGCAGTATCTCAGTATGGAGTCCATGCTGGCCTTAATCTCGCCATCTTCCTGCCTCAGCCTCTCAACTGCTGTGATTGCAGGTGTACATCACTGGACCAGGCTCTAGGCTTTCTAGTTTTTAAATCTCTTTAAGTGATAACCATTTACAGTAAGAACACTGTGTTATCAGTTTTATAAAGTATGTAATGTTTCTGACAACAGCTTGAAGGCCAGAAGAGGGTAACACTCCTATGAGGCTATTTGAAGGAACAGAATATTTGAAGGTAGACAACATGCATTTAAACCTAGAGCAATGGTTGAAAATAGGTACTGATAAGCCAACAATTGAGAAACCATGAAATCATTTTTAAAAACCCCCAAAAGAAGGAATATAAAGAACACATGTAACAAACAGGAAGATGGTAAGTTGAAACTCAATCATA
Source organism: Dolichotis patagonum (assembly GCA_004027295.1). NCBI lineage: Eukaryota > Metazoa > Chordata > Mammalia > Rodentia > Caviidae > Dolichotis > Dolichotis patagonum. Next base: position 95,419 of record PVJX010000160.1, on the reverse strand, counting down.
TGAAAAACACAAAAAAGATAAATGGTTTAAATACACCAATAAAAAGATGTCCAGACTGGATGAGGAAAGATTAAGGCCACACTTTTTTTGCCCTTACCAGAATGAGAAGCAGGCACCTGTGGGCAAGGTGCCGTGTGGGCTTTGCTGGCAATTTTACTGGAGAAGTGGCCCTGTCCGTCCCTTGGGGCTGCAGCTAATCAGTGCTGCTTGTACCCAGTACCCTCGCAGCTGGGACCTGGCCTCTCCTGGCATTCTGGCCCGTCTCTCTTGGGAGCCCCCCTTCAATGTCAGCTCTCTCCACACACCAGGCAGCCTGGCCCCCCCAGATGAGGGCTCTGCCTGCCCCTGGACTCCAGCTCCTACAGTGGGAAAGAGGCCTATGAAGGCAGAGGGTGCCACCGACAGCAAACCCATGACTTCTGTCACCCTTACAAGCTGCTGCGGCTGTGCCCCCAGGCCCACCTTTCTTCTTGTGCACATCAGACGTGCACCCCCACCTGGCTCCCCAGTGAGCCCTCTTTCTGCAGGTCCTGTGGGGAGTTGAGCCAGGCTGCGTGCAACAGGACTGGCACACGCAGTCCCTGTGGCTCCATGTGCAGGAGCGAAACCCAGCCCAGACCACCCTGCTGAGGGGCTTGGGAAACCATGCCATGTGCTGATGGTTACCAGGTAGGTGTACAGGGGACACACCCCTGGCCTCTTGGGGGTGGCATGTCTGCCACTGCAGCCCTGGGACAATCAGCCTGGCCTGCCATAGACTGGCTCCATGAGGACAGATGGGGTGCGTGGCTTCAGGGGGACAGGTCCCAGAAGAGAATGCAAAGGTGCACCTGATCCAGGTCAGAGTCGTGGAGAGCAGCCCAAAGGCAGAAGGGGCAGGGAGGCACTGCAGCCTCAGTTTCCTTATCTGTGCCCAGCAGCCTTGGCTCCTGCCCGACTCTACCTTCCTGAGTCCAGCACCACACGTGATTATGCCTGTGGCACATGGGTAGCCATCACTGTCACTGCTGTCTGGCCAGCAGCTCTGTCCTGTGGAAAACCTGTTCTGACCCACAAGAACAAACTGGCCTGAGTGTACACAGATCTGGCAGTGGACAAAGGAGAGGAAAGTACTGCCCACCCTGCAGAGATGGTAAACTGAGACTGACACAAGGACTAGCAGAGGTCACCAGCTGCCTGTGAGCAATGACACGAGGGAGGGCAGGGCTGGATGTGGTTCTCAGGATTGGGGGTCAATGCAGGCTGAGCAGACAGGCAGGGGTTCCCAGAGGTACTTCTGGCCAGCAGGAGTTCAGGTCAACAGGCCAAGTTGACAGCAAGTTGCCTGTGGGTTCTGCAGGGACATAGCTTACCCCGACCGCAGACCTTCCTGCCTCCCATTTGGGGCTCCTCAATTCTTGGATTGGCCCTAAAGCTTTCCAGATGATAAGGAGGGTGAAATGTTTCTAAGATGCAGTGGTCAGCAATTGTCACAATGTTTGAGAGTCCACCCCAGAGGTGCAGCTTGGACAGGTAACCGCTGGGCCCACCTGGCCTCTCCGCCACCAACAAAAGGATGTGTCCTCAGGCCACAGCTGGGCTCCTGGTGCCATGTAGACCAAGATCTTCCTGTGTGACCTCAAGAAGCCCAGCGGCTGGGGATGCACCCACCATAGGGAGTCCCACCCCTGCCTCCACCCATGTGGGAGGACTGACTACAGCAGCCCCACAGCTGCACGGGTCCGGAAGCACAGCGTACACCACTGCCCTCCGCACACAGAGCAGCAGCACCCCTACCCTGCAGCATTACCCTCATCGGGGTTCAGAACCGTAGTAATCAAATGTCCGCTCAGCAATATCAGAGCCTCACAATGTGCCAGGTTTGGCCACTGTGACTTGAGAAAGAATGGGGGTCCCTTCTAGACAGGGTCCTGTGTGCACAGCAGACACTCTGGGTAGCTCCCCAGGACCTCAAGGAACACTGGTCTCACGCAGGGCACATCCAGCTTCTGCTGTGACGGTACACAGCACAGGGACATGACATTCCCTTTCCGCTCCTCAATCAGGTGCCGAGCCACCTCAGGCCAAGCACGAGGGCAGCAGAGCTGCACCTGAGGCCCTCTTCACCTGCTGCTGGGGCTGGGCTGGGAGCTACCCACACCACGCCTTGCTGACCAGGGGTGCTGCACACCAAACGGGGCAGGGCTGTCTGGGCTCCTCCAATCTGAGAAAACGCCTCCCCTCTCTCTCTTGGGCTTTGCCTCCACACCCCCCACACCTCGGGCCTGGTCGGACAGCACCCGCGGCTCTGAAGCCAGGTCCCTGGCGCGGCTCCCTGAAGAAGCTTGTTTCTTTCCTACTGAGCACACGGAAAGGTGGTGTGATGCACACAGTGTCCACATCGGCAAGCGTCTCCCTGATGGCATCTGTTTCAGGAAAAAGCTCTTGTGGAGATACGTGCTCTGCTACCAGCCAGAAGGCTCATTTCTGATGAAACCGTTTATTTTGCAAGCCGCTCTTTCCATGGAGAACAGCATCTCCCTGTGCGAGGGGCACCAAGGAGGATTTTGGCAAGGGTGGCTGTTCTGGGTGTGGTTGTTAAGAGGACCAACTGTTTTAATAATACCTTCACCTGTGATTTGAGGGAGAACGCTGAGTCTGGCTCAGATGGATAAGAAATGCTCTGACAGGGTCAGTCGGGGTGGTGTCACCGTGGGCTTTCACACTCCTAAGTATGTGGCCTCTTCTGGCTGGGCCGACTCTGAGCTGGCTCTCCTGGCCACTTCACACTCCCAGGAGTCCACTCTGCCCCTCTGGACAGTCCTGACCCACAGGGATGATCATGAGAGTATCCACACACACGCATGCACACGCACACAGCAGTGTCGCATCACCAGACACTGCCCTGCCTGAGGGAGGTCTGCCTGGGGCACAGGGAGGAAGCTATGTAGTCACAGTGGCAGACAGTGTGGAGTGCAGGGTGCTGAGGACTGTGTTCATGGTGGACAGGCCCGTGGACACAGAGTGCAGGACAGTGACAGCTGTGCAGAAGATTTGGCTGGGGGTGCTGGGGTGGGGGTAGGACTGCAAGTCAGTGTCCATGGAGAAGGTGACTGTTGGGGGGGGTGATAGTGGCAGCACTGACGGTGGAGGTGAGGGTGCGAACACTGGGGTTTGGTACCACGGATGACAGGCAGCGGTGGTGATGGAATTGGACCTGGCACAGGTCACAGCTGGGCAGCGGTGTTGAGGTGACTGGAGGCTGGGTTGGCCCATGTCTCTGGATGCAGTCAAGGGAATCTGGGCACCCACAGTGGCCCCCACCACATTCCACCCCTGCGGTGGCCCACCAGCGACTAGTCAGGGTCATCCCTGCAGTTCAGGGAGGGATCTGGCACTCAGGGAGGGATCTGGCTTGTCCTTCAGCCCCAGACATCCTCTAGGGAGTCCTGTCTGTGCCTGAGTGGCCGCACGGGGCGAAGAAGGCCTCCACACTGCCAGGGCTGCCAGCCCTGCCCACCCCATTTGCAAAAACAGCGGGAAGCCACTGCAGGAGGCCGGTCACAGCCTCCTGTCACTGGGCCTCCAGGGCCACCTGGGGACCTCGCAAGTGGCCAGAAGAGGGGCCGAGATGCTTACAGGCCAGGTGCCCACTCGGGAAACTGAGGCCAGGGCAGCGCGTCCGCTGCCACTTCTCCTTTTGCGAAGGGGCCTGCGCAGCACAGTCCCCGCGAGGCTGGACGCAGGGCCGGAGCGGGCAGCGCCGAGGTGTCCGGGCTGCGCCCCGCCCCGCCGCGCCTGGGCCGCGGTCCGCCTGGCGCGGAGCGCTGTCCTCATTCCACCCCGGCCGCCGCCGGGTGCCAAGTCCCGCGGCTGGAGTCGGGGGCGGGCGGCGCGGGACGGCCCGTTCCCGCGCCCCGGTACTCACGTAGAGGCCAGAGTGCTCGGCGCCGAAGAAGGGGAAGGGCACGGAAAGTGGCCGCAGCCCGGAGCCGCCGTCGTCCTGCTTCGGGGTCACGGCGTCTCCGCGCGCCGTGCCGAACGGGTAGAAGTCAGAGAGCGCCACGGCGCCGCGTGCCCCGCGCGCCCCGAGCCCCAGCACCGCGGCCAGCAGCAGCGCCCAGGCGGCGCCGCGCCGCATCACGAGTGCACTCCTGGCGGTCCCCAGCGCGCAGGTGGCCGCGCCGTCCAGGCTCCACTAGGGCGGTGGGGCAGCGGGCACCCTTAAATACTCTCGCGGCCCCCCGGGGGGCGGGGCGGGGCATGCAAATGAGATGCCCTTAAAGCGCTAGTCCAGTGGCCCAGGCTCCGCCCCGGCCGGTGTGACCCGAGGGCTTCCCTGGACCCGGGTGCGGATTGGCAGCCTGCCTGGGGCCGGCCTAAAGGAGGCGACTGGCCCCGCTGCGCAGTTTATCCAGATCTGGGACCTTAAGATGCCGCACTGCCGGGGACCTGGGGCATCAAGGCACCAAGCAGTATTTGCCTGCACCACGGGGGTAGACATTCCAGGGGAAGTTTCCTGCCTGTGCAGGTCCTGGCAGAGCAGGCCCTCCTCCAGGTCACTCAGGCCCTGGAGCCCACAGATGCTGCTGGCCTGCCTGGCAGGAGGCGCCCCAGGCGTCCCTGGTGTGGACTCAGTGTCCCCACTGGCTGTCCTCCCAGCTGGGACCTGGGGCAACACTCTGAGTCTCTGTCCCTCTGTAGCGGGGCTCACCTGGTTCCCCTGAGTTCCTGGACTCCGGACTCCTGCACCTTCGGCAGGAGTGATCCTATCTGCTCTCAGATCCCAGTGTTTGCCGAACTTGGGCCCTAAAGACAAGCGTGCACCCTGAAAGGTGGGTGGAGGAGCTGCACAACAATGGCTGCTGCCACCGAAGTGGTGGCCTCATGTTTAGCTCTTGTTTTTCTGTACTATTCCCTAAAATGTCTCCAATGGGCCTGTGCAAAGAACATGAAACATACTGCTAAGAGGCAATGGTAGATCCCCTGTGAGGGCCACGCTGGACTTTGTGGAGCGCCACCCCGGTCCCAGCTCCTAGCTGCGGTATCCAAGCTGGGCACAGGACAGGAGGAGGCTCCCACTGACTGCTCCTGAACCAGCACGGTGCTGAGATCCTGCACCTGCAGCCTGGCTTATCTGCCCCTGTCCCTCCACTTGGTATATCCAACCCATTTTAGAGGAGTAAACTAAGGCTGGAGAGGTGTGGGCCCTGGCCCATAGTACTTGTGGAAGAATCAGCCCCAGGGCAGCTCCTGGCTTTGAGACCCCAGGACAACAACACTACTGTGCTGTGATGCCTCACACACTGCAAAGAGGACAGGGACCAGGATATGGTCTCTGCACTGGAGACTCATGGATGGAGTCACCAGGGGGCCTGGCTGTGTGCTGAGGACCCAGGAGGACAGGGCATACTGGGGCAGCCTGGCAGCCTCCACCCTCTCTGCCGCTGGCTGGGGCCGGCTGGCCAGCCCTGTCACCTTACAGGTGGTTTTCTGGGGTGAAGCACAGGGCTTGGCATGAAAGAGGCCACAGCCTGGCCTATGAGGCTGTGCTTCCCACCCCCACGTGTCCCCACATTTCTGCTCTCTCATACACAGGCGCATGCCTCGGTGGGTCCTCATAAAATCCCACTCAGCAGAGCTGGGGTCTACCTGGGGCCAGTGCTGCCCCAAGGCCCAGCTCACCACCAGACATACAGTGGTGCTCAATAGATGCACAGCCAAGTGGTGGGAATGGACAGACATCAGGCTGGCCACCCAGTGCTACCCCTCAAATAGTGGTATGGGAGTCCAGGCTGGCCCAACTCAGAGCCACCCTCCAACCTGGGACCCCAGAGTGACCCACTGACCTGTACCTGGCCTTGCTGAACACCCTGGCCTTCACCTCATGCAGACTCCCAGCCAGGCCTGGGAGGCTCGGGGTTAACACTGGCCCCACCACTGCTGGGCATCGCATTTCATTAAGCACGGAGCCTGCGCGTGTGCGCGTGTGTGTGTGTGTGTGTGTGTGTGTGTGTGTGCGCACACACACACACACACACACACACACCTCCACAGGCAAAAAAGAGAAAAAAAATGTTTTTTTCAGGTGCTAAAAATATGATCAGGAAATACTTTTCAGCAACATGCTGTTTTAGGTCCCCTGCTGGACTCAAGGGCGCCTTTGTCTCTGCCACAGAAAATCCACATTTATCAAAACCAAAATTGCTTTATCAAGCGGGCTCATGTTCTGCAGCAGGAAACTCGAGCCTTCCCTATGGGCCCATGACACTTTAATTTAGGGCCTGATTTGTGTGCAGTGTAGGCAGGGAGCCCCAGAGCCATCCCGGGGCACTCAGGGCTCGGGCACCTGGAGGGAGAGGAGGGGAGAGCTAGGCTGGGTCTTGGGCCCCACAGGACCCCTCACCCACCTGGTCCCACAATATGGGCACAGCCAGAAGCCTGGGCCCCAGTAAACCCTCTGAGAGGGTTTACTGAACTGTCCCCTCTTCCCCTGAGAGGCTGTGGGGAGCAGGCAGGGGGACTGCACAGCCCCACCCGTGCCTCACTGCATGCACACACAGCCGCCTGCCCACCACCCATGCAGACTTCAGCTACTCGTCTTGAGGAGGAGTAGGCAGGACTGGGCAGTTGCTTGATGCCAAGGAAAGAGGGAGGCAGCAGATGCGGCAGGCGCTGGCACTCCTGCCTTGCGGGCACCTCCTCCATCCCCCAGCACTGAGTTGGTCCCCTCTGCTCCTGGAGGAGCTGCACATGAGGCCAGGATGGGGGGGGCAGAAATGCATGTGTGGCTCCAGGCTCCACAAGGTGTCCTGTGCCCCCCTGCAGGAACAGTTCCACTTGTTCTCTCCTCCCCTCCTGGTCCCTGCACATCCTCTGCTGATCAAGTCATGCTTCAGAGGCATCTTTAATGACATGAAGAAAACCCTAATGACATTACACCAAGTAAAAACTGCTTCTGAAAAGTAGTTTCCAAGTAGTGCACAAGCTGTGACCTCAATGGTCCCAAAGGGCAGGAGGGGCCCTAAGGCCTGGTGCCTTCGGGACGGGCCACTTGGGGTCCACCTCAGGGTCGGGGGCGGTTGTAACCTTTATGTTCTGATTCTCTGTGACTTACTTATTTCTTTTGCAGTGCCAATCCTGAACTGAGTAAGGATGGAAATGGTAAGCATGGACCCCATCTCAGGGAGTGGCCTCCAAAGACTTGGCTTGGAGCTATTGGCCCCCAAGGCCACATATAACCACACACAGGACCTAGAGCACAAACCTGTATGATAATCCAGTGTCCACATGGCACCTGAGGGCCTGTCCCCTACAGGCACCGGGCCTGAGGGCCACATCCAAGCCCCATGGACACCTGGAGAAGCTGCTCAGGCTGGTGGGAGGAATATCACTGTGGAAGCCTCACAAAGGCAGGGCTGTGCCTTTTCTGGAGCCCTGGGAGTTGGTCACTGTGGGGCTGGCCCGGTGCTGTCTCCTCGGACTGGGCATGGCACAGGGCAGGCATCCAACCCCTTGTCCTCCTTGCTTACCCAGCTCTCTGGGACCTCCCAGAGGGTACTGCTGTCTTGAGGGTAGGGGAACATGCCCACCCAATGCCAGGCCCTGCGTTTCGGCTCAGGCACTGGGGCAGCGAGGCTTGCCTCTGATGGTTCTCTGCTGCCTGTGCCTGGCTACTGTGAGTGGGCACACAGCCATCTAGACACCATGCCACCACTAACCCCTGTCACTGATGAGAGGGTGGCGTGGACCTGCCCGGCACTGACTTTTGCGGTTTATAATATGGTAACTCTGTTAGTAAGTTCAAGTAAGTCCGAGGGCTGACTGAACAGGATAGACTCCGACAGCAAGGGCACAGCCCATAGTGGCCAGCATGGGGCTGTGGCCCATAGCTGGGCAGCCCCGGCTGGACACATGGGATTTTCCCGCAGCCTGGTGTTGGAAAGGTGCTGCTGTCCACACGAGAGCTGGCTCAGAGGGAGACGCACCCATGAACAGCTCTGCGTGGGGACCAGGGACCAGTGGGTAGTATGGCGGACCCGATGGAAGCCACGGTCCCTGGCAATTGGGGCTGGATTCCCATGGGAATTTTCCCAGTGTCTCCAGGCCAGGAACTCGGGAGCCTCTGGAACAACTTCAGATTTCACACTCCAGCGCCACTTGTGGCCAGTGAGTCACGAGGCCTCGAATCTGAGTCATTTCCAGCCACCTGCCACCGTGACAGGCGGCGGTTCCTGAACGCGGGAGGTTCCACAGCCTCTGGACGGGGATGTGGTGGCTGGCCGTGCGGGACATTGTGTTTTTGGCTCCGGTTGGTGGAAATGTTTCCCACGTGCTTCCCGGTGTTTACAGAGCGAGGCTGGGAATGCAGCCTGTGGCCAAGGAAGCCAGCCTGTCAGGGCCTGGCCACTGGGGTCTGGCAAGAATGGCACGTCCGAAGCGGAAATGAGCACCAGGCCAGGGGTGGGCAGAGGAGGTGCCCAAGGCCTGCTCCCCACGGTGGGAAGGGTGTTGGCAGGGAGTGACCGGCAGCCGGCAGAGGGCCCACGGGTGGGGACTTCACAGTCCTTGGAACCGGAATGCCCCAGGGGACAGGTCTGAACACTGGCCAGGGTGCCCATTCCCTCTCCCACATTTGGCCCCCTCTGTAGCACCACTGAGCTCTCATAGCCTGGGTCCCCTACCCGGAGGAGTCTGGGCCCGGCTTCTCAGGGCTGCAGGCAGCCAACAGCCAAGAGTTTATAGAAGGGCTCAGTGCCTGGCCTGGGAGGCCTGGCGGAGGTGGGACGTCGGTGCCGTGGTCGCACTTCCCGGTCCAGCTGCTCCTTCAGGCTGGCCACCTGGGGAAAGCCAGGAGCCTGGTCAGGTGGGGTGTGGCCAGGGCCCCAGTGGGCGTGTGGCCAGGGCCCCAGCACAGGGTGTGGAGGGCTGGAAGGAGGCATGTGTGGGAGAGCAGCAGCCAGAGGGTGTGCGGGGTCCTCACAATGAACACCACCATGGCATCCAGGCACAGAGGTCACTGCCCACCCACAGTGGACAGCCCCTTCCACACAGACCAGAAGACACAGTGTCAGGGAAGTAAACGTGGCTGGTGGCTCAGGGACGGTGACAGGGCTGACCCAGGGACAATACAGGGCCTCAGTTCCTTGTCTGTAAAACAGAGTTCTGAGCACAGTGGCTCTGAGCCCCACAGCCCTGCCCAGCAGGGGTGCTGCGCATGGACGTGTGGTGCCCTGCAGTCCCATGCCCAAGAACTGTGCCCACACGTGTGACACGTGTGAAGACAGGAGCGGCCTCACGGCTCAGCTGTGCATGCCCAGCTCCCAGCCCTTCTCACAGCCACCTCTGGCCACCCCACTCTGCAGACAGATACTGCGATGCCCTGGAAGCCACGCCCACCTCCTGTCCAGGTTCCCTGAGAGGGCAGCAGGACAGGTACTCAGGGCATGGTTGCTTTCTAGGGTGCCTGGCCTCCCTCCCCTGCCTTGGCCCCTCCCTACCTGCACCTCCAGCCCCTTCATCTGATGCTGGTGGGTCTGCTCTCGGGACGCCAGGGCCTGTGTGGCCTGCAGCAAGCACATGGGCCCTCACTGCCTGCTGCAGTTAGGGGCTGCCCAGGGGGTCCTCTCTGTCCTCGGGTGCTATTCCCTTTCTGGCCCTGCTGGACCCTGCTGGAGCCCTAGCCTGCATCGGAGTCCCAGGCAGGACCCAAGCCATGGCCTCAGAAGTCTGTCTAGGGGCACCCACTTTCCCACTGGCCCTCCCAGGGTCCTGTAAGCCCTGAAGGGGACATGTGCCTGTCCCCTCCCTCAGGGGCTTGTCCTGGTGGGTCTGGTGATAGAAGGGGAGACTAAAGCCTCCGAACATCATGTGCGGGGTCAGCCCTGGCCTGGGGAGTCCTCTTGGTCTGTGCACCCCACAGGCCTGCTTGTCCCCCTCAACCTGCAAAGCCAGGCCTGGCTTGCAGGGGCCCCCACAGACTCCACACAGCCATGGAGACTGCAGTATTTCAGGAGAGCAGGGTCCCTGGAGACAACTCAGGTGTGACCCCAGGTGAACCTCACCCTTGCTCTGGTTCCAACCTGTGTCCTCCCTCGTGTGACCCGGGACTTACACCTGCCTGCACCCACCTAGGTCCCCACTAAGGCTGCAGAGTGCCATGTCCTGGCCAACTCACCTGCAGCCACTGGTTCTGCTGCAGGGCTCCGTCCACCTCCTGGTGCAGGCTGGTCAGGGACTGGCCCAGCTGCCCCTTCTTGGCTGCCAGCACCTCCTGCTCTGTCTGCAGAAAAGGGGAAGACTTGTAGTGGGCTGCTCTTGGGGAGCCCTGTGCCCCTGGGAAGGGCTTCGAGGTCTTCCAGGTCTGCTACCAGAGCAGGAGCTCAGGAGAGCAGGGTCGGGAGACCTCAAGGGAGCCTCTCTCTCCAGGTGGGTGGCACAGGAAGCCTTGGTCTCCAGTAGCACCCTCGCCTGCAGCAGTGCCCCAGGTTGAGTGCACAGATGTCCTGGTGCCTGTGCCAACCCCATCCCAGGGAGCCCATAGCAGCGGCATTACCGCCTTCCTCCTTGGGCTGAAGCTGCCCTGGCAGTGCCCTTCTCAGCCACAGGCTATGGGTTCAGTACCAGGAAGCAGCTGCTTCCCAAGTGCAAGCCATTGGCTCTGGGGCCCTGTGCCTTGGGTCAACTCCACTGAGCCCCCAAATCCTGTCGCTTGTATGGAGATGACCTAGAAGAGAGGCCTGGACATCCTGCTGTGCCACTCACAAGCTCACCAGGCCTGAGCGGGCACCAAGCCAGGCCTGGCACCAAGTCCTGCTCATTGCTGTGCAGTGTCCGCCCTGCCTTCCGCCTGCTGTGGCCAGGAACATTCACTGGGCAGGGACAGCAGCCCGGAAGGCCTCCCTCAGGCCTAGGGGACCTGTGCTCCCACCTGGGTTCCTGGGCCCCCGGATGTGGTGGGTTTACACTGTTAAAGTTACAGGGTCAGTGGCCCAAGTTTTACAAAATTAAGGACTGCTTTCTCCCAGACCAGAAAAACAAAGGGTTCCCTTCCCCTGGAAAAGGAGACTGTTTCTTTAAAAATCGAGTTACACTCTTGGAAGTACATGTTATAAAGAGAAGAGAAAAGTGAAATCCAAAATAAATAAATGGCCACATCCGGGTTTCCCCTCCTGAGACACCAATAAAGGGTTTATGGGCTGTGGGCCCCGCACAGCTGACCTCCTGGAACTCATTAGCCGTTCCCGCCCTCCCCCATGGGCCCCAGGGACCTAGGTTGGGCACAGTGCCCACAGCTGGCTCTGCTGCCTGGGCAGTGACATCGCAGCTGGGGTGGACACACAGCAGTCCCTCCCCTGCAGAGCACTGCTCCCCAGGTCCACTGCTGAGCTGGGCCTGCCCAGCAGGATGGTGGCAGGATCTTGGTCTTGGAGCCCACTGGCTGCTCCTCTTTCGTGGGAAGGCAGGTGGCCTTCTATGGACAGCTGGCTAGTGGTTTTCATGACCGTCCTGGTCAGCTGGCCTCCATCCCTGGGCAGACGGGGTTGTGGCAGTAGGGAGGCCATGGGAAGGGTCCCCTGCTCTGGGCCCCCAGTCCCCTCGCACTGGCACCGCCACCTTCCCTGCTCTACAGAGAGATGGGTCCTGTTGGCCAGGCACTGGCTGCCAGGGTCCAGCACACGTCCCTTCTGCCTGTCCGATGTGCCCTGGCTGTGCGCTGTCCTCTGAGTCCCATCCTGCTCTGCTGTCTCAGAGCCCAGTGGCCCAGGACCTTGTGGGGGCCCCTGCTGGGAGGAACCCAGGGTGGGGGTTGGCTAGGACCCCTGTGGCTCCCCAGAGGGGTGGGAGAGGTCATGGAGTCTACAGGGTTGGGTCTGTGGCAAGCACACATCTCTCCAACAATGCACATCTTTAGGGGATGCCCCTGGACATGCTTACAAAGGGGCAAGAAACCGACCCTGGGACTCCTTGGACACCCTCCAGCCTCAGTTTCCCTGCTGCCAGCTGGGACCCAGACACTGGGCTGGTCTCCAGCATCTGCCCAGGCCTCCCATCCTGTGTGCCTCTCATGACAGCATCACTGCCCTGTCCTGCCTGCCCACTCACCCTCATCACTGGGCCTTGGGGCTGCAGCGGTAGCCCCACCTCTCCAGCCCGGCTGCATCCTGCTCTCCTTGAGGGCCTGGTACTGTGCATCCAGTTGTTCCTGGGGGAGGAGACACAGGCCTCTGTGTCCGGACTGGGGTTGCTGTGGTGGGATTGCTGGGAAATGAACAGCAAGGATGCTGTCAGTGACAGGGTGGCCAGGCTGAGTAGTGGGGTTGCACCGCTGGGTATGGTGGCACACGTGTGTCCTCCCTACACTCAGGGAGGCTGAGGCAGGAAGATTGAAGGTTTGAGCCTGGCCTGGGCAACTTAATGAGACCTGGTCTCAAAATTAAAAGTTGAAAGGGCGGGGGATGCAATAAAACAAAAAACAACAGCAACAACAAAAAAAAAGCCAGCTTGTGCCCTTAAGGTGACATGAGGAGTGAGGACCTCCAGGAAGCCAGAGCTGGGCCTCAGTGACAGGAAGCCTATTAGGTGGCCAGTGGGGCCTGGTGTGGGCAGTGGGCGGGCCACGGGATCTCCAGAACTGTCTCAGGAGATGCGTGGTGCATGCCACCCCTGCTCTCAGCCCTCAGGCCCTGGGGCCTTAGAGCAAAGACCCCTGCAGGGGTCTCTGGGCTCACAGAGCCAGTGAGGCTCAGCCTGAACCCCTTTCTTCTCTCCTTGTGCTTTCCTGGCCCCCAGGTGCCCTTCCCTACCCTGCAGGCAGCCTGAACACTGTTGGGCCTAGTGGCTCAAGAACTGGGCGGGTCTGGGGCCATCGACAGAGATGGGGAGGTGGGAGCGGGTGTGGGTGACATCTGAGTCCTGAGGCCCAGGACACTGCTGGCCAGGAGGGAAACGATGCATCCAGAGACCAGAGAAGCAAGAGGAACCTGCAGCTCAAGGTCAGAGGGTATGCAATCCCCAAGGTGCAGGGACACAGGCCCAGAGGACTGGGAGATGGTGATGACCTTTGCAGTGGGCTGACAGGACAGAAGCTGGGTAGCAGCAGCTGGACTGGGGCAGGAACCTGGGACACACAGTACAGGGCCCTCTTGGGAGGCAGCAGCCTATTTGGGCAGCCCTAGCTACTAAGCACTCCAGGGCTTTAAGGGTGGCTGCAATAGACAGGGCCTCCAGCACCCGGCTGGAGGTGGAGCATGGGTGGGCTCCCTGAGCACTTTCTAAAATACCTGACACACTATTACTTACAGCAAGAGAAAGGGGGACCTAAGATTTCCATGTTTCACTCTTCCGTGCAAGTTTGAAAATTACAGTTTTCTATTGCTATACATTTTCCAGTAGAATAGCAGATGTTTCCTTCCAATGTGGCTTAAATATTTCATGGTAGTTTTAAGAGGCCCCAAACCAATAACACGAAGCATCATGCTCCTCCGTAATGACTAGAATTCATGGAATTCAGATTAGCCATCGAAGCTGAGTGGTTCACCCCACCGGGCACCCTGGTCCTCACTGCATGGGTGGGGCCACCCATGTCCCTTTGGCTGAGTCCTGACCCTGAGAAGAGGCAGGTGGGCAAGCAGCTCCATGGACTCTGCGGCCTGAGGGTTTAAGTGGCCGCAGGAAAGAGGGAATCCTAGCCCTGCCCCAAACAGTGCCAGCACCTCGGGCCTAGGGTGCCCACTGGGAGCCCCAGTGGGAGGAGCCAGGCTTGGGACAGAACCATTCTGGGCTCAGTTTCCCTGTCTGAGTCCCTGTCACCAGGGGCACAGTGCAGCTTCAGGGCTCTTGTGGGAACTGAGAAAGATGGGAGGACAGTGGGGGAAGTTGGGGACCCCAAGGTGTCCCAGGGGGCCATGGAAATGGGGAAGCCTTCCAAGGACCCTGCTGGGTGGAGGCTGAGCTGGCCTCAAGCATATCAGGGGACAGAGGTCCCCACTCAATGTCCCCTGGCTGCATGAGGAAGGACAGAGCAGGCCGCCCACACTCTGAACCCAACCCCTGGGCCCTGCGAGTCAGGTCCTCAGTGTGATGCCTTTGTGTCCACCCGTGACACGGCCAGTCCCAGCGTCCACTGGCACCATCTCCTGCGCTCAGTGTGGGTGAAGGTCTGGTCTTGCTTGGACCACACAGGACAGAACTGGCTCTGGAAGCCCTTAGATGCAGGAGGGAAGTCTCAGTTTACTGTGCAGGAGCCCAGTTTATGGCAGACAGGCCACCTCTAGATCTGCTGTCCGTGCCTCTGTCCATGCTATGCCATAGCCAGCTCTACTGTTCTTTCTTAAGCTTTCCTGCCAGAAAGCTATTCTCCCCTGTGCACCGCAATCAGCCTGACCAGCTCACTCTAACACACCACAGACAAATAGACAAAACCAAACCAAAACAGTGGGCAGCAGGCAGCCAGCGGAGAGGGCCAGTGCTGAGACTAGAGCCACTCAGAAGGCCACCCAGAAGGCCACCGTCCCCAGTGCTGGGCAGGAGCATGGAGCGGTTACCCTCGGATTAAGGAAGAGGTGAAAACAGAACCTCTGAGAAAACTGGTAAAATGGGAGAAACTTCATATAAAAAACCTACAGTACATATGTCAAACAGCAGGGAGGGAAAATTCAGTAACATTAAACGTTCTTGGGATAGAGAAAGAAAGCCCAAAGGTGAATAAGTCTTGTGTTCCATTAAGAAGTTAGAAAAAATGAAGAGAAAGTTATAGCAGTAGACGCTGAAATGAATAAACTAGACAAAAGCAAGAGAAGAGACACGAGACTGCGGGTACATCTCAATAAGGGGAACTAAACACTTTCAGGTTGAGGACAGAGGCTGGGACTGCGATGTCTGGCGGCATGCACAAAGGTGCCTGTGACCGACCTCCTGTCCCAGGGCGAAGCAGGGTGTAGAGTCTGAGTCCACACACTCACACACGCAACTCCCCAAAGACGAGCCCTGATTCACAGGGAGGCAAGAGGGAGAGGACGGGGGCAGAGAACGGGCCTGAGAGGGAATCGAAGCGTAGTATTTAGGAAGACAGGTGCTCTGCAGAGTTTACAGCACAGTTCAGTTCACCCTGAGAATCTGGAGCTACCCAGGTGACACACAGAGAAGCAGGCTCACTGATTCATTCCAAACATGAAACATTCTTAGCGCTAAGAAATCCAAAAACTATGGCACATGAAGGAGTTATAGGAAGTAAAGATTCTCAACGAATCAGGAGGAACCGACACCAACGGAGCCCCAGTGCAGGCCCAGGGCATGAGCGCCCAAGCCAGGTGAAGCCTCCAGAACCTGGGCGAGTGACAGGCTGGCAGCCGGGACGGCAGAGCCCTTGGGGCTGGAGGTGGCATGCAGGGTGCAGGGCACAGAAGGGGCTGGTAGGAATCCAGGGATACAAGACCCCCCCCTGAGCTGCCGGGGCCTTGACCGGGCGCCAGTCTGTGGTCACATGGGCAGCCTCTTGGGGATGCGGAGGGCGTGTGGGGGCAAAGCTGGGTGGGCGCCAGGCCTGCCTGCCCGGAGGCCCGCCAGCTGCGTGCGCCCGGCTGTGCTGGGCGCGTGTCCCTGTGCGCTGGCTGTGCGCTGTTGCTCTGCTGGGTCCTAGGTCGCCCTGGCAACAGGGAGGGACTAGTTCTAAACAAGAGTTGCACTGTTCGAACAGCACAGCCTACCATTTAATTAGAAAAATATGTTTTTAATTAACTTTCTCTTGACAAGCATGCTGGCTGATGTGAAATGGGGTAAGCGAGCCGACCAGAAAGTGAAAGAAGTGTGGAGAGCAGAGCTTGCTCCATATCACCCCGGAGCTGTGGGGGGCAATGGAGGGGGCCACGTGGGGCCCAGGGGCCAGGTTTGCCCTGCCACGACTGGCTGGAAACACTGGGCCTTGCACTCTGGCCTGGGCTGTGGTCAGAGGTGGGGTCCCGGGAAGATGGCCACGTGGAAGCATCAGCACCGCAGGCACCCACCACAGGGACCAACAGGTCACAAAGACTAGAAGATCCTCGTCAGAGCTGCAGACCAGGAACTCTGAGGGTCCCTGGAAGCAGATATAACCGATGGCCCTCAAAGAGGATAAATGGTGCTTGCCAGAATTCCAAGAAAGAAGTGACAGAACAGAGAGGGTTTAGCAAACATCATAAAAAAAAAAAAAACAAGTAAATTCTCCATGGAGTGAAGGATATCTAAGCATCCCCAAGTTGCTGGAGGTGGCACGCACGCACCCTAAGGCAGCTCCTGCGCCTGTGGGGGGTGCACCCCAGGGGACCCTAGAACCCCTGGGAGCTGGGCTTGGGAAGATGGGCGGCTCTACCCCTCAGGGCCTGATAGGTCCCTGGGGCTGAGAACCAGAAGCCCCCAGACACTGGATGCAGGATGAGGACCCTCGCTCTGTCCTTCCTTGGGCCTGTAACAGGGGCAGGACTGCTCAAGTCCAGATGACTCCTTCTACTCCACCTGTGGCCAGGATCAGAACACCCTGCTTTTGGGACGGGCGAGGGGAAAGCACCACAGAAAAGAGGCTGTTGAGGAGGCAGATCTGAGTCTCCAGTGAAAAGAGAATTGTTAACAGAGACGCAAGTGGTGTTCTCAGGGTCAGAGTGGACCATCTGAGAAAAACACTTGAGTATTAACAAGGTCGTGGAAAAAGCAAGTAAGATGCAGCTGACAATCAGAGCAGCTGAGCACGATATGGAGTGTCTTCTCAAACCTGGGGGACGCAGGGAGGGAGACATACAAGACAGGCCCAGGGAACAGGCCTGGGGTTCAGTTTGGAAGGTTGGGACTTCCAGGGCAAAGAGTGTGGAGAGGGAGAAGGTGGTTCTGGGGTGGAGAGGGAAAGGTCCGCAGGGGAACCTGTGCCAAATCAATGCCTGGATGACATCTCTGAGCTGCAGACATGAGGAGCACTGGCTTCCACTTCACAGAGGGCGCTGGCAAGAAAAAGAGCCCACAAAATCTTTCTTTCTCTTTTCTTCCTTTCTTTCCTTTTTGCCTTCTCTCTTTCTCCCTCTTTCTTTCTCCCTTTCTTTCTCTTTCTTTCCTTCCCTCTCCCTTTCTCTTCCTCTCTTTCTTTCTGCTCCCAGCTGGCTGTGCTCCTGGGGCCAAGACCTCAGCTTCCCCAGCCTGTGCCGCTGGGGCTGGGACTACCTCACAGCCACCATCAGGGACAGCCTCGTGCTCCCACGGCCTCCAGTCTCCTGCCCCAGCACGGCCTTGCCAGCAGGGAAGCCCATGCCCACCAAGCCTCACCCGTCTGTTCTCTGCCCTGCGCCCTCCAGGTCTCCACCTGCAGCCGCCGCCTGTTCTGGGCTGCCGCCCGAGTGCTGGCCAGGTGCTCCATCTCCAGCCTCAGGAGTGCCTCCTTCTGCAGGGCCTGTGCTGCCTGGGCGCTGTCCAGTGCCCCCTCTGCCTGGCGCCGGCCTGGGAGGAGGGCAGAGCAGAGATCACAGGTGGCTGCCAAAGCTCCACAGTCCCCGGGTCCTGGTGGGCAGGGGCCCCGGCTCCATCTACCTTCAGCCTCCTGGCCCTCCCTCTACCACCCTTCCTTTTCCCAAGTCCTGATGCCAAATCTTTTAGTGAGAGACAGCAGGCAAGGGCTCTCTGGGGAGGTGACAAAGGTGGGGTCCCAAAAGCGGGCAAGTGGCTGACCCTTTGGGAGGAATGTACTAGGTAGTGGGCATAGTTAGGCAAAGGCTGGCATTGGGCAGGGGTTCTGTGCCCAGCAGTGCTAGGAGTGGGGGCACTGAGCAGCCCAGGAACTGGTCAGGGTATTGTCCCCACCCACCCCACACTTGTGGGAGAGAGGTAGGATGAGAGGTCACCTTCCTCGGCCTCAGCCAGTGCCCTCTGCAGCTGCCGTACATGGTCCTGGGCCTGGGTGCGCTCGTCCTCGGCTACACGCAGCCTGGTGCTCAGGCTGGTCACCTGGACACGGCAGTTGTCCTGGCAGAGGAACTTGGGTCAGTGAGCAGCAGGAGCCCTGGGACTCCAAGGAGCCAACCATGGCGGTGTCTGTGCCAACCTCCGGGCCTGGGCAGGGCACAGAGGGGTGGAGAGGGCTGGAGAGTCCATCTTGGGGGCAGTAGGGGCACTGCCTGCAGGTTGGGGCAGGGAGGAGGCCCCAGCCAGCACACCGAGCAAATGATTGGAGGGGGCAGGGGAGCAGAGCCCAGGACAGCCTTCTCCAGAGCCCACTGTCACCGTGCCACAGGAGGGGATGCTCTTGTGGCTCTAGAAGATCCTGGGGACAGGAGCCTGTGGGACTGTGTCCCTGAGTGGAACCTCTGTGAGTGACCTGGCCAGTGTCCCGGCCTCTGGGAAGAACCAGTGTTCTTTGGGAATGGTGTGGGCTGTGGAGAGTCTCTGACACAGCTTCTGTCCAGCCAGGGTGGCCGACTGCTGTGCAAGGCCATTGGTGGAGGAATGGCGGGGATGCTGGCATTTGTCACCATGGACAGAGGGCAGCCCGGACACTCCCGCAGGGCCCACAAGGGTCCCAACAGGCTTGGAGATAGACAGATGGAGGGAGGGACACTGGTCTGAGAGAGGGGTCACTCTCTGCAACCTGTCCCACACCCAGGCAGAGCCCGCACAGGTTGGGAGGATCCGGGCTGGACTCACTCGGTCCCGCTGGGCATCCTGAAGCTTCTGCATGAAGTCCCCCAGGGTGTCCTGCACAGAGGCCACATCCATGAATTCTGGGTCATGGTCTCCAGGCGCAGGTGATGGCCACTGCAGTGGTGAGTGGGGCCTGGCAACAGGGCTGGCATCCTGCTGCTGTGGGCAAACCTGGGCACTGTGGAAGCCTGCAGGAAGGGACAGCGGGGGGTGCGTGGCAGACGCTGTGGCAGGCAGGAGGGCACCCTCCCTCTTTTCCATGCCTGCCCCTGGTCAGGTTCAAGCTGACCTCTCTCTGGGAAGCCAGGTTGCTGTGCGGAGACTGCTGGGTTCTGATTCCAGAGCCCCAGGCCTCGGCGCAGCACGGAGCACAGCCGGCCCAGCTGGGTCTTTGCGTGCCGCTCGGCAGCCTTGGCCCTGGCCAGCTCCCGCTCCAGGCTGTGCACCCGGCCACGGGTGTTGTCCAGGCGGCCCTGGAGGCTGTCTGCCCGGCTGCTGGCCTGATGCAGCCTCTTGGTGACACTGCGGAGCTCGACCTGCAGGGCATGCTCAGCTTCCTGGCGCTCAGCCAGCAGTCCCTCCAGCTGCCCTGCCTGGGCCTCGCCTGTGGCCTCGGCCTCCGCCAGCTTCCGCTGCAGCCCCAGGACCTGTGAGAAGGACACAGCCTCTGGATACCTGGTGGGTTGGGGTGCATCGGGAGCCCTGGGCCCCTCTGCCCTTGGAAAACTCACCTTTACCCCACAGGTTACAAATGGAAGGGACCCCACATCTGCCACCCAGCCTCGGTTTGCAGGGGTAGCCAGGCCTCAAGAGCTGGGCAGTGCTGAGGGCTGCAGTGGGGCCAAAGGGGAGGGGACACATACGTGTGAGCTAGGGCCAAGTATGTGCTGGAGTGGGGTCAGTGAGGGTGCCTCTCCCCAGTGGGATTCTGCCCTGCTTGGGGCAGGCCTTGCCCTTTTCTATAGCAGGGCTTGGCTGCACATGGGCACTGTGGCATGCGGGTGTGGACAGACCCACAGCTACCCATGGGCTCCCTGCACAGCATCGCTCAGCTGTCCCCTGGTGGGCCTGGCTGTCCCACACAACCTGCCTCCTTCTGGGGGAGTGGCCAGTGCCTCTACCTCCTTCTGGGCACCCTTCTGGGCAGCCTCCTCCTCTGCCACCTGCCTCTGCAGCTACAGCACCTCCTGCTGGCTCTGCTGCCCTCGCTGGGCATCTTGTGTGCACTGGGCCTGCAGGGCACTCACCTCTCTGCTCTGCATCTGGCTTTCAGCCTCCAGGGTCCTCACCTGGCATGCAGGGGCACAGTGGCAGGAGCTACCCACCTTGGGCTCCTCCTTGCTCGGCTGTCCACATTTATGGCCTGCACCGAGCTGGGACTGATCCCAGCACTCTGCCCACACCTGGCACCTGCTCTCTGGGGCAAGGATGCTCAGCAGAGCGCGGACAGGAGGGCTGGGTGGATGTGACCCCGCCTGAGGTGCTGTGTCACCCAAGCTTCCCAGCTCAGCCACAAGAAGGGAGGGAGGAGTAGATGCCTGCCCCCACACGCCCTGGGTGTCTCCATCGCCCTCACCTGTATGCGGCACTCCTGCAGCTCCCAATGGGCCTCCTTCTGTGCCTGTGCCCATGCCTGTAGCCTGGCCCGGAGCTCACTGGTCTCCTCCTGGGCTGCCGCCCGGACCTCGTTCAGTACTTGCAGCTTCTGCTCCTGCTCCTCCTTGGCCCGCTTTAAACTGAGCAGGTGCCACAGGCTTGTGAAGACCCTCACAGCCGCCCAGCAGGCCCAGTCTTCCCACTGGGACCTGTCCAGGGACGGCCTCTGTGGTGCTCCCTGTCTCCTCTGGAACACTTGTGTCCTGTCCAGGCCACTTTCCACCTCTTCAGTCCTCTTAACCCACCTGACTCACCTCTCCTGTCTTCTACCCACCCAAAGACCCCGTGTCCAGCATCAGCCTGCTATGTGGCCTGCAGGGCCTTCCTGAAGCCCTGGCCAGGCCCCAGATCCCCAGCCTGTCCCAACCTCCCATCTGGTTCCTGCATGAGGGCTCCTTGAGGGCAGGAACGGTCTGATGAGTTCCCAGCCTCTTGGCAGGCTGGCACCTGTGGGTACCTCTCCCCACTGTCTGTTCAGTGCAACTCCCAAAGCTCCCTGCCCAGTGCCTCGCTTGCCTGGCCCAGGCCCTCTGTGGCTCCCTACTTGCTTTACCTGGCCTTGTCCTGCTCGACCCTGTAGAGGGTGGCCCGCAGCTCCCTGTTGGAGTGTTGCAGTGCATCTTTCTCACGGGCCTCGGCGCCCAGCGCCTGGCGGGCCTCCAGGGCCTCTCTGCGCAGCCCCTCGCAGTTCTCCTCACTGCGCTTCAGCTCCCGGTGCAGCCTGACCAGCGCTTCCTGGGCCTTGCGCAGCTGGGCCTGCAGCCTCTTGGCCTGGGGGAAGGGAACACTAGCGAGTGGGGGCCAGGGCGGCCTGGACAGGCGTGTGGGCAACCCCAGGCGGCATGTGGCTGGGACTCTGGTCTAGAGGGCACCCGTGTCCCACCCAGACTCAGGTCTCATCCTGGAGGACAGGGCTGGCTCCCAGCCTCTTCCTCCCCAGAGTGCTAGCTCTCCCTGCTGCTGCCGAGGCCGTGAAGCAGCTCGGGAAGATGGTGCAGATGGCTGGACCCAGAGCCCAGTAGATGCCCCTGTGCCCCTTCTGCCCTGGCCCTGCCTGTGTCCTCCTTGGGCTCTGGAACACTGCCAGTGGTCAGCAGGGCCTGTGGGGTGCAGTTGTGCCTGCACATTGGCACTCTGCCCACCTGCCACCCCTGGTGCCCGTGTCTAACCTGTGCCACTGCCTGTCTCTGCAGACTCAGCATGGGCCCTGAAGGCTATGGGCCAACTGCCCCTGGCCTCCTTCCTTTCGTCCTCATCTATTTATTTACTTATGTTTTTGTTTTTGAGAAAGGGTCTCGCTATGTAGTTCAGGCTGAATTGAACTCATGGTGTAGCCCAGGCAGTCATTAAACTCCAGGTGACCTTCCTGCCTCAGCCTCCCGAGCGCTGGGATTTTGACGCTATGCCCTGCAGGCTCCTTCAGCTCCCAGGGACCTGAGAGCTGGGAGCCGGGACAGGGCTGGCTTCCCCAGACCCTCCACGTGGGCCCCAGATGCTTGCTGTCTAGATGAGGTGTGTGCCACCACACCCAGCTCCCGGTCCTCATTGTGGGATGAGTCGGGCACCTGAGGCTTGGAATCCTCTACACACTGGGGCCACCCAGCTGCAGGATACTGTCCCCGTCCCAGGAGCCCTCCATAGCCTCAGCCCACAGCACAAGGCCACAGTGGACAGGTGAGCCCAGGAGCCTGCACAGCCAAGCGCCCCGTCCGTCCTGGCCCTGGGCTGCGCTGCTCCCTGAGAGCCGCCCCAAGGAGGCCGGGAGGCCACAGCGAGTGCTCATCCCCTGCCAGGCCCAGGGGTCTCTGCTCTTGGTCCCTGTCCCGGAACAGCAAGGATCTTGGGCCCTGGGCTCCACAAGGCCCACGTGGAGGGTCAAGGGAGGCCGACCTGTCCCGGCTCCTGGCTCTCATGTCTCCGGGAGGTGGAGGAGCCTGCAGGGCACGGATCGACGTCAGGCTGCCGCCTGCCAAAAGCAGACCCCTCTGCTGGCTGTTTGCGTGGGATGCTGTCCAGGCCCCTGGCCAGCCTGGCTCCGAGTCGGCTGCTGTTATTATTGTTCTGTTTTTGGGAAGGGCCCAGGCCTTCCCTGCTCCCCCTGCCCCCCACATGTGGGAGCCACAAGCGTGCGGAACGTTTTCCGCGAGCTCAGCAGAAATCCACCCAGAAGGTCAAGGACCAGCACAAGGGCCGATCCATCATGAAAGCAGCTCTTTCCATTTCCCAGGGTAGAGGAGATGAAAACAAGCAAAACAGTCGGGGAGGCCCCCCAGCCCTGGACGGCGCCCACCCCAGCCTCAGGAGAGCACACTTCCCTTTACAGGAATTTTACAGCCAGATCGCTTAATGTGATTATAATAATTATTTCTTCACTAGAAATTGTATAAACAGCCTCTTTTGAAATCTCCTGCAGGGAGGCAGCTCCAGGGCTCCATGGGGGGTGGGGGAGGGAGGATAGCAGAGGAAACAGGGAGGGCTGCGGGGCCAGCCTGTGTGCACACGTGTGCCTGGGTGCACATGTGTGTGCATGCACATGTGAAAGGTTGTTGTTGGGGTCATTTTTGCAAGTATGAGCGTGTGCACACATGCGTGATACATGCCCTCCCCCACACACAGCGGGCACGCATGTGTGTGCGTGTGCCTGCCTGCATTTATCTCTGTGCACGCCTGTCTCACAGTGCCCATCTGTGACTACGTGTGTGAGTTCATGGTGCGTGCACGGGAGGCATCCAGCTGCACCACGGCTGTTCGTGTGTGTGTGTGCGCGCACATGTGTGTGTGGTTTCCGGCTGGGCGCCATGAGTACGCACATGTGTGAATGATGTCCACGATGGGTTTGTATGTGTACCTCAGGTGCGGCTGCAAGAGCCCACAAGTTCCTCCAGTTTAAAGACTATTACAAAAAAAAGTTATGGTTTCCATGGCAACATGGGGCCAGCCTGGCGCCTGCCCAGGTGGGCTCTTCTGCCTGCTTCTTCTGCACTTTACTCCCCAGTCCCTCTCCTCTTCAGCCTCCTGTCACCCCACCCCCTTCTGGGGGCCCCACGTCCAGTCAGGGCTGCCTGCACCTCTGCCCCTCCTGCTGCCCCCAGTTTTGAAATCTCACCTTCTCCCCCATGTGTCCGAGGCCGAGGCTGCGGCCGCTGCCTTTGAAATCTGCTGGAGGGAGCCCTTTCTCTCCAGGGCCAAGGTAAACAACTGTCACGTTACATCACGCTTACTTCTCTCCCCGATCTGTGGGCTGTGAGCTGTGCTTGGGGGGCCGCACCCCCACACAGCCTGTGCTTCCGGCCTTGGCGCACAGCCCACCTTGCCCTGCGGGGCCCGGTGACACCCTCTGCAGCCAAATCCTCATGCCCTCCTGCCCTGGCCTCCCACAGGCTCAAACCCCTCAAAAGCACCTCTCAGGCCCTGCCACCCTGCCCACTACTCTGGGCCTCTGGGGTAGCACAGGGCTCTGCCAAGCCCCCGACTGCCTGGAACCCCCACTCCTCTCTTCCACTTCTCTTCCAGCTGCTCTGGCCAGGCCCCACCCAGCCTCACCCTACCCACACCCTATGCAGCACGGTGACACTTGTTGGTGACACCAGGTCTCCCCACCCCAGGGTGTGGCCTCTCTCTCAGGCCTGAGGAGCAGCAGAAGCCCCTGTACCAGGGCAAGTGACTCCCAGTCCCTTGACTGTGTGGGGGAGAGGTTGGCCAATGAGCTGGTCCCCAAGCAGCTGGTTCCAACAACCCGCTGCCAGCCTGAGCGCCCACTGTGCCTACACCCACCCACGCAGGCCACAGCACTGCCCCATCTCGGCCACAACCCACCCCTCCTGAGTTCACCCTCCAGGCCTGGAGACAAGACCTCCATCCCTCCCACTGCCCAGACCTCTGTCCCTGCCACTGCCAGTGGTCAGAGCCAGGCACCAGTGTGCCAGCTTCAGACCATGCGGGGTAGCGTCCAGTAGGGACGTGGGCCCACTCTGCCTCCTCCTCAGCCCGGCCCCTCCAGCCTGGCCTAGCCTGCCCCTACCTCTCTCTGCAGGTCGGCCTGCTGGGCTGCTGTCTCCTGGAGGGTCTCTCTCAGGGCCGCAGCCTCTCGCTGATGGGCAGAGATGATACCCTCGAACTGGGCCTGCAGTGTCCTCAGCTCCTTGGTCAGCGTGCTGATGGTGGCCTAGGGTGGCAGTGAGCTGTCAGGCCACTGCTGCAGGTCAGAGGCAGGTAGGGACTCCCTGCAAAGGGGTTGGGACTCCTGTCCCTACTCAGGGCTTCCCCTGTGGGTCCCCAGTGCAGGCTCGGGGCAGGGGGGGGGGCCCATCACCAGCCCTTTCCTGTCTAATTCCCAGCCAGCATCTCAGCTGAGCAGGGAAGGGACAGGGATGGCCCTTTGGCATGTGAATGGCTCTGCCCTCGATGACCTTGGGACTTTGATGGGTCCGTGGCACGCCAAGGAGCCCCTAGGTCCTGCAGCATCCCTGTGGTTGGTGTGGGACAGGGTAGCTCTGTTCCCCAGCCAAGGGCCTGGCCTACCAGTGTGGGGCAAGGTGAGCCAGGGCCCCAGGCAGATGTGGCCACCTGGCCCTCTGTGTTGCATAGGCGGATAAGGTCAGAGGTCCCTGAGGCTGCGACCACTCCAGTATCCTGGCTGTGCCCTTCCAGCTCTGGGTGTGGCAGGGACTCTGTGCTGGGGACTAGGTGGGGCCCATGGCTGCTCCTGCCTCTACCCATGCCCTGCTCTCTTCGCCCAGAGATGCCGGCCTCGGGCCCCTCAGGGCTGGGCTCCTAGGCCCAACGGTCCCCACTCAGCCCACAGTGGAGCTGAAAGCCCCTGCATCCTTGAACACCGCCACACTGAGGCTTGGCCTCCCACGAGGACTCTGCACCTGACACCAGTCCTGGACCTGCTCTTGCCCTCAAGGGCCGCAGTGCCCGTGGGTCTGGGTGGTGCGGGGATGGCTGATGGGGCTCAGGTCCCTTCTAGAGCTGCGCCATCACCACTGACAGGGATTCTGCACGAGGCTTCCCTGGTCCTCCCCCTACTGGTGAATGACAAGTGTCACTGAGGATGGCAAGTCCTGGTTCTGTCCCCATGGCCCGGCAGGGGCAGCCCTCAGCAGTAACACAGGCCAGGAGGCCCCTGCGGGGCTGATGGCTGGCTTCCTCGTCACCCCCTGGTGTTCCTTGGCCTGTTTCCCCACCTTCTCCTCTCGGTGGGTTCTAATTTCCACTTTTTGAGCTGAGGTGGCAAAAGAACCCTAACGAGCTCCCTGGGGACCCCTGTGGGTGGGCAGGTCTGCCCCAGTCCAGCGGGCCCAGGAAGCCAAGCTGGCTCCATGGAGGCATCCCTCTCAGGCCTCTGGGCCCTGGGAGGGCTTTCTGGTTCCCTGCCTGTGTGGGACGGAGACAGAGCCCAGCCGAGGCCAGGGTCTGCATCCCCAGGGAGAGAGGCCGTCCAGGTGCCAGGCAAGGCCGAGCAGGGCTGGGGCTGGGAGCTAGTGGAACCTGGGGGCACAGGCGGGGGCCTGGCCAATGGCCATCGAGTCATTAGTGGGGTGAGACACCCCTGCACCCTTTCATATGCAGTGCTTTTCTCACTGTCCAGCACCCTGGCCACTCAAAATGAGGCTCTCCCCATGTTGGGGTGGCTGAGTGACTTCTTCCAAAGGCAGCAGAGCAGCTTCCTGGCTGGCCAAGGGTTTGTCTTGGGGTCAGTGTTGCCTCCTTGGACAGGGACCCCCGATAGCAAGTCCCAGAGCCTGGGGGTCCCTGGCTGTGCTCTCTGCAAGTGCAGAGACAGGCGAGACAGGGGCCCATGGCTGGCTGAGCAGGGCCTGCGGTTCTGAGGCCCATGTTTCCTCCTCTCTGGTCCCAGCAGCTCCCAGGGCAGGACCTGGAGCATGGCCTCCACCTGCTCTGGCCTCTCCTGCCCTCAAGACAGCACCTCCTCCCAGGACCTGGAGACCTGGTGGGAAACCGAGGCTCCCAAAGGCAGGGGTAGAGGATGTATCTGGCAGGGCAGGGCTCACCTCGGCGTGGGCCTGCTGGCCCTGGCCCCCCTGCTGCACCTGCTCCAGCTCCTGAGTGACCCTGGAGAGCTCCTCATGCAGCTGGCTCCTCTCTGTGTCCTTCACACACAGGGCCTGGACACCACAGGGCTTGTGAGGACACTGGGCAGCTGGAGCCTGAGCGCTTGCCCCATCCAACATACTGCACCCTGGACACAGCTTGGCAGTCCTTTCACAGCTGCCCAGAGTCCTGCCCTTTGCCTTGCCAGACCTGGGTTCAGGACCCCTAGTACCTCCGCGCAAAACACCCCACAGTATACAGGAAGGGAACACTGGTGGCCTTGGGCCCTCAAAACACCTATCTCCCTGGGCAAGAAGAAAGGGAAACCAGTGGGTCAGAGATAGGGCATCCCTCCAGCTCTCAGGCACAGCGTGGCCCTTGCAAGGGTGCCTGAAGTGAACAGATTCGGCAGTGCCCGCTGCAGCCACCTCTGCAGGACAAGTGACTCAAGCTTGTCCTCACTGCCTTCGATGCTGCTTGTAACAGCCACGCACACAGCCCAGGTGCGTGGCGAGGGAGGCCCACAAATACAGATCCATGTAGCTGTCATGGTGGGAGCAGGCAAGGAAGGCTCTCACTGCTCTGACACAGTGGCAAAGCCCTCCGGGACGCAGTGGTCGCAAATGCTGTGTCAGTGATGCGTGCATGGGAGAAACTGTACTCTAGTTCTGCATCCCATCATTTCCCAGGCCATATGGCCTGATCTGCTCTTGGAGCTGGGCAGAGGCCGCATCATCTCCAGGGAACGGTGGGTGCGAGAGTGTGCCATGCCGCCCTGGGGGGTGTCCCTGGGGTCAGGTGTGCGAGACGCATCTTCCATCCACAGCATTTTTGGTTTACAATGGCTTTATCAAGTATAAGCCCTCCCTAGGCTGAGGACAGCCAGTGCCGGTTTCTACTGCAAGCCGCCTTCCCAGGTCACTGTGTGACAGGTTTGTCAGGCCTTTGCTCTAGCAGGGGTTCTCAATCCTGGAGCTTCCCAAGGGAGGACAGACAGCCTGTCACTGGTGGTAGGCCTGAGACCATACTGGGTTCATGCTGATGGCGTGAGTTAGGGTCAAGCCTGTGCTGGAAAGACCAGCTGTGTCAGTGATACGCGTATGGGAGAAACCGTACTCCAGAGGTCAAAGGTACCAGCTCCAGGCGGCCAGCTGCTGAGTTGACCATGCTGCTGAGTGGCTGCTAGTCAAGACCCTGGACCTCAGAGCTCAGCAGCTGCCTGGGCTGGGGGCACAGTGATGTCCTGGGAAGATGACACGCTGATTACAGTGAGGACGCAGCCTCTGCGGAGCTCATCTCACCCGTCTCTTCTTTGGCCTGGTCCCAGTGTGTTGCACTTATGGATTACAGAGCTGAGGGGTCACAGAGCCTCACATGTGTCATTGGTGGCCTGGAGACCCCTGAACTCGTGGCTGGCATCTCAGTGGGTGGTCATGTTGGGGGCTCTGTCTTTAGCCTGCAAGTCTGCATGAACTCTGGGGGTGTTGCAGTGGCCGGTAGCAATGACGGTTCCAAGGGTAGGGACCATATGGGCTCTCCATGTTAGACAGGGAGGTTTAGAAGCCAGGGTGACCATTTTCACCTTGCTCGAGCCACTTTTGTTCTGTTCTCCTGAGGCCCCCCAAGCTCTTCAGGAATCTACCCATTGGCCTGTGAAGTTTAAGACCAGTGCTGAGCCTCTCCCTCTGGGGCCCTCACTGGGGGCTGGGTAGCAAAAATTGGTTAACATTCTCAGCAAAGCTCCATCAAAGACAGAGTTGTGGGTTCACCCAGCCGAGGGCTTCGCTCAGTCACCATTCTGGCTTTTCCCTGCAGCTGTGCGGCATCCAGGTGACATGCAGCTGTGGCTCTGACCCAGGCTCCACAGAGTGCTTGTCCTTGCTGTGTTTCTTGAGGACAGAGTGAGACTGAAGTCACAGTTCCCCGGCGACACTGTGGACTCCACTTGCTGGTCCTTTCCCTTCTCTGCTGTTTTTCACACTGCTGCCTCACATGGGAGAGCAGGAAGAGCAGGCCAGGTCCTGGGAATGTCCACTTGTTGCACTGTGACAGCTGCCCCAAGGCCTGGCCTTCCGTGTCACCAGGCTACGATGCATTGGTATCACACTGCAGCCCCAGGGAGGCCACCAGATTGCAGCTTCTGTCTACCGTGCAGCCTGCTACCCTCTCTGAGCCCCCTTCTCCTCACCATGTGTAGCTCTGGAAGCTGGGAGTGGAGACACGAGGTAGTTCAGGTGGTCTTGGACAGGCATGACAGGTGCGGAGGCCCTGGCCAGTGCCCACTTTCCCAGACATGCTGCTTCTAGGGGCTCTTTCTCGGGCACCCTTGGGTGAGGTTCACTGTGTCCTCGGGGTCTCTGGATCAGATGTCTCCTGCTTGGCAAGTGCTGGCTCAGACTCTGGCCTTTCCCTGTCCTCCTGGCCCCAGCCTTCTGTCAGCAGAAGTCATGCAGCAGAAGCCATGGCTCCACTGCCTGGACCTGATGTGTAAGGTGTTGCAGAGAGAGCCTGCTGTCCCCAGATGCTCCTCAAAAGCCCCAGCCTCTTTCCTCTATCTCAGGTCGTGGAGCACTGGCAGGTACAGACCTGAGCCTTGGTCCCCAGCAGGTGTCCCCGGGGTGGCCCAGGCAAAGATGACACGTGTGGACCTTGGTTTTCTCGCCAGTGAACTATGGCTTCTACAAGCATGTGCCTCAGAGTGTCATGAGGACCAAAGTAAAAATATTTGGACAGTAACCTTCGGCTACTGTGGCCCCCACAGTTTTGTAATTTGTGCTCATATATTACAATCTGTGCCATATTGCAATGACACATATTATTGTGTTTATTTGTCTGCTTCATTTACTCAGCATGAGCACTTTAGGATGATGTGGCATGTGAAGAGACTTGGACCGAGGGTGGCCTTCCAGGGTGTGTATGGATCTCAGTCTGCAGGATGGAAGGATGGCCAGGAAGGGGCTGACCATATGCCTTAACTGGAGATCAGGGGGATACACTGATGAATAGCTGTGTAGCTGGCTAATCAGGTGGATGTGTGGAGGGTTATACAGACACACAGATAGATGGATAGTTGGACACATGGATGGGTGGATGAGTAGGAAGGCACATGGGTAGGTGTGTGTGTGTGTGTGTGTGTGTGTGTGTGTGTGTATGGGTGGATGGATGGATGGATGCGAGGATGGATGGATGGATAGATGGGTGAGTAGATGGGTAGACCTGTGGCTAAAGTGATACATGGATGGGTAGATAGGTGGATGTATAGATGGATAGGTGAGTGGGTGTAGATGGGTGGATAGTTGGACAGATGTATAGATGGTTGGATATGGACATGGATAGGTGGGTGCAGAAGGTCGGATGGATGTGTGCATGGATAGGTGGGTGGATGGGTGGATAGATGAGTAGGTGAGTGGCTAAGTAGGTGTGTAGGTGCGTAGATGGATAGTTACATGGGTAAGTGGGTGGATGGTTGGATAGGTAGATGGACAGATGTGTAGATGGATAGATAGTTAGGTAGATGTATGGAAAGTTGGCTATGTGGATGGTTGGATGGATATATGGATGGATGGATGGGTATTAGGTGGATGTGTAGATGGGTGGATAGTTGAGTAGATATATGGATGGACATGTGGGTGAATGGATAGGTAAGTGGGTGGATGTGTAGATAGATGTATGGATGGCTGGATGGGTGAATGGATGGATGGGCAGGTAGGTGGATGTATGAATGGTCAGTTGGACAGATGGATGGTTGAGTAGATGAGTGGATGTGTAAATGGGTGGATAGTTGGAGGTACGTATGTATGGATGGATGGATGCACGGATGGATGAATGATTGGTTGGATGCATGGGTAGTGAGTGGATGTGTAGATGGATTGGTAGTTGGGTAGACATATGTATGTGTGGGTGGATGGATAGGTGGGTGGATGTATAGGTGGATGGTGTATGGATGAGTAGGTGGATGGATCCTTAACTACCAGCACCACCATGGAAGACCAAAGGTACATCAGTAGTGGCCTGGAAAGGCAGCATTTGCCTGGGGAGAGGGTTTGTGGTCACATGTAGCCCTTGTGCAGGGTCCCAGAGAACCGTGAGGTGGGCGTGAGGGTCCCTTCCCTCCCATGCTGCCGTCACCTGCTGCATCTTGTGCTCCAGCTGGAGGAGGCTGTCATCCCGCTCCTGTTTCAGGCTCTGAATTTCCTCCTCCAGAACCTCCCTGTCATCTGTGCATTTTGCCAATAGCTCCTTCCCCTGCTCCCACTGCTGTGCAGCCACCTCCTTCTCCTCTGCCAGGCTCAGACTGAGGGCCTCCTGATCATGACAAAGGACAAGCTGTGAGCCCAGGGCACAAGAGAACAGCAGGCATCTGTGGTCCTGAGTGAAAAGGGGCCCACGGGATACCAGGACTGGATGTTAAGGCCGACTGCCTCCTTGTCTTCTCCACAGGGGCCCTAAGCGGAGACTGGGAAGGTCCTTTCCACATCCTGGCATTTGCCTTCCTACATTTGTCTCCCAGGTCTTCAACCACTCCTAACCCAATGACAGGATGGGGGGTACACAAGGTTGAACAGGGCTTCTGGGGACCTGGGACTAGTGGGACAGTACAGATGGGTGACAGACCCCCACCCCACAGCTCAGCCCTCATCCTGTCACCAGGGTGGCGACTCCAGGCCCAGCTCCAGGAGGGACAGCCCACCCCCCCACCTGCTCCAACCTGCAAGGGCTCCAGGGAGGCCCCATGCCACCCACCTGAACTCCAAGGTGTGAGGATCCCCTGGTTCCGCCCCCAAGCTCCAGGGCCCTCTCCCCGGAGGACACACCCTCCCAGAATCAGCCAGAGGGCCCAACAGGCCACCTTCTCCCTCTTGAGCCTCGATAGGTCCTCCTGGTGGGTCACCACCTGGCTCTCCAGGGCCAGCTGCATGTCCCACTTGTGTTGAGCCACCAGCCGCCGCAGCTGCCCCACATCCCACCGCAGCCTCGTCTCCTGTGCCTTCCAGTCACTTTTCAGCTGCTCCAGCTCCCCTGGGAAGTGATGGGAGAGTCTGGTCTGGCCACGGGGCCATCTACCAAGGCACTCCACGGCCTTGGCATGGCCCTGAGAAGTGGCTGCCCATGGTAG
Source organism: Dolichotis patagonum (assembly GCA_004027295.1). Taxonomy (NCBI): domain Eukaryota; kingdom Metazoa; phylum Chordata; class Mammalia; order Rodentia; family Caviidae; genus Dolichotis; species Dolichotis patagonum. Next base: position 63,957 of record PVJX010000160.1, on the reverse strand, counting down.
GGGCAGGAATGGGGCACTAGTTCTGTGGCCACAGCCAAGTTCTGAGCCCTGGGCTGCATGGTGCAGACCAGGGTGCACAAGCTTCAGGCCCATGTTTGTACTCTCTGGAGTCCGAGGGAGAGGGAAGCACCTTGGGGGGCTGAGCCCAAGGTTAGACTCCGCAGCGGGCAGAGGGGCAGGGAGCTGCCAGAGGAGCACCTTGCAGGGCCTGGTGAACCAGCCGGGCGCTCCGGGCCTCCTCCTCCTGCTGCTTCTTCTCGGCCTGCAGCTGTGCCACCAGTTGTTGGGCCTCAAAGAGGCCACTCTCCAGGGAGTCCCTCTGGGCCCTGCAGAGAGCGACAGACAGGCATATCACCCACGCGCACCCAGGATGTTGGGCAGTGTGAGCCTAGGCCAGGCCCAGAGATCAGAGAACCACAGGGCACCTCTTTCATGCAGAAGCTCCAAGAATGAGTTGGGCTCTGTGCAAAATATATGTTTTGGGTGAATAAGAAACTAAATTCAGAAAGAAAACCAAGCCAACAAGTCTCAGCTGCACAGTACTATAAACGAGGACAAGAAAGCAGGAAGGGTGTTTCACGATCTTCTTGAGCAAGACACAAAGCCACGAGACAAAAATAAAGAGGCCAACAGATCTGGACACATGTAGAGAGGGAGGAGAGCGTTCCTCCTGCAGCAAAGATTCCATAAACCAACTTCAAAGGCCAGGAATAGACATGGAAGCACAAACACATAAACAGAGGGCTGACATCCATCACACAGGAGCCCTACCAATCAGTGACAGAAAGCCAGCCGACCCTACAGGAAAGAGGAAAATGACCACTATTTACAAAGAAAACACAGCCGGCTGAAGACGTGGTTTGCCTGTCCTCAATGGTGCCTAGGGAGAGCAAGCCACAGCTGTTGCAAGTCACATGTCCAATCAGCAAACACCAAGAGCAGGGACCACCTCCGCGTGGGCTGGGGGCCGGAGTGCTCCAGGTGCTGGTCCCTAGGAGTACATGTGTGCTGACACCCGCCAACACCCAGGCTGCTCATGGTGGCCAAGCAGGGTGTAGGTCTCGTCTCGCTCAGGAGCACCGTGCAGCTCTTCCGTTCTCTGACCCTGGAAGGAGTTCCCGAAACCCCCGCCAGGCCAGAACTCCACGTGGGCCCAAGCGGGGTGCTGCACACTGCTCACACGGTGCCCACTCTGAGAGGCGAATGGAAGGGCCCAAGTCCCTGACCCTGGATTCAACTGCTGTGCCCATCACCCACAACGCGCAATCAAGACTCTGTGCTGTGCCGGGGTGGGGGTTCCTGCCCTCAAATAAGCCCAAGCTACACATGAAGACATGGGCTCTCAAATGGATAAGCCCAGCAGCTGGGGGGAAGGCTCTAGGGGCCCAGGGTCAGCCCAAAGCTCCCTCATCTCTTGGCAGCCCTGTGACCTCGGCAGAGGCAGCCCATCAGAACCTTCCAGGGCTACTGATGTTTGCAGCAAGGGGTCCTCTGGGTCCAGGTCAGAACCCATGGAGATCTTGCTCACTGCGGCATGGTACCCATCCCCATACCATCTCCCCCCACCCTGAAAACTCCATGTGCTCCATGTTCCCCTGCCAGGACCCCCTTCCAGGTGGGCAAGCGAAGGAGCCTGGAACCTGCCTGTGTCTAGATGTCACTTGTCCTGGGGTGGCTGCCTGCCATTTGGCCTGGGAGTCCAAGAGCATCTTTCCTGCTTCTAAGCCCAGAGGTGGAGGTCACCCAGGAAGGGTGAGCCAGCCCAGCATCCATTGCACTGGCTAAAGAGGGCAGCTAGCCTCCTTGGGGTCTGGGAGCAGGGCTCCCCTTCCAAAGCAGACCCATGGGAGGCAGTGATCAGAGACTGCAATCAGAGCGCTGGGACTTCTGCTCCCAGGATGGCTGCAGGGACGCCCAGTGGGTCAAGGTGCATGATGCAAACCCCTGGGGGCCTTCTTGGGGAGATGTTCTTGTGTCTGGGATGATCACAGGCCATTTTGCCCCACTTCTGTGTGAGCCTATCTAGGAATGAGTGCAGGGCAGATGGAAGGAGATGGAAGGGGAGATGGGATTCTGAATGCTGCAGGTGCCTGGATCCAGCCTCATCTGAAGCCAGATTCATCTCAAACCTCAGGTCTATGAGCAAGGCACATCTTCCTCCTGCTGGTCTGACCTAGGTTTCTGCTACTTGCCCTGTGTCCTCAGGAAGGTGACATCAGATCTCCCTGGATGTACCTCCTCTAGATGCTCTGCTACCCCGAAGGCACCATTTCCTCTCAGTCACACTTCGTCCCTCACACACAGACAGGAGACAAACTCTCTCTGCCCTGCATGACAGTGCCTGCCCCAACTGTCCACCATGCTATGGGTTCTCCATGGTGGACAGGCCTATGGCACCTGAGATCAGCTGCCTCCACTGCTGTGAGCTGGCTCTGCCTCTCCAGGGCCTCCTGCTTGGCCAGAAGCTGGGCCCGCTCCTCAGACAAAGCATCCTTCTCCTGCAGGGCTTGCTGCAGAGTGTCCATCTGGACCTCCTTTTCCCACAGGCTCTGTGCCAGCTGCTCCTCCAGGACCTGTTTCTCACATGTGACCTATGGGTGGAAGAAAGGGAACAGTGTGGCAGAGAAGAGAGTGAGTGGAGGAAGGAGGGGTCTTGTGAGGGAGAGGAGGGGCCACATGCAGAGTGGCTTGGAGCAAAGGGAGAAGGCGGGCGCAGGGGTAGATGCAACGTTCTTACAATAGGGGGGACATCTGTTTCTCTCATTGTGGCAGGGATGCTACTGGACCGGGCACTTCCACTGCCAGCCTCAGTGGCAACCTTTGTTGGACCACGAGCACCAAGAGGACAGGACACATGGCATGGAAATGGAAGTGGACTGGCTTTACAGACCATTCCTCCTATCAAGGACATCACAAGGATCCAGATAAAATGTATCCCAAGAACACACAGGCAAGGCAGCCAGGACTGAAGATGCCAAGGGCTTGGAGAGGAGGGAAGCAGCAGCATGTGGCTTCCACTTGGTGTCCACTGTCCTCAAACATTTGCTGAGTTAGGGCTCAGGCTGAGAGACTGAGATGTCAAAGAATGCACAGTCATCAAGTTTCCCCCAGTTGCAGGTTCTGTTCTCAGAAAAACTTAATTCTGGTAGTATTGGAGAGTCAAAAATGGACGACCCCTCCTAAGACTGAAGTTCAGGTGAGTCACTCAGCTCCCGATCACATCGTTATGCTCATCCTCTTCCATGCTTGTTGGGATCAGTGTAAATCTTCTCTGAAAGAACAGCATCACTACTGTCCTCAAGGTACTCCTAAAACTTCTCATACATCATGTTTGTCATTTAATATGACTGGGCACACTAAAAGACAAGACCACATGACAAAAACAAAATGCCAAAAACCAAAGGTAAAAACAGAAAATAGAGATGCTTTCTCACCCCCACAGGACATGAAGGTATTAGAGTTATCAGACACAGAATTTAAAATAGCTTATTAATATGTGCAAGATGATGGATGGCAGGTGCCTTCCTCTGGCGTGAGCCAGGAGGAGACCTAGTAATGTCTCTTGAACCTATTGGTGTGTGGGCTTGGAATCAAACATCCTCAACCCCCCCCCACCCATTAGCAACTGGGAACAGAGGTCTGAGCATCTCTTGGCAGGATGACTGTATGCAACATAGCAAATATGGGGGGGTCTCCTCTATCTTCTCTTTGAAAGCAAGTGTTGTTATCAGTTTTGTTTCATTATGATTATTTGCTTTACTCTATTCAATATTCTCTTTTGATTGATTTTATAATGTTCTGTCTTTGGTTTGATTTTGCTATACTTAATTGATTAGACAACTATTGTGAAGAAAGGAGATATACTATGGTATCTATTACTGTTATACAGGTAACCTGCTGTGAAGTTCTGTACCAAATTCACTGCACTGTCTCAAATGGCTTTGTTCTGTCTTGTTCTGTTGTATTTCTACTACCTTCAAAATAAAAAAAAAATTAAAAAAGGTATTGAAAAAGGAAGAAAAATGGCTGTGACCCAAAGAAACATTATGTGTGTAATTAGTCAGATTCCAAATCTAGTGAAGGAAGGGAAATAACAGACCAATACTTTTCATATATATAGATGCAAAAATCCTTTAAATCTAAAGCCCTTGTGTTTATAAGCAAATTTATCAAGGCCACATGACTCAAAGTCAATATCTGGAATTGCACTTCTGCACATCAGTGATAAACAATAGAAAAATAAAGTAGAATCAGAAATACAATTTATAGTATCAAATCCAGGAATGAATCCAGTCAAAGAGGTGCAGAATCTCTGTGCTGAAAACTCTAAAGCGAAAGTGGGAGAAATGACGTAGTGAAGACTCATGGGTCCACAGGTGTACTATGTTCATGGATAGAAGTGCAATACAGTTAGGATCTGGTCTCTCCAAGCCAACCTATAAAGGGACACAATCATAATCAAGGTACTCGTGTCCTTGTTCAGTGGGGAGGTGGTACAAACTGACAAGTGGACTCTAAAATGTAGATGGGTCAGAAAACGGTTTGAAACAGAGAAAACAATCTGAGAAAGAACAAAGTGGGAGGACACATAATATACACTTTCAAGACTTCCCGAAAGGTGTACGTACAACAGTGTGGTTGTGGTGAAAGAATGAATAGATTGGCTTGCACAGATCAAGTCCCACATATAAAATCAAGTTATTTTCAACATGTCAAGGTAAATCAAGGAGAGTCCTTCATCAAAAAATGGTGCTGGATATTAGTGTGGAAGTGGTGGACCTCTATTCCACCTCATCCCACATCCCTCATCCCATCAAATTTCAGTGTGCGATGGGACTGCCTGGCAGTTGCACCAGAACCTGGGTTTCTGGTTTTCCTCAAAAAGTCTGTGTGAGGTCCTGTGTGAGTCACCAGGTCTCAGGTGGTGTTCATGTAACTGGTCTGGAGAACAGAGTTAGAGTACCACAGATAAAACTTGGAATGGATCAAAGACCTCAACTGAAAGCTGGGTAAGAACACAGGAGGCAATGATTCCTCAGACAGGACCTAAAAATGCTAAACACAAAAATAGAGGAGGTTTGCTGAAATTTTATGCCCACCAAAAAATATTATAAAGAAACTTTGGGTGTGGTGGCACACACCTATAATCCCAGTCCTCTGGAGGCTAAGGCAGGAATATTGCCATGAGTTCGAGGCGAGCCTGGGCTACATAGTGAGATCCTGTCTCAAAAAGCTATCAAAAAATACTATGAAGAAAATGAAGGCCTCATGTAGCTCAGTGGTGGAGTATTTGCTTGCTCAGCACAGGAGAAGCCCTGTGTTCAACTCCCATTATCACAAAACAAAACAACAGAAAAAAGAAAATGCAAAGGCAAGACACAAACTTGAGGAAAGTTCTAGTAATACATCTAACTGGCAAAGTACTTGTGCCCATGATATATGAAGAATTCCTATATACCCACAGCCTAAACACAAAAGCCCAACTTAAAAAATGGGCAAAAGGCTTGCAGAGACATGAATATTCATTAAGCACATGAAAATGTGCTCCATGCTACTAGTTATCAGGGAAATGCAAATCATAACCTTGGTGACATATAGCTTCACACACAAAGAATAGCTAAACCTAAACAGACACTATTGAATGTCAACAGTGGAGCCACTGGAATGTCCTGTACAGCTGGCAGCTGGGTGAGATCATACCTTGACCCTGGAAAACTGCCTTGCAGCTTCCTGTAGAACTCAACACACTCCTACACACCGACTTCACTCCCAAGTTACTCCAGGAGAATGAGAATCCACACAAACTGTACACAAATGTTCTCCGAAGCCTTACAGCCTGACTGCCCAGCAGCAGCCGGAAGGAGTAGCTGTGGCTTCCTCCAGCCCAGTGCATCACCACCTCTGGCACTGACAAGTCCACACCGCTGTTTGAGCTACTACACAGCGGTACAAAGTCTGCCAGCCCACTGGGTGGGGAGTATCTGGCAAGACATCCCGCTTTTGGGGCATAAGGGGACCACTGGGCTGGAGAGATGCAAACCACTTTGATCACAGCAGGGGCTCCACAAGTGCATTCAGTTGTCAAAATTCACTTATTGCACAGCAGGTACACAACAAAAATGAGAGAGGCCGGGCACAGTGGTCCATGCCTGGAATCCTAGCATGCAGAAGGCTGAGGCCAGAGGGCAAGTTCAAGGTCAGCCTGAGCAACTTAGCAAGACTGTCTCAAAATAAAAAAAATAAGAAGGGCTGGGGATGTAGCTCAGCAGTCTCTGGATTCAATCCTCAGTAAATCCTTGTAAACAAATAAAAAATGAAAAAGATGACCATAAAAAGGACAGGGTCTGAAAACAGAAAGAGACCATGTTGTTCCTCATGTGATGGGGCAGCAGCGTCAGATACCACCAAGGGCCCGAGATCCAGCAGGGACAGGTATTCCATACAGACAAACAGGCAGGAGCAGGAAAGACCACATTGTGCCGAACAGCCCCTCCTCCACAGACTGGACACAGTCCAGGGACACACCAGTGGTGCCGGAGCCATCAGCAGCAGATGTGGACCAGGGTGGAACAAGAAGGGGAGGACAGAGCAAAGGCGCTGGGCTCCTCCTCAGGACACCTGACCCTGGGCACAACGGGGGCTGCCGCCACCCTAGTCCTTGTGAGGCACAGACGTGAGCAGGAGCAGGACCTGGATGTGTGACCTGCCCACAGTGGTCTTACCTGGCCCACCTGCTCCCTGAGCTGGGTCCTCTCACGCCCGAGCTGGGCCACCTGCCCCTCCAGATGCTCCTGCTGCTTTTCCAGGCGCCCGCAGGCCTCCTGCAGGTCTCTCCGCTCGGCCCACACATGCTCCAATTGCTGCTCAACCTGCGCCAGCTCCCGCCCAGCGCCTGCTTGCTCCCGTTCCAGTGCTGTCCTCTGCTCCTGCAGCTGGTCCCGCTCCTGCTCCAGCTGCCAGCGGCAAGGGTCTTTGTCCAGCCCACATACCACAGCCCCTCGGGCCTAGAGCCTAGTGCCTAGAGCGCTGCCTGCCTCGGGCCTTGTGCGCTGCCCCTTTCCTCCACCAAACCTGCTCTTAGGGTGGGTGGGCATCAGAGACAGGTGAGAGGTGGGGCCTGAGAAGGAGGTGCTTAGCTGCCCTGGGGAAACTGAGGCACGGGCCAAGCTGCCCTGGTCCCGGCTTACCTGAAGCACCAGGTGGTTCAGGGAGCCTTTGTCCTGGGCCAGTCCTTCCATCAGGGTGGCCATGGTGGCCAGTGAGTCCCGCTGTTCCACTCCCTCTGACTTCAGCCGTGTCACCAGCAGCTCCAGGTCAGCATTGCTGGACTCGGCCTGTGGAGGGGTCAGGAATCACCCAGAGGGGACTCCAAGGAAGAATTTTGAGATACTGTGGCAGGACTGAGGTGCAGGGGTGGTGTCAAGGATACCAGCCGGAAGCTGGCACATGGTGGGAGGACCCTAGCTGGGCTCTGGTGGACAGCAGCTCCTGAGCACCAAAGGCCCTGTGGGAGGAGGGTCACAGTGGGGACACCCTGGCAACAGATGTGGCCAGCAGGGCCCAGAGCTATGCAGGGCCAGGGGAGGCTGTGCCTGTGGGAGCTGGGGGCAGGGGCGCTGAGATTTCGGGCAAGCAAGGAGGTGAGGTGCACATAGGGGCACAGTACCCGGGCCAGGGCACCAAGCAGGCCCTCCCGCTCTCTCTCCACAGAGTCCCTCTGCAGCCGCGCCATGCTCAGTGCCTCCCTGGCTGAGGTCAGCTCCTTCTTGAGCCCAGAGATCTTCTCCTCCAGCCGCCACAGATGCTCCTGGCTGAGGCCACGGTGGAGGGCAAAGTGGGGAGATCATCAGGTGAACGAGGGTCACTCAAAAGACCTGGAGGCATGGCAGCCACTGGCAACCTGTCCATGCCCAGGGACCCCTAAAAGGAGTGGGGAGCACCCTGAGAGGAGACAGGAGGGGAAGATGCCCCACTCTGTGGGACTCTGGGCCCAGCGCGGGGATTTGATGACCCCTGTGTGGGTGGCAGAGCCAGGAGCCCATTGCCCTCTGGGGTGACCTAGACCTCACCTCTGCTTTGCTTGCAGCACCAGGCTCCCGCGCAGTTCTGCGTTGGCTGCTGCCAACCTCTGCCTCTCTGCGTCCTGGATGCCTGCCGCCCCTCTCAACTGCTCCACCTCCCGCTCCAGGGCCACCTTCTCCCTGGCAGGCAGGTTGGGATGGCCCAGGGCATGTGTCGGGGAGAAGAGGACACACTAGCCAGCTGGACCATGTGCCAGAAGCCATCGATGGGTACGGGGTGAACAGGAGGCCAGGTCTTCTGGAAAGGCTGGTCCTGCCCTGGCCTCTGCCCAGCATGGTGCCCTCCCCACACCCTGCCCAGACCCTGCCACCCTGGCACCTTCGCAAGAGTTCCACAGATGTCTGGCAGTGCTGTGCCTCATGCCTCTGCACCTCCAACTGGCCCAGGAGGCCCTCACGCTCCTGCACCCCATCCTGCAGGAGCCTCTGTGAGGCCCGCAGCTCCTGCCTGCATGCTGACAGCTGCTCTCGGAGCCCGGTGGCCACTGCCAGAGAGGACTCCAGCTGTAGGTGCAGCTCCTGTGGGGGGAAGGGGAGGCTGCCATCAGGGGCAGCTCCAGGGTTGTGCCCTTGGCCTTGGTGACCCCTGACTGCGGCCCCACCTGCTCTCGCTGCTGTCGCCTCTCCATAGCTGCCTGCACTGCCCGCAGTGTGGGATCCAGGTCGGCTGGGGAGCGGGTCTGTGGTGGGGACAGGCTGTGGCAGGGGCTTCTCCGTCGGCCTCGCAGCTCCTTGCTGTCAGTACTGCCACTCTTTGGCCGCTCTGGGCTCCTGGTGTCTGCCTGGGCCACCTCCAGGGTGCAAAGGAGGGGACAGAGGGGAAAGAATGCAGGGTCACAATTAGATGGGACCTCTGAGTGGCCTGGCCTGGACTCCAGGGCTGAGTGGGCCAAACCTCCTCGATGCTGGTCAGGACGCTCTGCAGGGATGCGATCTCAGCCCGCAGGGATGCGACCTCAGCCCGCAGGGTGTCTTCCACTAGTTGGCCCCCGCTGTGCCGCCCAGATTCCTGTGGGCAGAGACTCCCTAAGCCAGGCAGACAGACACCACCACGAGGTGCCCCTCTGCAGCCCCACGCACCAGTCTCTGGATATCCAGCTTGAGGGATGTGATTTTCCTCTCCCTCTGCTCGCTTTGCACTGTGAGTTCCTCCACCAGCAGCGTCTGCTCAGAGAGCCTGTGGGAGGGGAACCCTGAGCACGCCCGGGCTCCATCCAGACTCCTCGTGGAGTGACCCCCACCCTGACCCAGCTTGGCTGGGCAGCCCCATGTCCAGCAGTGGCTGGGCCCTACCCTGTCCACCAACACAGTGGATGGGTGTGGTCTCCACCCTGGCAGACACCCTGCCTAGAGCTACCCTATGCCATCTGCTGGGCTACCTGCCTCCTCCCTGGGGCCTTTCCTTACCCCTGCTGCCCTGGCAGCTGTGGCTGGCTGTCCGGCCTCCCCTGGCCTACACTCACTTCTCAGGAGTCCTTGGAGGCAGGAGGGCTGATGCCAGCCAGCCTGCGGGGTGTCTGGTCAAGCTCTGGTTCTGTGGCATTGAGTCTGTGGCCCAGGGCTCCCTCCCATTCCTTTTTTTTTTTTTTTTTTTTTTTTTTTTTTTTTTTTTTTTTTTTTTTTTTGAATACAGGGTTTAATAATGTAGTTCAGGCTGGTTTTGAACTCATGGTGATCCTCCTGCCTCAGCTTCCCAAGGGCTGGGTGTGTGCCAACACGCCCAGTGGATGTCTTCTTTTCTGCCATTCCAGAGATTTCTGAGCCCCACATGTGGGTTGTGGGTCCAGAACCTTCCACATTTCCTGTGAAGCTCACAAACCCTCAGACAGGATATGGGTCTCGTTCCCCTGGGACCCTCAGCCTCCGATCCTGCCCAGGAAGATACTTCTGTTTTGGACCTGACACACCCACCCTTGGGTTCCAGCCACAGGAAAACAGCCCACACTACTCCCTGTAGGGCCCACTGTGATGCTTGACTCAAGGGTTCCAGCTCAGGTCCAGGCCATTGGGACAGTGAGTGAGGTCAGTGTGTGGTATCACCAGTGTGCCCTGGGTCAGTACACAGGGACTCCAGTGCAGGATGTGGTGAAAGTCCCTGGGAGCCACACCGGCTGGCAGACAGGGCTGTGTACCTCCCCCACCCCAGGCTGGTGCCCACCTGGCCTGGAGTGCCACCTTTTCCGCATCCCAGTGGCCCTGCAGCTGTAGTGTCTCTCGGACCTGCTCCCCCAGCCGCTGCTCCAGGGCGCTGGCTGTACGGTCGGCTGCCAGCCGCAGATTGGAGTCGAGGTTCAGGCAGGCCACGTGCAGGCGCCGGGCTGTCCTGGCTGCGTCTGCTCGCATGTCAGCAAGACCCCTGGGAACGAGGCCCATCTCACTGAATCCTGCCCCGGCTGTGGCCAGGAGGCCAAGCAGATCATGTTGGCGCCTGGCCACCCTTGGGAGGGGCTCTCCCCCTGTGGCATCTGACTTCCCCCATGCCAGAGTGCAGGGGCACAGTTGGAGGAGGTGAGAGGGGCTTGGGCCAGGCCAGACAGGAAAGCCTCAGGCCGGATACCACCCTCTGACCTGCACAGCCCTCGTGTGCAAGAAGGGTGGCCCAGGGCTCCAGGAAAGACCCACATGCAACACCAGCCATGATAGGATGTGTCCCCAAAACTCCAAGCAGGCAAGTGCCCCTCTGCCCCCCCCTCCGCCCTCTGCTCTCCACACTGGACCTCTTGCCAGTCAGCTGGAGGCCAGGCAGGGCCAGAGCCAGGATGCACATGTGCGTGCGTGCATCCATGTGTGCGTGTGTGTGCACGCGTGCACGTGTGTATGTGTGTGCACATATGTGTTTGGGGGCGCTCACCTCTCAGTGGCTGCCCGCAGCTCTGCCTGCTGTGCCCGCAGCGCCAGAGTCTGTCTCCACAAGAGGAGCAAGTCCCTTGGCTCCCTGGGTCCTGGTGACCAGGCCTGGGAGGAGAGGTCCATGTCCACTGCAGGCTGAGCTGTGCTGCAGGCATGGAGCTTTGTTGTCCGCCAGGTCCTGGGGCCCTGATGTCCTAGTTGCACAAGCCTTGACCCTGGATCCTTGCTGAGTCCCCAGGGTGAGCTCCCTGTTCCTGCCAGGGCAGCTCAGAGGTTGGGGTGGGAGCCCCCACTGACCCTATAAGGCAGGGCTGTGGCCAGGACCAGGGGCAGCTCAGGGCGGTTGCTTCCTTGTCTCAGCCTGGCACCTCACCCAAGTCCCTGTGGGCTGAGGAGGCCTTCTTACACTAGGGGGCGCTAGAAGTCATCTAGCCACAGACAGGTGCAGGGCCTGGGGTGTGGGGACGGCTCTGCTGCAGGGAAGGGGCCAGTGATCGCTTCTCAGCCTTTTGACTAAGATCCAGTGTGGAAGGGGCAGGTGACCAGGTGGGTGGGTTAGGGCCACTGTAGGGAGCAAGGCCGAGGGTCTCTGCCTTGCCGAGAACACAGCTGTGGCCCCACCCTGCACGCAGCTGCCTCCTGCTCAGGGGTCACCAGGGCTGCAGGGGCCACCAGACCAGGGCTGGTCGAGTCACCTGGCCTGGCCAGCTGGGTGCTCCACCCATGCGGTGCTGTGTGGCTTGGGACCCTCACAGCCTTTCGTCCCTGAGCCGCTTGGAGCCCTGCTGCCCCAGCTCGTCCTGAGCAGGGTTGGGGGCCAGCAGCGAAGGACCCAGGGCTGGATAGGCAAGCAGGCAGCTTCCTGCCGTTCAGAGCAACCCACACACCCTTTGCCTGCACAGAGGTGCTCCAAGGACAGAGTCCTCCTCACATGTGGGTGACACCCCGGAGCTGCAGTAGAGTGAGGAGTGCAGCAGAGGCCAGGTGACCAGAGGATGAGCTGGACTCCTCCAACACCCATGCCACGCCCCAGGTTCACACACCCCACGTGCTCCACACATGCCCACATACCTTGCACAGGCCACATGCCCCAGGCTTACCTACACATTTACACACAAGCCACATAGGCATGCATATGTACACAGACCATGTACACAGGTTCACACACATGTCACATTCCCATTCACACACAAATGCACACTGTACACACATGCCACACATCATGCTCATACCACTCTTGGAGACTCACATGTGTGTACTCACACATCACCCTGATGTCTTCCAACACACACGAATGCTCACACAATCTCGAATATCACACCCATACTGTCTGATACACACGTGCACACCCCACTCTTCCTTCTGACATATACCACTCTGCACACATACCACATGTCCATACACTCACGCACACGTGTTCACACTCACACATGCTTGCATTCCCATCATACACATGTGAGCCAAAGCAGGAGAACCCTGCCTTTCTCGAGGGTTGGAGGTGAACAGAGGGAAGAAAATCTGCCCCGTGGATCCAGAACCACAAGCAAGACATCACACAGCTGCAGCCTCCACGCACGCTGCCTTGGCATCCTCGGACACACTCACGCCAAAACTCTGCAGGCACCCAGAAGCCAGCATCCTAGCTGGAAACACTCCATTCACTCCAGATTTCCAAGAATGTTCACAAAGTTCCCAGGAAAATAATAAGCTGCTCTTGGTTAAAAAAACAAAAATCCCCAAAGATATGAGGAGACAAAGCACCAGGGTGAGGAGCCAGCAGAATGGCCAAGTCTGGTCTTGGGAAACTGCACTGTGACACTGCCAGACCCCAGAGCCACCGCTTTGAACAGGCCAAGCAGTGAGGCTCGGGACACCGGTCAGGAGTGGGGAGTCTGGGGAAGACAGCCAACACTTCCAAAGAGGAGGAGGGCGCCCCTCGGACCCTTCACCACCGAGCAGCACAGACCAGACATCCAAGGAGGACTTGGAACAGGAGGGCGGGTGTGAGGACATCACCCGAGCAGCCCAGCAGGAGGGGTCGCACCTTGCTGGGGGCAGACCGAGAGGTAGGAACAGGGCAGCAGCTGAAGGAGGAAAGTGACAAAAGGCGGGGCCCTGATGAGCCACATGCAGCACAGGAGACGAAGGGCAGTGAAGCCACTGAACATTGGTCCAAAGCTGAGACCTGGGGCCCCTGCACGGGGTCAAGAGGAGGGGGCACAAGTCTCCTGCACAGCACAGCCAGGAAGTCGCAGGCCTGGGAAGGACTTGCACAGTGCTGCACTGGCAGCAGCTGGCCAGGAGTGCGGTCACCTTGGACAGCAGAAAGGAGACCTTTGCAGAGGAGTGAGTGTGGACTGGAACCCATGACACAGAGAAACTGTTCCTGCAGTTGCTCCAAAATGGGCCCAGCTCTAGGATGAGGCAAGCCCACAAGTGATGCCGCCAGTGTCTCCTGCTCAAGCCCTGCCATTAGAGTGTTCAATCCCCCTCAGTGACGCTCTTTGAGCAGGGCCCCTCACGCCTCAGCTGTCCATCCGATGCCCTGGACCCTTCTGCTTGGGCAGCTGCTGACCTCCACCTTGGCGAACCCCATGGTGCTCCTTCTGCTTGATGGGGTGCGGAAGGAAGGGGCAGTCTCTCGGGGAGGGAAGGGAGAGAAGGCCAAGCAAGGCCAGGCCCCTCTGATGGGGCAGCTGGCAACGTGTCAGTCCCATTGGGAACTCTTCCTCGGGCACGAGAATCACTTCAGACACAGCCACAGCCATAGCCACAGCCACAGCCACAGCCACACACTGTCGGAGGGCCCCATGTCACACCTGAGGCTGGCCAGGCTGTCTAGAGAAATGAGCAGCCCCGGCTGGAGGCCCTGTCGAAGTCTGGCCTGCAGGTCCAGGGAAGACCCTGCCAGACCCAAGCTAGGACCAGGCATGACTCACGCCCAGGGGCCTGTCCTCCCCCAGAGAGGGCAGACTACAGTGTCCCCAGTGCCACAGGCTGCTGTCACAGAACCAGATGGAGGCTGCAGCCATGCAGACACGGCCAGCAGATGCCTTCCACGCCCCCTCCCCGCCCTCCATGGCAGGCGACCCCCAAAGACAGCGAAAGCGTAAGGGGGCACCTGTGCCTTGGCCCAGCGCTGCGCCTCCCTCAGCTCTAGCTGCCGCTGCAGGTGAACCATACTACCCGCCGCCCTGGCCAGCTCCTGAGCCAGCCTGTCGTTGGCCTTCTGCATGTGTCCCAGCTGTCCTCGCAGGAGGGTGTTCACCTGGGCGAGGCCGGTGCTCCTGGAGGGACAGACCCACGGGGGCACACAGTGGGTGCTAGCCGCTGAGTCTCAGCTCCAAATCAAGAGCTCCACGGAGCCTGAGGCCCCTGCTCTGCCCAAGCAGTGTTGGCTTCCTGCAATGGGTCTCCTCAAATGGCAGGATGGGGGGACAGTGGGCCCCAGCCCTGAGACCGCCTTCCTGCCTCCTCCCGAGCCTGTGCGGCTCGTCCCCCACCCTTGGGTGCCCCTCAGTTGCAGAGGAACATGAGCCCTGCAGGGCCCCAGGGGTGTCGGGGGGTGTGTTCCTTCAGCCAGTGGGTCTGCACCCTGGCTAGGCTGACTGCCCCACATTAGACTGCATGGCCACCAGCAGTTTGCAGGCTTGCTCTTCAGGCATCAGCCCTCACTGGGCTATTTCCCCCTCAAAACTGGTTTTCAAAATGCTTCTCAGCATGTTGCATCCTTTCACAGACTCCTGAAGGATAAACTGGCTGTGAGTACTCAACAGATGCTTTAACTCTTGGGTCTGAGGACATAGGGCCCTGGGGGCGCGGCCTCCTAGCCACCCTGAAGAGCCCTTCCCTGCCGGCCCTATTGAGGGGCGGGCCGGGCAGCCAGTGGGAGAGGTGAGAGTACTGTGGGGATGCAGGGTCAGTGATGGAGTTTGGGGTCAGTGCTGAGGTCCTGGGCTCCAGTTGGGGCTCGAGGTTGTCACCAGGGTGCTGGGTGGGACAAATGCTTGCAAACGAAAGTGTCTACCATGAAATGAGAGCAGCTTGGAGCCTAGAGGGTGGGGAGACTGGGCTGGCAGAAGAGCTGGCCTTAGCTGGTGTTAGGGGCTGGGTGGCACCTGGCGACAGGGCCAGGGAACCCCAAAGCAGGGCCTGTGCTAGAGAGGCTGTGTAGGCGGAGAGGCCCAGGTGTGACATTGTTACCCCACTTCCAGAGCAGGAGGCTGTGATGAGGGGATGTGGGGACCTCTGTGAGCCAAGAGTGACCACAGGCATCCTCCAGGCAATATCTGCCACTCTCCTTGGGCAGCTCTGGAGGGGCAGTGCAGTGGGGCCAACCTTTCCCTCACTCTCCCTCTCAGCCCTTCCCCCAGGACATAAAATGGAGGCCCACGGCAAGCAGGTGGGACCCCAGCTTGACCCTGCCGCGCTGCCACCCGGCCTCACCTCTGCTCTGAGGCCTCCAGGCGGGCCAGGGCCTCCTCCAAATCCAAGCTGTGCTCCAGCTCTGACCTCCGCAGTCGTGCTTTGGTGCTTTCCAGCTGGGCCTGCAGCTGGAGCCGGCAGCCCATCAGAGGCCCAGGCTGGTGCGGTCACCCTGCCAGCCCTAAGAGAGGGGCTGAGAGGCAAGCTTCTGGGCCCAGAGGGCCCCACACTTGTGTTTCAACGACAGATAGGCAGACGGAGGCCCTGATGTTCTCAGGGCCTGGCACAGCCACATGGGGCAGAGCGAGTAGCTAGGAAGGCACCACAGGAGCCCTCCAGCCTGGGCCTCCGCCCAGCCCTGGTGTCCTGCCATAGATCACAGAACCCCAGGCTGCCAACCACAGCAGTGCCCTGGGTGACCCAGGCCCAGTGGAGTCAGGAGACACACCAGGGCCCCTGGCCCAGGCTGCGGGACTGTTATAGGACCAAGAGCTGGCCCTAGGACCCTGGAAGTGCCCAAGAGGGAGGCCCTGGTTGAGGGCTGGGGAAGATGGGGCCTTGCAGTCAGCCTTGTGTTCCCTCAGCAGGATGGGAAAGGCTCTGGACCCAATGGATGGAGGGTCACTGTGTCACGCTGCACACCAAGGCCTTGCCTGCCTGGAGGGAGCTGGCGCTAGGCCGAGCGCCCCTGCCCGCAGTCCCGGCTCAGATCTGACTCACAGGCTTCCTAACCGCAGGGCTTTTGCGGCCTCTGTCCCCTTGGGCTGTTCCCAACAGCCCCGCCCTGTGCTAGGAAGATCCCACCCCTGCCTGAGCAGGCCAGTGGGAGCAGGGGACCACAGGCTGCGGCCTGGAGCCCTGGGTCAGGATGACCCGAGCGGTCCCGCCCTGGGAGCTGGGACAGGCGCGTGAACGGGTGTTTCCCACACAGGCAGGCGCTGTGGAAAGGGTGGTAGAGGTGGGCTCACAAGAGGGCGGGTGGGGGGGGGGTCCTGTGGGATTTCCAGGGAGCTCAGGTAGGTGAGGCCCAGGTCCCAAGGCCATTTGGTCTCAGGGTAGAGTGGCCCTGGGTGAGCACTGCCCCCTCTGAGCCTCAGTTTCATTATCCCTGCCATGCAGAGCTCAGAGGCCTGAGGATGGTGCAAGTGGTGCCCCTGGGGCGCGGCCATTCTCCGACTCTCTGTTCAGGAGCCACGGTGCCTGGGAGTGCCTGCAGAGGTCTCCACTGTGCCCTCAGTTTGCCCACTTGCTGCCTGGGTTCAAATGTGTCCCACTGCCCTCTCCGGCCTCCAGCAGGCGACCCTCAGCGAGGGCCAGGCTGAGCACGTGCACTCACCCGCTCGCTGACCGCGTGGCACCTGCTGGCCAGCTCCTCTCGCTCGGCTCCCGCCTGGGCCAGCAGGCCTTCCAGCCGGGCCAGTTCCTCCTGCAGCAGCTCGCTCTCCTCCTGCACTCGGCCCATAGCGGCAGGCAGCTCCTGCAGCTCTGTGAGCACAGTGTGTGGGTCCCCACTGCCGGGCGGCCCTGTCCCACCCTGTCCTATCCCCATACCCCCACCGACAAAGCAGCAATGCTCAGTGGCTCGGACACTGGGTACCAGGGTGGACACCTCACCCCCAAGGGCGGGGCCTCTCCCTCCTTGCTATGGTGTGGGGCTCTCCACTCATTTAGAAAGCAGGACGGACTTGGCAGTGTGGGTGGGAGGGCACAGGTTACACTGGGCAGAGAGCCTGACTGCTGCTTGACCTGGCTCGAGGGCCACACCTTGGGCCAGTTTGCCCTCTGCGTGTGACAGTAAGGACACTGTGTGCAGGGTGCAGGGTGAGGCAAAGCCCAGAGCTCAGGATGGTGACGACCCTAGGTTTCTCATGCCACGAAAAGACCACAAGGAAGCAACTGGGACGCTGCTGTTACGTGTCAGCCCCTGCATGCTGAGGTGAGTGCCCTGAGAACACCTGGGGACAGAGGGCCAGCAGGCCAGCGGGGCAGTTGCAGGTTGGCACCCTATCTAGCTTCAAGTGTGCTGCACCATTTCTCACCTGGGGGTGGCTCCCCACCCAGGCTTCCAGTCACGATCTCACGGATGCGGGCGGGCAAGGGGGTGGGCAAGGCCTGCTGCCCTTCCCCACACATGGTCAGTGCCCGGTCTTCCTTGCTGGCCATGGGGCTCAGGATGGTGTCCTCCAACCTCTGAAAAACACCCCGGAGATACTTGGCATCTGGCAGGCCCTGGACAGCGCCAGGCAGCCACATAAGCCCACTGGATTAGTGGGGGCCACCACCAGGTCACCCCAAGGCAGCAAAGGCCCTGGAGAGCGCAGGACAAGGCAGGTGCCCTGGTTTTCCCACCTGTAAGGTGGGACAGCTCCTGGCTCTGCTCTGGGCATTGAGGAGGAGGAGGTGGAGAGAAGTCCTGGCTGGGAACTGCCCCAGCCCCAGTGGCTTTGAGCCAGGTAGGCCCACTGCTGGACAGCTGCACAGCAGGGGAGGGGCCGAGGCCCCAGCTGCCTCCCTTCCCAAAGGAGGCAGGGCACAGGGTGGTCTCCAGGAGCTCCTTTCAGACTTGAGGGAGGGACAGCCAGGGACACCCTCTTTCCTGGAGGGTCCTGAGCAGCTGAACTGCCAGGGAAGAGGCCCATACAGGCCCAAATTAAGCACCAAATGCCAGGGTCCAGGGCCGGAGGTGGCCCCTGGCCAGCTGCGGCCTAGACAGAGCCCTCTCCCCGGGTGCTGGGACTGCTCCTCCTCACCAGCAGGGATGCGCCACATGTGGGAAGCAGAGCAGGAGGCCGCTGCGTGGAGGCACAGGGCATCTCTCTCTCTGGAATGAGCTGTGGGCTCAAGAGGGGACCCCTAGGGTGATTCTACTTCCCAGGCTGCTCAGCTGGCAGACAGTCTCCTGCCCCTCCCTCTCTGGCTCCCTGGCCATCAGAGGTGGATCCTTGTCCCCTATCCTTGGGGGCCCCTCCCCCTGGCAACTTCCTGCTTGCTTTTACCCAGCTCTGGCCCCACTGCCCTGGCTCTGACCTGCAGCCTGACCTGGGGGGTATCCTGGGTGCACTGCACCCCCTTCACTCTTGCCCTATCCCTACTCCTACACTGGCCAGGTCTCTTCGGGTCCTGTGGTCACTAAGCACCCTGCCTGATGTTTCCCCAGCATCTGGCTCTGTCTGCTGGGGCCCAGCTTCCTGTCACCAAGACCCAGGCTGAGTGTGGTGCCCAGGAGAGGCCCAGCGAATGCTACAGGGCTGGTGCTCAGTCCCCAGGCTAAGCTGTGCACGCATGGGTATGGGGTGGGCACATGTGTCCACGTGTGAGCACGTGTGCATATATGCCTGTGTGCAGTGGATCTCTAGAGGCCCCAGGTCCTGGGGAGGCCCTGCCCTCGTCCACATCCCCAGAGGACCCTGTGTGCTCCACAGGTAAACGGTCTGCCCTGCAGCAGAAGCGGGACTAGGGACACAGGGGTGGGCAGCCCCTTCCTAACAAGCTGGGGGCAGGGGAAATCTAGGCCCTTCTCTCAGGAGAGTGTGGGAAGAGGTCCAGCCAGGGCCTGGCCTAGCCCCTTACTTTGCACAGGGGGAAAATGAAGCCCGGCAGGCAGCACACAGCACCATCCCGGGCCACCGATCAGAGTGGCAAGCTGGCCTGGCTGCCCCAGGCCGGAAGCTCCCGCGCCCCCCTCTTCCCTCCCCCTTCCCTCCCCCGTCCTCTCTCCCAAACGCCCGTGGCGCCACCCGCTAACGGGAAGGCGGCGCGCAGCTCGGACTTGACTCATTCTGAGCGTTCACAGAGGGTCACTTATGAGCCGCATCCCGAGAGGCACAGGGGCGTAATGGTTTCCAGCTGCGGCCGGTGCCGGGCAGCCGGCAGGGAGGGAGGGAGGGGCGTCCCTGGCCACCCCTGCCCTGTCCTCCCTTCCCCCTTGCGCCCTTCCCCTCCTCCCCCATCCCTTCTCCTGTTCCCCTCCTTCTCCTAACACCCCTCCCCTCTCCTCCTTCCTATCCCTTTCCCCTAGGGACCACAGAAACCTGGGGGAGGGGTGCGGCCTGCACTGGGCAATGTCCCAAGGCCTGCATTGGGCCGTCTTCCTCGGGCGCCTGCTGACACTGACTCTAGCATCCCCCTCCCCTCTGTCCCACTGCTCGGTGCCCCCAGGCCCAGGACAGGGATCAGTGCTGTTGCCTGGGGCCCTGCATTCTGGAGGGATCACCAGCTCCTGTTCAGGGTCCTTCCTGGCTAGTGGGGTCCTGGTGGAGATGGGGCAGTGGGGAGGGTTGGGGGACACTGAGGCTTGGTGCAAGGCTCCTCAAAGACCCTGACTCAGTTGTGCCTGACCTCCTCCTGCCCCCAGCACCCTCCTTGGTCCACAGCCCTGCAAGGAACGACAGACCAAGGGGCTCCTGCTGGCCCTCGATGCTCCAACTCCATGCAGCTGTGAGGTGCTGCAGCCCCTGCAGGGTCAGTTCAGGACGCTGCCAGCAGCTGGGACCCTCCTGGGCCAGTGTCCTTGTCTGCGGGCCCGGGAGTCTGGGCCCCGAGCCCTGGGCTGCAGGTTTTGGGAGGTGGGGTGAGTGCCGTGCTGGCCCCCATCTCACTTGGGCACTCGACCTCTGCCAGCCCTTGGGGTGGAGATCCTAGGGATGCTGCTGACCTCTGTCCCTCACCTCTTCACCTATTATGGGACTTGGCTAAGGATCCTGGGGGGTGGGCCTAAGTGAGCTTGTCTTACTTCATGCTGCAGATGGGTAAACTGAGGCCAAGGACAGTGATTCAACCTGAAAGAGTCTGGCTGAGGGGAGGGAGGTGCAGGGGCTCCAGGCTGCCCTTGGCCTCCTAGGGGGTGCTGTAACCTCCTTGTTCTCCAACTGTCCCTGGGGCATGACCCCTCCTTCCTGGCGTCCTTCCAGAGCACGAGGGATGGGAATCCCTGGAGCAGACCCCAGACCCTGGGGACTCAGTGAGCGGGGGGAAGTGCGTGGGGAAGTGCGTGGTGGAGCGTGGCCTTTGGCCTTGAGCTGGATACCAGGAGAAGGGACTGCAGAGGCTGACCACAACGCCCCGCCCCCACAGTCCCAGCGGCACGGACCACCCTTCTGAAAAGCCGGAGACAAAAGCAGGCCCTGTGAAGCAGAGGTGGAGGTGCACGCGGCGGGAGCCAGGTCCTCCTTCCCTGGGCTCCTGGCCGGACAGACCCGCACCCAGCAGTGCAGCTCGGGGCAGGTGGTGTGTGCTTCTCCCCAGCAGCCTCCAGTGGAGGTAGGTGAGGCCCCCATACGCAGGGCCTGGCAGAGGCAGGCCAGGGCACCGAGTCCTTCATGTAAAGTCACAGAGGGACAGGGTCCTGTGCCCAGCCCACCCACGACACCAGAGCTGGGCTGGTCAGGAGGCGCCAGGGAGACACTGCCCTCGGGTGGCTGTGTGGGGAACTGCAGGAGGCGGACTGTCCTGCTCCTGGGAGTCGTCTGGGCCTGGGGAGACCCGTGCCAGGTGCGTGCGGTGGAGCAGGTCGAGTGGGCCCGCTTTGTAGTATTTCCATGAACAGACTGTTCCTGTGCTTGTTCTTGACCTGAGTCAGGAAGTCTGGCCTCCAGCTTCCTCGAGGGAGGGAGGCTGGGCAAGTGGGATTGCTGTGGTGACCGCCTGAGAGTCCTGTGCTGGCCTGGGACCCCACCCTAGAGCCCAGACACCGTGGTCCTGGCTGCTGAACAGCCAGCTCTCCTACTCGGCGCCAGGGCCCCGTGCCACAGGCCCTCCCTCCAGCTAGGTCGAGCTACGGTGCTGCCCTTCCTCAGCCTGGCCACGGGCAGGGTCCCCTGCCAGCTCTGTGTCCTTACAACAGAGCTGCTGTGTGCTGGGCAACAGCTACCTCCCAGAAGGAGCCGCCACTCACGTCCAGCTCCCTGTGCCTGCATGCTGGGCTGGCAGCACCCCGGGCAGGTGCCTGCTGCTGGGCAGGAGGCTACGCCTCAGCTGATAAAGAGCCCAGGGGTTCCTTGAGGCTGGGTGCTAAAGTGAGCATTGGGTGTGAAGGAGGCACGTTCCATCCCCAGTCCCAGCATGGCGCTTGGCACACAAAAGGCTCAGACGCTGTTCACAACGTGAATGGCTGGAAACCCGGCTGGAACTGCCAGAGGTATGAATCACAAACTAAGTGACTCACAGCAAAGAACGTTTCGGAGGCTGGGGACACTGTCTGCTCCTGTGTCCCTGGTACCCACGCAGGCTGCCTGGGAAGGTGGCAGACAGACTGAAAGAGTTTAACAGCCAACAGTACAGGTGTGAGTTTACACGTGTGTGTGTGTGTGTGTGTGTGTGTGTGTACGTGCGCGTGTGTGCGCGCACAAGTGTGAGTGCAGAAACAGTGCGAGTGAAGCAGAGGCCCAAGACAAAATCTTTAGGGCGCCTGGGAGGAGAGGCGGGGAGAGGACCGAGCAGGACGTGAGGGCCTTGAGCTGTGGTGGCAGGGAGAGGCCCCGAGCTGGAGCAGTGGCCTGTTTCACGTGGGCCAGCCTGTCCTGCCGCTTGCTCATGATGTGCAGGGCTTAGCAGTGGCTCATGGCCCCCTCTGGCCATTCCTGCTCCCTGTTACCATGGGCCTGCACTGTGGTGGCCTTGCACCCACAGAATCTCCCACATGCTAATAGGATAGCTGGGCTGGGGGTCAGTTGCTGGGGTGAGTGGGGTAGGAACCTGTGTTGCTCCTCAAACTTGGGGCCTGGGAGCCCCCAGAGGGCTGACCAGCACGGTCGGAGACTGGGTCGGCGATGCTGTGTGATGAGGCCCACGAGCACCCTAAAGGAGGCAGTGGGGAGAGCCCCAGGGGCTGCTCTGCATGCTGGCTCCTCCTGGCCTTGCCCTGGGCTCATCTTCCAGGAGGAGTAAGGGTCTGCCTGCTTCTGCGAGCTGCTCTGGTCCGTTGCTGACCTCAAGAAAGGGGCAGGGGGCCCTGGATGCACAGGCTGGAGATTGGCCTTAGACACAAGCACCCTGTGGGGTGAGCCCTCCACCCGGGGCCTGCACTCCGGGGAGTGAAAGTCAGCGTGGAATTGACTTGCAGGACACCCCACTGGCACCCAGAGAGGTGGAGACTTGGTCAGTGTGAGCAAAATCCCACAGCTTTGGTGGCAGAATACAGTGAGTCAAATAGTCCCTCCACTGCCTTAAGAGGCCTCGCAAGCCTGCCCCGACTGCCAAAGTGGCTGCTGGAAGTGAAACCGTACTCTAAGGCAGAGACCCCAGAGCTCAGATTCGTGTCCTCAGCTGGTCCAGCAGGACTGAAGGGCCTCGGGGCACTCTTGTCCTCCCTCTGGCCAGACTATCATCTCTGCCTGTCATTTCCATGGAGGAGCCCTGAGGAATCATGATGAGACATAAAAACCAGCCAACTGCTGGACACTGGCACAGGTCTCTGTCCTTTTTAACTCTGGCCTTCCAGGCACCCTACCTTAAAGTCACCAAAATATGTCTTGCTTAAGCTGGAACTGGAGTAACCTTCTCTTTGCCTATTTTTCTTATGCCTAAAAGCCCAGCTCTCCTCCTGAAGAGATTTTGTCCTAAGT
Organism: Dolichotis patagonum; assembly: GCA_004027295.1. NCBI lineage: Eukaryota > Metazoa > Chordata > Mammalia > Rodentia > Caviidae > Dolichotis > Dolichotis patagonum. The sequence goes on along the minus strand of PVJX010000160.1, from coordinate 41,039 downwards.
ACTACAATATACATCCAGGTTGCCAACTATTCAAAACAATGTTGAGAATAGTTTTTACAAGTACTGTTGTTCATATATAAAATCTTAAAAGTTTTTCATTGATCAAAATAAAGTATTAATCTGGTTCTCATGTTATGAAAAATTTAGAAGTACAGCTAGAGAGATTTATGACAAAATGTCAGACTCAGTACAAGGACCTAAGTGCCAGTGGGTTACAATAGCTATCCCTCAGAAACAGTTTCTAAACTTCCCTGTCGGCCCTACTGCTCCTGCTTTGATTACTCATGCCTTTGTATATATTTATTATACATGTTTTGATTAAAATTTGTTGCTGCCTAAAAGGTGCCAAACCCCAAGTAATCATACATATAAAACCAATAACAACTATGCTAGATTCTTTTTAGATTCCTTTTACTGGAATCTACCAGATCTTGTTCAGAAAAAAGGTTACATGACACCTATTGAGGCCTTAACTATACTTGACGGGCCTTAAATGATGCCGCAGCTGGTCTCTCTCCTAAATGAAGAAGTAACATTACTGAGACAGGAAATGCTCCAGAATCATGGCGTTAGACATTGTTACAGCAGCATAGGGGGCTACGTCCACAACTGTAAAAACTAAATGTGTGTACATTCCTGATCTTTCTTCTAATATCTCACTAACTGTTCAAGATATTAGATGACAAATCAGTCACACGTCAGACTCTAAAATTCCCTGGACCTTATCTTTATTCTCCCTATGGGAAGCCATTACTAGTGTCTTGGTGGAAATCTTCATTAACTGTACACATAATTATCCCAGTAATTCTACTATTTGGCCCATACATACATGTTTCTTTGCCTTTGTATCCTCCAGACTTAAAGCTGTAGCCTACCCAAGATGAAAATGCCTGGTGTCTATCAAGGGCCTTTAGATAGGCCCTCTGAAGGGTATCTCTGACTGCTGATCAACAGCTATGACCCCTTTCAGCCTGAAGAAGACATTTGGTTATGGCCCATTACTCCCTCATGGCAGTTCAGGCTGCTTCTTCAGAAAGGGCAATGTTACAGGCAGCTGAATTAGTTAGAAATAAAGGCAGTCAGGCAGGGATAGGCCCTCGAAGGAGCCAATGCAGAAGACCAGATACCTTGCACCCTTGGAGGAGATGGACACCTCCACTGTGGGCCAGATCTCAAGACAAAAGATCAAACAAATGCAAGCACACCCTAAGAATGAACGTCAGGGATTGATATTCTAAATAGTTATGGATCACCTTGGGGAAGCCAGGGGTCACCATCGAAGAGCCACTGCTCTTTAAGCACGCCCACTTGCCACCTGACTCGCTTCCCCCTTTGTCCTCAATTTAATCAGTTTTACCTAAACAATTAACCTTATTGGTTGACTGTAGTTCTGTCTCACCTCATGCCTACCTTTCAAGTTCCCAGGTTTTCCCCAACTTGGACCCACCTCACCTCGTGGTTTTGCTCCATACAAGTCCCTAGAAAATACAGGGTCTTTGGTAACCCACTCGGGACCCTTCTGTCTCTCTGTCAGACAGAAGCTTTCTTTCTCTCAGTAAATATATTTTGCTCTTAAAAAACCAAAATCAAAACAAAAACAAAAATCAGTCCCTACAGCTAGCATCTCGCTGAGCATGCATTAGGAAAGGACAAAGCAAAAATGGAAAACTGAACTGAAAACCAGGGTGGCAACTCCTCAAAAAATAGAATCACCCTGAGATCCAGCCAGGCCTCTTCTGGGCAGTCACCCCGAAAGGAAGCCAGAAACTTGAGTAGGTTTGCGTGCGCCTGTGGGCAGCGTTGTTACTCAGCTAGGCCGGCGTGAGCAGCACCACCCAGTGGTCACCACTGGCCACCAATGGGTGAGTGTTTAGGCATCATGAGGCTCATCCATACCATGGAATATTGCTCAGCCTTGAAAAGGAGCAAAATCCTTGCCTGCCTGCAACATGGATGGACCCTGTGGGTGTCATGCCTGGGGACAGGAGCCCCTCATGAAAGACAGTCCTGTCTGGCTCCATGCATCTGCAGTTGTCAGGTCTATGGAGACGAAGCATTCAGTGGTTGCTGGGAAGGTGTGGTCCTGCCACCCAGTCCCGATGGGCCTGAGTGTCTGGTGGCGCCTGTGCCACCTGCTCATCTTGGTAATTGCACCGAGATCTCAATCACCAACTGCAAATAGCAAGCGTCACCTGCTCCTCAAGGCTCTCAGGTGCCAGTGACGGGGACAGTGTGAGTTGGGGGCAGGCAAAGGCTCCCCCAGTCCTGTTTTGCGCCCCATTGTGGGGCTGGCACTGCTCTGCATGTCTCCCTCAAGTAGCCCCTTGGCCACTGCATCCACCCTAGAGCCTGGGTTTGCCAGAGACCTGAAGGGACTGCAAAAGGCCACACAGGAGGTAGGGCTGAGGGTAAACTGAAGCTCTGGCTGTCTTCCTCCCTCCCTTACCAGCCCAGCACCCGGCTCCTGGGCCGAGAGTCCAGCAGAGTGCCTGGCAGGTGACAGTCGCCACCTGGGGCTCCTCTCCCAGCTTCTGCCCTTGTGTGGGTGGTCATGTGTACATGTGTGTACACGCGCATGTGTGCACACTGATGTGACCGTGTCATTAGCCACCTGGCACCACCTCTGGACAATTACTCCTTCCAGGGGACAGGTGTTGTTTGTCTGGGCTGCATCAGCCCCACAGCAGGTCTCCAGGGTCTGAGGCCCGGGCTGATAAACAGCTGAGTCACTGGTTCATCTGGGGCTCACTGGGACCCTAAGGTATAGGAACTGCCTGGCTCTGGTGGCCACAAAGGGTGACAAGAGCAGGGGAGGCAGGAAGTGCTGTGCAGGGAGCAGTGGGCGTCCAGGAGTCAGGGTGTGGTAGAGGGACCCTGCAGTTGTGTCACGCTTGGCAGGTTGAGTAACATAAAGACAGACAGAGGAGCTGATGGAGTGGGTATTGGGGATCTCCCCACAGCAGCCCCTATCCAGGAAGCCTGGGCAGCTCTCACACCTGGCACAAAGGAAGTGGACGATGGTGGATGAGCCTAGAATGCTGGACAGAGGGTCTGTGCCTAGGTAGGCTGCTGTGCTCGGCACCTGCCAGGCTCTTCCCAGGTGTGCCCCTGTCTTGGGCACACCTGCCCTTGCACATGTGCATCCATATGACCACGTGAGCAGGTGGAAAGTGCCCCTGGCCTCAGAGGAGCTGCAAGTCCTCCCTGTGCAGCGTCCCCTGAGGGGCCCTCAGCATCAGGACAGCCACCTCACTGACCTGGATCGTGGCGGCCAATCCCAGCGGGGACTGCTCGGCGGAGTCCTGGTCACTGGACTTGCTGTAGTTGGTGCTCATGGCTGGCCAGAGCACAGGACCTCGTGGAGAGCACAGGCTTGGCTTTCTGGCAAGTGTCCTCTGCCCTGGCCTGGCTGGCCAGAACCTTGCACAGTGTCCCTGCCTCGTGCCTGCCGCACCCCTGCATGGAGCTCGTCCTGCTGTGCTGAGACCTGCGCCTGGGGAGCACAGCTGCCCAACTTGGGTGCTGAAACCGACAGCACGTCCAATGAAGCCAGGGCCATTGGTGTGGCAACCAGGACGCCTGGGCTGGGTTTCCCTGGAAACAAGAGTACAGTACTTGTTGTGGGACCGAGGAACGTTGTGGTGCAAAGCGGTTTCCTGGAGACCTGGAGTGAAGCTGTCCCCCGCGAAGTACCTGGGGTGGCCTCTCCCCACGCCCATTTGCACAGGTGGACTTGAGTGCTTGCTGCTCACCCAGCCCGGCTCCTCCTCACCGAGAACCCCAAACTGTCACTTTCTTAACTGTGGGAGGTGGCCAGCCACGCCTGCTAAATGGAGACACAGGAGGGGAGCCCTGCCTGAGGCCAGAGGAGCCCTGAGTGCCCCTACCTCTGCTCCCAGGGCCCTTGGTGGGGGCTCCCCCCACCCACTCGCAGGAACCCTGAGTCACCACCAGGGGGCACCCACCCCAGCCCTCAGAGCGGAGGGAAGGAAGGTGGTGGTGGTGGTGGGCTTCTGGACAGGCAGGGCGCTTCCCGTGGGCAAGGGCACAGCTGGTCCTGCACACCTGTCTCTCTCAGAGCTCTGGGTTCTCAGCCAGCCCAGCAGGCGGGAAGAGAGCTCACCGGGCCAGGCCCCCAGAGGTGGGTGGGCACTTCTGACCCCGGCCACTTGTGGCTGGGATGCTTGGCCTCTTTCCCTGAGGTTGGCACTGTGTTCCTCCCGTAGTTGACACTGCAGTGGTCAGCAGCGAAGGTGGACAGTGGGCCTGTACTCTGTCCCCAGTGCTGCCCAGGGAGCCCCTGACAGGGCCTGGCTGCTTGCTGAGACTGCAATGCAGAAAGTGGGGGGTTCCTGTATTCAAACAAAGCTCCCTGAAGTCCTGGGTCCTGTTCTCTTCTGGGATCCCCAGGGCCTCACTCACCCAGCCCCAATTAAACAGCTGGCAGGATCCCCACACAGGGACGAACCAGCCTCTTTGTCCAGACGCAGCCCCACTAGGGTGCAGGGTCGGGGTTCAACGATCAGTCCTGGGGGGCTTGCTCAGTGCTCCTAACCCCAGTGTCCTGGATCTAGGTTTAGACCCTGGGGCACAGCCGTGGTCTGGGCACCTCCTTGGGTAGCTCGTGGCTCTACCTGGTGCCTGAGGGGGCAGGGAGCAGGGAAGAGAGATCTCACATGAGGCCCTTGGGTGAGGAGGGGCTTGAGGAGGCTGTGGAGGTGGGGTGACCATCTGCAGGGCCTCCTGGGCAGCTGGAGCAAGACTTCACTCACTGCTGCGTATGGTGCTCACTCCTGTAATCCCAGCACTCTGGGAGGCTGAGGTAGGAGGGCTGAAAATAAGACGTGACAACAGGCTGGGGATATAGCTCGGTGCAAAGGCCGTTGGTTCAATGCCCAGCACCAGGGAGGAAAAGACTTCCCTCCCAGACAAGCTGTTAGCTGAGCTGGTGTCCTCTGTCCAGGCCAAAGGTGAGGTCCTCAGCCCAGCCTGTGGCTATCACACTCGCGGGCCGGGGCTGGGGGTGGGGGCTGAGCTCAGGTTGTGAGAGGTCACGTGGCCTCGAAGATGCCGCAGGGTGAAAGCGATGGCAGGGTGGACCTCCAGGTGCCTGGGCCACAGCCATTGCCAGCTCTGAAACAGAGGACAGCTCTCCATGACCCCGAGTCAGTGCCAGGCCCCTGCCTTGCCCACTGCTCCTGGGGCATCTGAAAGTCCTGGGAGCTTCTGCCCTTGAGCCTCCTCTGGGCTGGGTAGAGGAGCCCAGCTCCTCTCCCAGCCTAGACTCCAGCTCAGGACTCCTGCTGCGTCCTCCCCGTGCAGAGCAGGGGCCGTGGAGGGAGGTCAGCCCTGGTGCTGGCCAGCAGCTGGGCTGTGCCTGAGGTCATGCCCAGGCTCTGTCTGGCACAGGGGTGCTGTCTGCTTCCCATCCCACACCTGCATGACCATGCCTTGGGCACAGCTGTGAGGGAGGCCCTAACCAGGTTGTTGCCGCCACCCAGGACCGTCTGCTCTGCCAGCTGTGCGGTGGCTCTGGAGCAGGCCCAGGTCCCTGGGGCACAGAGTCACTGGAGAAGTGGAGACAGCGACAGAGACCAAGGCAGACTCCAAAGCGATTAAGGCCAGACCGGCAGGCCTGGAGCCCGCAGGGCCAGGACAGAGCCTGTGACAGAGATGCCACATTCCTTTCCTGCTCCGCCCTCTCCCCCAGAATTGTCCCTTGTGTGAACCGAGCCTGGGGACTTGTGAGAACCACTGCATTCTGTGTACAGTAGGCCAACTGACACTGTCCTCATTGCCTGCTGCAGAGACAGGACAGGAGGGGAGGCGAGGAGGGAAGGGGAAGACTGGAGGGGAGGACAGGAGGATAGGGGAGAGGGAGGAGGAGGGCAGAGGAGGATGGGGAAGGGGGAAGATGGGGGAGGAGGACGAAGGAGGAGGAGGAGAGGGGAGGACTGGACACCAACTGAGGTGGGGCAAGGTCGGTGTGGTGTGTGACAGTCCCACAGGATGTTCGGTGCCTTTTGCAGGCTTCCAAAGAGCATTCCTCTCCCTGGGGAGTTGGGGTTGGGTGGTGAATTATGGCGTCCACAGATCCAGCCTACGACATGACAAGAGGCATGCTGGCTGGCATGTGTGCGGGCTTGGGGGTGCAGCCGGCCTGCGAGTCCTGGGAGGCTCCCAGGGTCGGGTGGGGTGTCTTTGGTCTTCACCACCTGTGTTGACCACAGGAAGGCCATGGGAATGATGGCCCAGGGACTTGGGTACCTGCTCTAGGGCCATCAAACACAGAAGGAAGGGACCAGGGCAGGGTCAGGCATCCTGCCAGGACCTAACCCTTACAGCCAAAGTGTGAGACTCCTCAGAGAAACAGGCGAGGAAAGCCTCATGACATTGGGTTTGGACTTGATTTCTTTCTTTCTTTCTTTCTTTCTTTCTTTCTTTCTTTCTTTCTTTCTTTCTTTCTTTCTCTCTCTCTCTCTCTCTCTCTTTTTGGTGCCAGGGATTAAACTCACGACCTTGCGTTTGCCAAGTAGGCACTTACGCCCCTGAGCTAAACCCCCGGCCCTGGACTTGATTTCTTAAACATGAACTCAGAAGTACAGACAGCAAAAGAAAAAATAGATAAATTGAACTTTATTAAAATTTAGCACATCAAAGATCAGCCTTAAAGGAAGTAAAAAGACAGAGGTTTTTTTTGTTTTTTGAGACATAGTCTTTCTATGTAGTGCTGGCTGGCCTTGAACTTGCTTATGCAGCACAGGCTGGCCTTGAACTCACAGCAATCCTCCTGCCTCTGCCTCCCAAGTATTGGGATTACAGGCATGTGCCATTACACCTGGCTAAAGAACAGAATATTCTACAGGGAAATACTTGCAAATTATCTTCTGATATAGGGTTAAGATCCAGAATACATAACACACACTACAACTCCACAGTAATGAAACAACCAGATTCAAGAGCAGGCAAAGAAAGGGAGTAGACATTTTTCCAGAGAAGCCATGAAAGTGTGCTTGATGTCACTAACTAAGCATTAGGCAAACAAAAATGAAACAACTGTAACGAGACACCATCCACACCTGGCATGTCATCACCCAGAACATAGAAACGAGAGGATGTGGGGAAGCCAGGAGCCCGCTGGGGGCAGGTGTCTGAGAACGGCGAGGCAGAGTCCCTCAAAACCCAAACGCCGTGCACCCCAGAAGTTCCTTCTGTGCCCCAAAGAACTGAAAGCAGAGACTGGGGAGAGATCTGTACACTCATGTTCACAGCAGCTACATGCACTGTGGCCAGCAGGGAAAACCAACCTGTGTGTCACGTGTGCATGGAAAGATAAGCAAAATGTGGCCCATCCATGTGGTAAAATACTCGGTGTTAAAAGGAGGCAATCATGGCCACACTAGAGCTTGGGGACCTTGAGGACGTCCTGCTTAGTGAGATCAACCAGGTGCCAGAGGACACTGTGCGGTTCCCTTTCTGGAAGTCCCAGCATTGTCAGACCTACAGGGACAGGAAGTAGGGTGGTCAGACCCACAGGGACAGGAAGTTGGATAGTCAGACTGACAGGGACAGGAAGTTGGATAGTCAGCCGCACAAGGACAGGAAGTAAGGTGATCAGACTCTCAGGGACAGAAAGTAAGGCAGTCAGACCCACAGGAACAGGAAGTAAGGTGATCAGACCCGTAGGGACAGGAAATATGGCAATCGGACCCACAGGGACAGAAAGTTGCATAGTTATTGCAGGGCTGGGAGGGGATGGAGATGGTGTTTGATGGCCAGAGGTTCATTTCAGAAAGATGAATGAGTTTTGGAGCTGTGCATATTCTTTTTTTGGTATCAGGGGTTGAATGCACAACCTCGTGCTTGCCAGGCAGGCGCTTACACCACTGAGCTAAATCCCTGGCCCCCACTGCACATTCTTTTTTTGTTTGTTTGTTTGCTTGTTTTTGTTTTTGTTTTTGTACCAGGGATTAAACTCATGACCTCGCACTTGCTAGGCAGGTGCTTAAGTCACTGAGCTAAATCCCCAGCCCTCACTGCACATTCTTAATGCCATGGCATTGCACCCTTAAAAATAGCTGAAATGATAAATTTCATGTTTTATTGATTTACCACAGTAAAAACCACCAAAACCAGGCTGAAAGACTGTCATGCATGGGGCTGATTCTTCTCCTGCATCTGCTACCAGGAGGTGGGAGGCTGACCAAATGGCCCTGTGCCAGGCAGCACGGGTTATCCCGAGTGCCCGTGGTTCCCCCACTGTGTGCCTCCTGTGCCCTTCATGCTGTGTTCTCCCCTCCTGCACCCTCCTGGCTTTGTACCGGGGAGGACAGCCCTGAGGCTGCTTACAGAGGTCACTTGCTGAGCAGCAGGCCAGGGATACAGTGTTCCCTTGGGACAGTCCTGGGCACCAGATGGGAGCACAGTGGCTCAGCCCCTGGGCTCTGCAAATGGCTCATGTCCTGTATCCTGGTGGGAAACAGGGGCGTCTCTCACCCCAGGGGTCCTTGGCACACAGGGTAAGGTGTGACTAGCGCAGGCTCCAGGAGCCATGGCTACAGGGCAGGGGAGGGTGCCGGGGTTTCCTGGTGCCACCATGGTGGGAAAATCTCCTCTGATGGAGTCCACACTGGGTGCCACTGTAGCTGGGTGGGGGGCTGCCCCTACTTCCAGTCATGGCTACTGTCCCTGAAAGGCTCTGGCCACTTAGAGCACCACTCCTGCTGGCCTTTACCCAGGCCTGGCCGGGTTCCAGGCGAGGCCCTAGCTGCAGGTCCAGGAGACATGTGGCCATCAGGTCATTTCGAGTCCCAGGACTGTGAGGGGCCTGCTGCACCATCCCGGCCGTGTGAGGACAGGAACTGGCCAGGCAGCTGCTGTCCCTGGGCCCTGCCTGGAGCCACATGAGGATCTGCCTGGCTTTCATCCTCCCTGTGGCTCTCACTCCTTGACCCAAGGCTTCCCGGTTGCAGTGGGCAGGCAGAAGGTCGGCCCATGGTGGTCATCAGAGGATCAAGGTTGCCCGTGGAATCCAGGCCATCTTCGAGCAAGGGGCCTTGTCATCCCCCTCCTATGAGGTTTAATTTGTTAGCTACATTCTTGCTTCCCCTGGAGTGGCCTTCCTGGGTGGTTGTGGTCATCTGGCTTCCCTGGAGGGGTGGCCCTGTGGGTGGGGGTAGAGACCCCCACTCAGCCCTGTCTTTGGCTGCCTGCTGTGGCCAGCACTGCCCCATGCCCCAGCCCCGTCCTGACGCTGTAACCGTGCAGTGTTCTTGGTCCCCTAAAAGCGCCCTGTCTCTGTCCTTGTGGGAATTCACCCCAACCCACAGACGGGAGACGGGGCCCACATAGCTGTGGCATTCTCACACACACCCTGGGGCACAGGCCATGCGTGGGTCGATGATGATGTCACCACCTGGGAGCGCCAGTTACTGGGAAGCCCCGCCAGACTGGGTTCTGCATGCAGGAGCAAGGTTGTCACTGTCTCTGCAAGCCAATGGTGACTCTCAGAGCAATTCTAACTCCCCCCACCTTGTCCAGCATGGTGGCCTTCTATTGCACCTCAGACCCTGGGTGCCCACCCCAAAAGGACACTGGCTTCCCCAGGCTGGGTGTCTGTTTGCTGGGTGGGGGCGGCCAGCATCTGCCTGATTCTGCCAGGGCACGGAGGCAGGATGAGGCCCGTGCCATGCAGCTCCCTCAGTCTTGGCCGGGACTTGGGACAGTGACTTGTGAAGGCCACACAGGGAGAGTGTCGCTCCTCAGGCCTCCATTCTGTGTCTGTCTTGGAGCCAAGGAGGCGCTTGTGGGGCCCCGCCTCTGGAGCGCAGCTCCATCATGGCCAGTGCTGTGTGGCTGCCGGGACAGTACCATGTCCCTCACCCGCAGCCCGGTCCTTAGTCCCTGTGGGCTCTCTGCTCTGTCCCTGTAGGTCCAGGCAGGGCCCATGTCCAGCTTCCTGGGGACTCTGCTCACTTACCACTTCCTGGCATCATCCATGCTGGGTGTAGGCACTGCCCGGGCTTCAGGACACCTGGAGGTAGTCCGCTCTGTCCAGCCATGGGGGCTGATGGTGGCTCTGCCACCAGCCAGAGGGGTGAGGCAAGGCTGCCCGGCCCGTCGGGGGCTCTGATGGGAGCTGAGGTCTGGGAGAAGCAGTCTCCCCCGGTCTGGGGAAGAGGACACCCGTGCTGCGGGGCCTGGTGAATGAGGAGTGGGCAGCACCTTCCTCTTAGAGCCCTGGGAACTGGGGGACGGGGATGGCTGAGTCCTGGGCAAGGGTGGGGGCTGAGGGTGTGAGGAGGAGGTCAGGAGAGCTGTCGCAGCCCAGGCTCCCAGCAGCGCAGGAGGGTCAGGTGGGGCTTAAGGCCCATCTGTTCCTTTGCAGAGTCCCATGGAGACAGAGACCATGACAACGCAGCCTGCTGCTCCGGGCAACCCCACAGGGGGGCCTGGGCCAGGCTGGAGGGAGCCTGTGCTGGCCCTGGAGGTGTAGGGTGGGGATCTGCAGTCACAGAGGTTTCTAAGCTCCACACTGCGCTGGCCAACCCACCGTCCAGCCCCCTTCAGGTCCCAGCAGCTGCAGGGACAGCATAGCTGAGTCCTCTGCACACGACCAGCCGAGGCCAAGGGTGGGTGTGGAGGCTCCTGCGGCCTGAGCCAGGGGGCTGCAGCTCCTGGGCCAGGTGGGTGGCGGCTCTCCTCAGGAAGGTCGGCGGGGCACCCGGGGGGCCCAGGCCAGGTTGGTGGATGACAGCTGGCAGAGACAGGGCTGGTATACACCTCCCGCCTTCCGCCTTCCGCTGGCGCAGGTCTCTGGACACGGGTAGTGACTGCAGCTCTCCAAGCTGCCTTAGAGAGAGGCCACAACCCCACACAGCACCCAGGCAGCCGTGCCAGTGTCCCTTCTCACCTGAGGCATGGGGACACCTGTGTCCCCGCCAGCCTGGCAGAGAGGCTGTGCAGGAGAGACCTGATTTCCAGAGTTCCTCCTGCCTGCTATTGGGATGGGGTGGGTGGAAAGCCCAGGAATGCAAGTCCTTCGCCAGGCCTGTGCTCCCAGCACAGGCCACATGCTGGTGTCTCAGCCTGAGACCAGGGAGTCAGGCTGGAGGGAGGGGAGAAGGTGTAACCAGGCCCGGCCCCCTCCACAGCCCCTGGGACCTTCCTAATCGCTGGGGACTGACTCACCCCACTTCAAAGCCTTGGCTGCCACTCAGTTATTTAACCTGCGCCTAGCGCTGTCGCTCTGGAATTCTGCTCTGCAGCTGCTCCCCTGGGCAGGTGCCTCCCATCCGCCCTCCCAGCCTGTCCCGCCAACTGCAGAGCAGTGCCCAGGGCTGTCCAGCCATGGCCGTGAAGGTGCCCCGGTGGCACCACTACCTGCAGGCCATCCGGTCGAGGGAAGTGTGCCGAGTGCAGGACTTCCAGCGTGCGGAGGACGTCCTGCTCACGGTGCTGGAGCATGTGCACGCCCTGGACCCCCGCTTTCTCGTGGACTACTCCCACCACCTGGAGGCCTTCCAGTTTGCCCTGCGCTCCTCGGAGGACCCGCTGGACATGCAGGTGCTGCTACGGGTGGACACCAGTGTGCTCTTGATTGAGGAGCTGGGGGCCTCGGAGTCAGGGAGTGGCCCTGTGCTCTGTCGCCTGGGCATCCCTAGGGAAGCAACCGGCCTGGAGCCGTGGATGACCGAGGATGTCTTCAGTGCCTCCTGGGAGGGCGATGCCAAGTGCTGTGGCTACATCATGCCCAGCAAGGTCCTGCGTGTCCTCAAGGACCTGCTGGTGGCCGCCATCGTGCACTGCAAGCACCACAGCCTCATTGCACCAGGTAGCAGCCTGGGCCACTCCAAAGCCTGTGTGTGTGCACACACGTGTGTTCCTGTGCGTGTGCTGGTGGTGTGCGTGTTGGCACATGTGTTGGCAGACCCTGCTCAGTCCTCACCCTGGCACTCCTAGGGAAATGTGATGCGTTTCCCCTGCTGCTTTGGTCCTGCTTTGGAGAGTGATGTTTTCCAGACGTCACTGTTTCAGTGCCTGCGAATGTGAGCGTGTGTTGCTTTGTAGGTTGACTGGCTCCAAGAGGGTGGTTGGTGTGGTTCTGGGCCACTGGCTCTGGTCTCGGTCACAGCTTGTTGTGACAGTGCTCCGAGCCAACCCCTCCTCCAGCCTCGGGTGCATTGCACCAGGCCGTGTGCGTATGTGTGCACGCGTGCGAGTGCACATTCACTTGGACCCACTAGTGTGCACAGGTGAACAGAGAGATTTTGGGCTCTCTGTACCTGTACAAACTGTACCTCAGTTTGTCCCAGGTTGTGGGCAGCCCCCCACCGGGCCACGGCGGTCAGCTTCCCTGAGCAAGGCCTCAGTGGGGTGGGGCCTAGGCAGGGAGCTGGACAACAGGGCTCTTGAAGCCTGTCCTCCTGGGGTCAGGACAGGGAAACCTGGTTGTCCTGGCCAGGAGTTAGGGACAGAAACATAACATCCTGCTTCTCAAGGCAGGGCCAGGCATGTGGTGGTGACAGCAGTCACTTCTTCATGGCCTTGCTCTCTGAGTCACCTTCCCAGTGACTCCTGGTCCTCATGGGGGCTCAGAAGCGGGCTGGCAGCTCCTCTGTGGGGGTTGCCAGCACCTGGGGCCTGGACTGACTCTCAAAGCGTCCCTTGCCCTCTATTGCCAGAGGACATGGTGGCAGCAGAACCCACCACCGGCCAGCCAACTGTAGGTTGGGCATAGGACCCAGAAGGCCTGGGGTGTCTGGAAGGACTCCACGCTGAGGGCAGCTCCTCTGCAGCCTGCCTGGAGGCCTCTGCACTGTGGACTGACCTCCCAGGCTACTGGAGGCCATCATGAGGCGTCTGCTCCCGGAACTCCTGCAGCCTGTAAGATCGGGTCAACTCCCAGCCTCACTGCTGTGGAGCCCAGCAGGACCTCGCTGTCCTGACGGGTGAGCAGAGGCTCTGGGTGACTCTGGGACAGTGGGGGTTGCCCTCATATGCCCAAGAGCCCCAGGCCGAGTTTCCCCACGCTCATTCACAAAGGGTGATGTGTGGCCAGGCGGGGACCAGGTCGTCCCCACCCTGGAACCGGTGTGACCAGCTGGGGCGGTGGAGCTGCCAGCTTGTGGAAGGATGGAAGGAACATGTGACCCACAGAGACGGGAGGACAAGGCCGCCCAGGGTGGCTGTGGACAAGGGCACTGTAAACACTGATTTGAGGGGTTTGGGGGAAACACCCAGGGGTGGGGCGGCCTGTGGGAGGTGGCGCAGGCTATGCACCTGAGGGGTGGTGAGGACACTGTCCCCACCCCCTGGAGCTCCTTCCCGGTGCCTGTCTGGGACTTTGGTGGATCCTGCCTGCCCGTGGGCCTGAGTCCCCACACCTGAGAGTCGCTCCCTCCTTCTGCTCAGCGCTGATTGGCACTGCATAGGGCATGCAGCGCCCAGAAATGCCCATGGAGAATCTGGGGCTCCAGGTCAGGGACTCGGGGCCCACGCCAGGAGGCAGATCCTCTGCCAGGAGGTGTGGTCCACAGGGTGCAGGGGCGTATGGGAGACAGGGCCTGGAGTGCAGGGCGGGTCTGGGTGTGGGTAGGAGCTGGGCCCTCTGTCCTCTCAGAGCAGCTGGGCCAGCCAGGTTGGCCTGGAAGCAGGGTCTTATGCACACTGTGCTCTCTCCTGGGTCCTCTGCTGCCCAGCCCCTCCCTCGAGGTGTGAGGACAGCGCAGTCCTGAGTCAGTCACAGGGGGGCTCTAGGGAGGGGAAGAGGGGTAGGCTGTGGTCAGGAGGGGTCCAGCCAGCCTCTGTGCCATTGGCCGAGGCTGGGCAATTGTGTCTGTCCTCACTATCCTCACTGGTGCCCTCCCAGGAGCCCAATTGCAGATTCCCTGGCATCTAGGGGTGTGCAGGCCCAGGGAAGGGATGTGGGGTACCCGCAGCTGTTCCCCAATGCTGTGAAGGTGCCAGGGCACAGATAAGCCTGGAAGGGCAGCCTTGAAGCCCTGTCCTCCCTCCTGCAGTGAGGGGCTGCAAGCTTGGGGCTGCCTGGGGCCATGCAGGCCAGGCGGGCTCCAGGAGTTCACAGCCTGCCCTGCAGAGCCCGCTGTATGCACCAGCTCACGGCAGTGCCTGGTCCAGTGCTGCCTCTTGACCTTGGCGCTGTCCTGGCCCCCACCTGGTGGTGAACAGGGCTAAGTCCAGCTGGGTGGTCAGTCAGTCTAGGGCATGGAGGAGAGGCTGGTAGGCAGGGTCCTCAGACTTGGTAAAGGGGGCCCCATAGGGAAGCGCTGCCACTCCAATGCTGAGGGGTCACCAAACTGACAGTCGACCCACAGCGATGTCAGGTGTGGCACAGCCAGCTGTTGGCTTGGGGGGCGGGGCATCTGTGGGCATCGAGGGCTGAAGGAAGAGGGGCTCGGTGGTGGCAGAGTGGGCCAGGGGTGGCAGCTGGTCTGACGGCATCCTTGCAGGTTCACTGAGTGCCACCAGCCTGCAAGAGGAGCAGCTCCGTCTGTCTCTGCTTGTGTCCAGCGGCTGGAGGAAGATCCACTTCAACGTTGTGCCCACGCTGAGGAGGAGGGGCAGCGTGCCCAGCCTGTGCAGTGCCCGGCTCACTGCCGGCTTCCCCAAGGGCACCCTGAAAAGGACCATCAGCTACGGGACAGACCTGGTGCCTGCCAGCACCCAGCACTGGAAGTATGGCAGGTGCCTCTCCTGGGTCTCAGGGTCCTGGGCAGCAGGCAAGGAGGGGCTGCCCCCCAGGCTCCCCACCCCTGGCAGTGTCTGTGGGTCCCTGCCCATCATTGCCCAGTGCCTCTGTGTGTCACGAGGTGCTGACATCTCTAGGGGAATCGGGGTCCATCGGTTTCCTCTAGCAGGGTGCTGGGCACCCCATGGGCAGCTGAGGCACAGTTCTCTCCTGGGCAGGGTGGGGCTGTGGCCGTGGGAGCCTGGGGGGTCCAGGACCTGAGGGCAGCTGGGTGGGACTCCCATCACCCGGTACAATACCAGGCTGTCAGCGCAGAGTCAGGCCTAGTGCCAGGCTTGTTCATCTGCCTGGGCTGCCCTTCCAGTCCACACTCCGGCTCACAGGGTGTCCCCCACTGCCTGTTTGGCTACAGATGGCCCTGCTGGCCTGGCCTCTGGTGGTGCCTCCTTGGATCCCTAGTCTCTGTCCTCGGGGTCCTGTGGCCTCAGAGGGCCACCTGAGTCTCCCTCAGTGTGTGGGGGGGGCAGTGGTTGGGCACCCTGGAGACCTCAGGGACCAAGCCCATCCAGACTGGACACAAACAGAGGCGTGGCAGTGGGCTGGGTGGCTGCCCAGCTGGCCCACAAGCCTGGGGTGGCACTGGCTTCTTTCCCAGTTCCTTTTGTCAGAGATGACACCTGTAAGCTCTTGGGCCCCTTCTGGTGGCTCCGTGGAGCCCCGCAGGGAACCCTGCCCATCACAGCTGCAGGGGAGGGCTGCAGCCTGGCTTGCAGAGTGCCCACTCACCTGCCACAGAAGACTAGACAGAGGCATTTCCTGTGTATAACCCAGAGTGGCCTTTCCGGTGCTGGGGTGGGTGACAGTTGGGACTGGAAGTGTGGGTGCCAGCTGGTGGTTGGCTCAGCAGGTATACCATAGGCACCTCTGGCGAGCCTGCTGGCTGTCCCTTGCTGGCCACAAAAGGCAGTTCTGGCTTCCCAGAGGGCTCTGGGTGCAGGCGGTGCTCCTGCCTGGTTGGGGCCTGTGACCCCACTTCCCAGGCACCAGGGCTGCTGCCCAAGTTGGTGGCTCCCTAGGATCTTCCTGCCTGCCGAAGGGTGGCACCCCAGGGGCTCCATGTCCCACAGCCGCTGGGCATCTGTGCAAGTGGGTGCTCGTGCGCATGTCCTGAGAAATGTGGGGCCGGCAGCTCAGCACAGCCCCGCACCCACTGCAGGGCGTGGCCTCCCCATGGGCAGGCTTTGGGCTCCCACACAGACACAGGAGGCCCGGCAGCCAGTGCTCTTCCTGAGACAGAGTCGGCACCCAGCCTGATGTGTTCTGGCTTCCAGGACCTGCACAGGCTACCTGCTCACCCGGCTGCTCGGGGAGCTGGGCACCCTCCAGGGCCACCGCCTGGACAGCCTCGCCCTCCTTGACCGGGTCAACCATGAGTGCTGGAGGACCGGGGGCTGTGAGCCGGGCCTGACCTTTGACCACCTGAAGGTAGGTGAGGGGAGGCCGTGGCCGCCTACTCTGTGACCTGCGTCTGACCAGGTGTGTCCCTTCCTGGGTCGGGGACCTCTGGGCCCTGCCAGCCTGGGGATGCTGTCAGGTCAGACCTCAGGGTGGGCTGCACAGAGCCAGGCCTCCCCCAGGCGGAGTCCTCCCTGAGCGGAACTGGCCAGGCCTGGCTTGGGTGCTGGACAGGGCAGGGCGGGTCCCATAGGTGCACGATAGACACAGGCGAGGCAGGGCTGGGCGACCCAGCAGGCAGAGGAGGGTGCGGGGCTGTGGGCTGCAGGTCACTGCCAGGCAGGCCTGCCAGGTGTTGAGAAGAGGTGGCCTGACTTGACTGTGGACCTCAGCTCTGCCCAGAGCTGTGTCCTCCCAGGCCACCTGCTGCCCTCTTGGGCCTGCACCTGAGGTTAGGTACATGAGGGGTAATTCTGATCCCCAAGTTGACTGTGCTGGGGGCCAGCAGAAAGAGAGGGGCCTCAAGATGGGAGGCAGGAGGTGCTGGAGTACACTGCCCTGATGTCACAGGGATGGACCCTTTGGATAGGGCTGTAGAGGATGAGTAGGAGCTCCACGGAAAGGCATGAGGGAAGCCCAGAGGGTGTAATGAGCTTCCCCTGAGGATCTGAGGTCCAGCCCAGGGGTGAGAGAGGAGGAGGAGGGGACCCATGAGAAGAAAGGGTCAGAGAGGGGGTGGGTGCCCCTGAGCTGCTAGGCTGGGGTGGCAGCTGGGTGGGGCCCTAGCTGACCCCAGGCGCGGATGAAGGGCAGAGGCACAGGAGCGGGGGCGGACTCACGCTGACCCCTGTCTGCAGACTGCGCTGCTGTGGGCCTGTGCGCTCTTCCCGACGCCTGAGGACTGGGCGGAGCTGCAGGGCGCCGTGTACAGAGTGCTGCTGGTGCTGCTGTGTGGCCTGGCCACCGGGACGCTGCCGCACTTCCTCCACGCCGGGCTCGACCTGCTGCGGGGTGGCAGCCTGGACCTCGGCCGAGTCTACCAGCACGCGGAGGGCTTTGCCCGCCGGCCTGAGGCCTCCCTGCGCATCCACGCCACCCACGTGGGCCGCAGCCCCCCGCCGCGAGTGGGCCACGGGGTCAAGGCGCTCCTGCAGCTGCCGGCCAGCGACCCCACCTACTGGGCCACTGCCTACTTCGATGTCCTGCTGGACAAGGTGGGCCAGCCGGCCGAGGGCCCCCAGGGACCTGGGTCGTGGGAAGGTGGGGACAGAGCCAGAGGATGGCTCGAGGAGGGGGCCACCAGGCACCGGGTGGCCCCTGCCTAGGTCCAGGGCTGCTCCCCCAGACCCTGAGGGCAAACGTCAGCACCCCCAGCTCACTCTGGGCCTTGTTCTTCATAAGATGCAGCCTTTCTGGGCCTCCTGGGCCCCATTTCTGCTCACCCCCAGGGCCTGCTTTTCAGGGGAATCCCTCACCCCGCAGAGCCCACTCTGGCTCATGTTCACTCGTGGTCAGCTGGCTCCATGGCAGGAAGGGCCTGGCCAGAGGAGAGCTGTTGGGTCACGGCACCCCAGAAGCAGGGAGGGGAGGAGGTGGAGGGAGATGCACCCCCCAGGCCACGCTGGCACCCCGCTTCCCACAGGCCAGGCTCCGAGCGGCCAGGCTGTAGCTGCTTCTCAGGAAGGGATGTTTCAGATCCAAGCCGTAGTGGGGCTGCTCTGTCAGCCCAGGCCAGGGACCCTGTATGTGAGGGTCCCCAGAGGGGAGCCCCCAAGGCAGGAGCCTAGGGCTTGGGGTGGGCAGGTATGGCTATCTGTGACCCTTGCCCTCTCGCCCGCAGTTTCAGGTCTTCACCATCCAGGATGAGGACCGCATTGCAGCCATGCAGAGCATCTTCCGGAAGTCCAAGGGCCTGGCCGGCTTGGACAGCCGGGCTGCAGAGGGTGGGCTTCTCCTGGAGGGTGGCTCTGGAGCCTCTGGGACCCCGGGGGTGCCACAGGCAGTCCAGGGGACGGCGGGGGCAGTCTGAGTGCGCCAGCCCCATCCGCCAGCGGAGGGCCTGGGACGAAGGGGTGTGTGCCTCCTGGGACCCAGGGTGACCCTGGCAGGGAAACTGAGTCTTTGGGGACCAGCCTGGAGGGCTTTTCCGGGCCATATGTACCAGGCCACTCCTTGGTGATTAAACATGGGGCATTGGCGCCTGGGCACACTGACGTCTGGTACGCACAGGAGGGAGAGGCCCCTGCTGCTGTCGCCAAGTGGAAACACGGAGACCTGCAGGTGCGAAGGGACGAGCTCCCCTGCTGTGTGTTCTAGAGTGGCCCCTCTCCAGGCACCCCACATCCTGGCTAGCAGAAGAACTGAAGCCAGCAGATGGGCCCCACAGCTCCTACCGCTACCCCTGAGTTGTCTGCCCCCTTCTGGCCCTGCTGCCTCCACTTTTCACAGCCGGGTACCCCCTGCTGGCGCCCGGCATGCCCCGTCCCATCTGCTCCCACTGCCCCCCTCCATCCACTCTGCCCAGGCGACCCTGCCTCTTCTGTCCTGTTCACACCTTGGTGTCCAAGCCACAGCCAGAACCCTGGGTGCCAGAGAGAGAACTAGGTTCCCACAGCCAGCACAGGCCACACGCTCCCCCCTACCTGTGTCCTCAGGACCGGTGGCTGCGTGTGACAGGAGCTACAAAACACAAGCAAGTGCCTGGGGCCAGAGCTGAAACCCACACAAGGGACACGAATGAGGTGTGCAGGGGACAGAATCGGGTCCACATCTGCTTCATGGGGGACCTGGAGTACAGGTCCCTGTGAGGAGCAGAGGGCCTGGTATGAGTCAGGGTGGCCCCGCTTAGGGAAAGGCAGGGTGTGGTGGGGAAGGGACCGGAGCACGTGTGGAAGCCGCTGCTGTCCCACAGCCGAAAGGACCCAGACTAATGCACCTGATGCAGGAGTGGAGCTGTGTGTCCCCACTGAGATGCTGGAAAGGGTCAGCAAAAGCCCAGCGGCTGTGGATGACAAGGCTCAGCCGAGGTCCTGGGTGAGATAAATAAGCGCAGGTGACACAGGACAGCAGTCTCTGGTGACGCTGCCGTGTGCAACCATCCCAGGCAAATTCCTTCAAAGACTTTCAGAGAAAGAGTCCTGGGCCACACTGAGCGGGCAGCAGAATCCAGGGCTGGGCAAGGGTCCTCTCAGCACTGGGTGCCCAGGGCCAGGCCCTGCTGTGGTAGCGCAGCCCAGATCTTCCGCCTCTTGGTCCTCTGCCAGGGTCGGTAGTGGGCAGGTTTTAATGCTGCCCACCCTTCACTCCTCCCTGGTGTGGGTGCCAGGCCTCCTGCCTGGCAGCACATGCCCTAGACTCAGTGCCCTGCTTCTGCCTGAGGCCTCCTGTTCTGCACAGGCCCTTGGTCCAGGGCACGGTGCCCACTGTGTGTGGGAGACACATGCATTTCCTTCTGAATGCCTGGGGTCTGCTGTGAGCTGGGCTGAGCTTGCTCGGTCTGCTCAGGGCCATGCAAGATGCAATCATGGTGCCAGCCGTGCCCATGAGGTGGTGCTCATGCATCCCTGGCAAACCCTGCCTGGCACCGAGGCCTGAAAGGTGTGTTGTCCGTGGCAGGGGCGAGGTCTGCCCAGAAAGCATCATCTGTGGGTGCTGGGCTTTGTAGGGCCCCGGCCCCGGCTGGGGACACCAGTACCTGGCCTGCAGCTCTGTGACACGAGGTTTTGGGGGACAATGTCAGTGCAGCCACCAGTACTGGGGCCATGCAGATCAGACCAGCACCTAGTGCTGGGGTTCGGTCAGGAGGAGAGTGGCCGGGCCTTCCTGTTGTCCCTGTTGGTGACCACACCACATGCTCAGCTCACACACATGGCCTTGGGGATTCTCGAGGACCAGAGAGGAGACTGGAGCCCATGTCGGGCCCATGGCAGTTTGCTCTGGGGCGCCCACCTTGACCTTCACGAGAGACAGCGCTGCTCGAGGGTCCCGGGCAGAGCACCGGGCACAGAAACCATCACGCAAGTGTGCGTGCAGCTGAGCACTGGCAGGACACGCAGCCCTGCGGGCTGTCGTGGGGGCTGAGGCCGCTTCACATGGTGAGATGGCCACGGGCCACACAGCTGCGGGGGCACAGGCCGGGCGGGGGTGGGGCCGGGAGTGCAGTCTCGGTCACGCTCAGAGATGAGATAGGAAAAGCAGATGGAAAAAGACCAGGAAGTGTGCAAGGCACAGACAGCCGAGGGACGCTAGGGAGGGACACTGTCGCCATCCCGCCTGACCCGCTGCAGCAGAGCTCTGGTGTGGTAAAGGACCCACACAGCCGGTCCCAGTGCCGTTACCCAGGATCGAGCTCACATACAAAGTCATTTCTGACCTTTACAGACACAAACTAGAAATAAAACACACTAAGGTACTTAGCCTGGCCCCCAGATATTTGGAAACAACTCAACATGGGTCTAAATAATCTACAGTTTGGGAATGAAATCACAAGCAAACAATGAAATAGTTTTACTAGAGGGATAATGACAACACTGCCTATCAAAACCTGGGCGGTATAGCAAAGACAGTGTTCGGAAGGTACTTTTTAGATATAAACACTCATATTAGAAAATACTAGATGTTTAAATTCAGTTATCTTAAAGCTGGGAATAGAGATGCATCCCTGTAATTCCAGCTTTCTGGGAAGCTGATGCAGGAGGGTCTCAAGTTCAAGAAAACCTGGGCAATTTAGTAATTTAGAGAGACTTACACCCTGTCTCAGCATGGGGTTGGGGATGCTGCTCAGTGTGAAGGCGCTAGGTTCAATCCCTTATACTAAAAATGAAAAAAAGGGGGGGTACAGTATCTTAGCTTTCCTTGTGAGGGCTAAAGAGGAAACCCGGATGTGGACTGTTATTACACATCAATTATGAATATAAGAAACTTGAAATGGAGCAAATTAAAAACAAAAGAAGCCAAAGAGAGGTGGGTAATAAAATTAGAGTAACAAGAGAGAACAAGCAACAGAGTGAGATGGGTCCATGAACAACAATATAGGAATCCAAGCAGCCAAATTGATAAATTTGGAATTTCATTAACTGAGCTCAGGACCACTCGTATACAGACCCCCCTGTTTCAGGGTCCAAACAAGTGGCCCCAAACTGGAAGTTTACAGAGTTTTTAAAAGAGAAAATCACAAAAGACATCCTGTTGGAAACAACTTAGCTCGAATCTTTGATTACTTTTCAGTTGACAACTGTATCTCTCTTCTTTTGTTGAGCAGGTTAACTTTTCTCCTGTAGGTACAGCTCTTTCTGCTTTCCTCATGGGACTTATACCCTGAGTAATTTTCCATTTTTCTGAGTCAAATACAGGGCACTAGTTAAATGCAAGGCTCAAGATGGCGTCAGTTATGCCAATCCACAGCACAGAGAAGAGCAACGCGGTGGACATTGGCTTTCTGAGCAGATGGCGGCATGCCTGGTCAGGGCAGGGGGAGAAGTGGCCACTGCACAGGAGCAGAGGAGGGAGTCGCTGGAGACCCCAGGTGTCAAGGACAGCGAAGGGGCATCGTGAACTGCATTGTACAACACTAATAACCTCCAGGAAAACTGATCACACCCCAGGCAACGTAGGTGATCAAAACAGGCACAAGGAGAAAGGCAAGAGACACACCTATTAAAAACTGTGGACTTGTTTTTAAAAATCTTTCTTTTTAATTTTTAATAATTTTTGAGACAGGGTCTCGCTTTGTAGTTCAGGCTGGTCTTGAACTCACTATAAAGCTCAGGTTAGCCTTGGACTTGCAGCCACCCTCCTGCCTCAGCCTCCCGAGTCCTGGGATCACGGGTGTGCATCACCACGCCTGATTTAAATAATCTTTCTGTAAAAAAAACTCCTAGGCTTCTGTCAAACACTTGAGGGGAAGGAAAACATCCGCATTCTAGAGAAAGTTGACTGGGAAAATGCCCAGCCATTTCATGAGACCAGTGTAACCTCAGCCCCCACACCTGACAGGACACAGCCGGAAACCAGCGATCTGGGGAAACAGTGCCAGCAGCGACTCGGGCTGTGAGCAGAGCTCTGCAGACCGCACAGCGGCGTGGCTGATGGTCCGGTTCACACCCGGGAGCTTGCTGAAGCTGACAGTGAGGCCTCCGCCAGCACCCGCAGCAGACTCCATGTGTGCTCTGAACCCATGCCCTTCTCCGAGACCGTGCAGTTCTGCCCACTGCTCCAGCCCGGTACGGCATTCGTGCCAGTGTGGTGAGAAGAGAGAAATTAAGGCTGCGGTGGCATTGGAAAAAAGGAAGCAGAACGCTCACTAGCAGCAAACCAGGCCAGAGGGACTGGGCAAAGGCCTTGAGACATAAAGCAGACACTAAAAAATGACCACGGCATATTCCAAGTACACAGCAGGAAACCAGATATTTAAAATGCCTAAAGAAAGATAAACGAGTCATTTGTAGGGAAATGGAGGCGCCTTGAGACCATAAAGTGAAGTGAAGAAAATCAGACACACAAGCTTAAATATCTTATTCCTTATATGAGAAATCCAGTGTCTAAATAAACAGCGGAAAAGCGGGGCATGGTGGTGCACGCCGTAATCCCAGCTCTTGGAAGGCTGAGGCAGGAGGTTTGTTGTGAGTTTGAGACCAGCCTGAGCTATAAAGTGAGCTCACAGCCAGCCTGAACTGCAGAGCAAGACTCTGTCTCAAAAAGATAAATATACAGCAAAATAAGAGATAGGTAACAGGAAGTAGGGAAGCAGATATTTCTCAAAGGGGGAGAGGATGGAGAGACGAAGGGTAGGGAGGCGAAAGGGGTGAGCAGAAAGTGAGATGTGTGAGCTCCACACTCCGACTCCTCCCGAGGGCTGCAATCCTATGCACTACACACGGGCACTGATAAATAAAAAAATAAAGGTGACACAGTCAAACATGTTAGCCATCTGGTAATAAGCCTAGCAAAAGGCCTGTGTGAGACCATTATATTGAAAACTAGGAAAACTGGTTTGAGTAATTTAAAAACTAGATAAGGACCAAGAATTAGAATTTCTACTCTCTTGATTTCCACTGTCTCTGACCTGATCTACTGAAATCCCGGCAGGTTCGTCTGGAGAAATGGACAAGAGGAGCCCCAGACTACAGGGACATCAGGGATGGGGACAGGAAGTGTCTCTATGAGGGACAGCAAAAGGCCTAGGAGGGCAACGAGGGCTGACAGCAGCAGATCCTGCGGCCATGGCGTAGCCACCCACGCGCACCAGCGATGGTCAGCGCTCCCAGCCGCAGAATCCACTGCACAGCCGGGTGCCGCGGTGGATTCCAGCGGATCTGGCCCTGCCTGCTCGTCACGGACGTCACGGACGGGCCCAGGGCTCAAGACATCAGGTTCAGAAAGAGGGAAACGGTGGTGAGCTGCTCTGTGGAGAAACCTTCCTAGAGGAGGAGGAGCCGCGGGCTGCAGGAGGGGTGGGGGCTGGAGGCCTGACTGCAGCGGGGAGCACAGATCCGCAGGGAACTCGAGCGGCACGGAGCAACGCTGGCGCAGAGGGAGCACAGGAAGGGCCAGCAGCACCCGCACAGGCCGGCACCGCTCACCTGCGAAATGCGAATTCCCATGAGAGCTGGCTCCACACCTAGAAGATCAGAGGGGCTGGGCGAGGCAGGAGGTGGCATCGGCAGCTCCGGGGGCAAAGGGGGGGCAGTTAAAGTGGAGCCTTGCTTTGACCGTGAAGTCCCACTCCCTGTCACTACAGAGACACCAGAGCGTGCAGCCTTGGGTTGGGCAGGGTCCTCACAGCCCTGTTCCCCATGGAAGCCCCTGTACCCCATTGTCCTGCCACCCCAGAGGGGGCCACATTCGGTAATGGGACAAACCAGCCCCCCGGCAGGCACGGGAGTCAAAGGCGTGCAGGGACCAGCCCAGATCCTGGAGAGAACAAGCCTCACACCTGCAAAGCGTTCTGTGGTGGGGGTGCTCGGTGGATCAGAGCCGGGGGCCTCTGCCCAGGCTTCCAGAACCCACCTTCACCACAGGAACGGCACCGCCAGCCTGAAAGCTGCACCTGAAGTGTGTCTTCAGCTGTGAGCACTGGACACACAGACGCATGCATGCTGCCTCAGTGTCTGCTGGTGGGCACCAAAGCAAGACAGTGCGGCTCTGCACAGGGCCGTCACTCAGGGCCACTGGGTGCCCTGGCCCCTCCCGAGACCCCTCCCATTTGCCCAGCTCTGGGCCATCCTCCCAGGGTGCTTCTGGTCACAACATCATGGGGCTGGTGGCCTCTGCCTAGCCAGGGCCCAACCCCTACCTTGTTGGGGACGGAGAGAGAGCCAGGCCAAGCCTCATTCTTATAGGGGACCTGCTGGGCCAGGGGTCCCTGTCCTGCCTTCCTCCCTCAGGAGGATGGGGGCTCGTGGGTGCAGACTCAGTGGTGCTGGGTGGGTCAAAGGCCAGTGGACCAAGCAGAGCAGGTGTGGGCCTCACTGGGTGCTGAGGACCTTGTCCTGGGGGCTACCTGAAGCCACCTGTGAAGGCGTGAAGATGTGTGATAGGGTGTGACATCTGGCCCAGGGCCCCCGCAGGCTCCAGGCCAGGGGCCACATGGGGGATGCCAAGGGCAGATGGTGTCCTGCAAAGGCTCTAACACAGCACAGATGCTGGCCAGTGCTTTATTGAATGTCCCCTGAGGCCAGTGCCCGGGGATCACAGCTCTGTGGAAAGCACAGTGAGTCCTCCAGCAGCCCCGCAGGGAGGGAGCAGCGTGGAACACAGCTCTCCTGGCCTCAGCCTGGTGACACACGGCCTGTAGTCCCTCTGCAGCCCAGCCGAGGGGGAGGGGCTCGGCAGCGCATCACAGCCTATGGCGGGGGCAGCGCTGCAGGGCCTCCTTCAGGGCCTCGGCCAGGCGGTCCACATTCTCCCGGCTGGCATTGCAGCCCATCAGGCCGATCCGCAGCACCTGGTGGGCACAGGCGGGTAGATGCTGGGGAGCCAGGAGCCCAAGCCAGCTGCCCCCACTGTGGTACAGAGCTGGAGAAGGGGCCAGCCTGGTGGGCAGAGAAGGTCGCTGGCTTGACAGAGTCTGCTAGACACAGGCCTGAGGTTTCCCAGAGCCCGTGGGGATGGGAGGAAGCCCATTCCAAGTGGGCAGGAAAGGCCCTCCGGGGACTCCCCCCACGGGAAGGGGCTGCACTACTGTGTCCCACCCAGAGCTCCTGCTCTTGGGGAGAGACGTCCCCAGGGCTGGCCCTGCTGTCCCGGGCCCTCCACGTCCTCACCTTCCCCAGGGAAGGGCCCAGCCCGCCCGAGATCTCGATGCTAGAGGAGTCCATGACGTAGTCCACAATGTCCCTCCAGTTATAGCCTGTGGGCACGGCCACGGTGGTAACTGTGGGCAGACGGCCGGCCTGTGGGAAGTGTGCCACTCAATGGCGTGGCTACATAGCCTGCATGTCCTTCTTGATAGCCATCACCAGGCCACCCACCCTAGCCTGACTGCCCTGGAGAGTGGAGTGGCCACACAGCTCTGGGACGGGTGCTGGAGCACCTAAAGGCTCAGGGACCCTGCAGTCCCTGCAAGGGGCAGGTCATGCCCCCTCAGGGTGTATGCCTGCTAACATCAGCACTTTGTCCGTTGGGTAGCTTTGGCCACCCTGGGAGCTACATGTGCCCCAGAAAGGCCACCCATCCCTCAGCCTCCTGCCCCTCCTCACCGGGTCCCTCACGAAGAGCTGCAGGCCCAGGCCCTGCAGACGGCTGTGCAGGTACGCCATGGCCTCGCGGTGCTGCCGCCAGCTGCTCTCCAGGCCCTGTGGGGAAAGGGGACGCCGAGTGGGCAGTGGGCAGGGACTGGGAGTGTGTGGCAGCTGCAGGCACGGGACCCCCTGCTGGGGATATGGCCAGCTGGGGCCTAGAGCGGGATACAGCATGGGTGCAGAAGGGCAGAGGGAGGTGGGCGCAGCCTGAGAGGAGGCAGAGGGTGCACTGCAGGAGGTGGGAGCCTGGGAGGGTGGGGCTGGGTCTGAGTAGGCTCACTTCCTACCAAGGGTGATGCTTCCAGTCCTGGCTCCCACAACCTGGAAGAGCTCATCTCTCCCTGGCCCCTGCCAGCCCAAGTCTCTCGTTGGCCCCAGGCCCCGCCTCACCCATTGGTGGCTGCTGTCCACTCTCTACCACGGCTCCTGTCTTTCCAATGCAACAAACTCCACCATCAGAATCTACTGGAATCTGCAGGGCCTGCACCTCCCCACAATCCTTCCCTTCTGGCCTCTTCCTTCCCTTCCCAGCTCAGCCCTGGCCCTCAGCCCCCAGGGACAAACAGTGTGGGTGACGGCCAGCACATGGACACCTCATCTCCAGCCCTATGGTAGCAGCTTGATGAGGGTACCTGGGAGGGCAACAGTGGCCACAGCCAGGGGCCCTTCCTGATCCTTCCTAGCCTCCAGGCTGGTGGCTGACAGTGGCCTTTCTCGGGACATCAGGACCCAGAGGAAACTGGGCGGTGCTTTGCCACCTTTCCTGTCCTGTGTCCTGCAGAGCCCGTGGCCCACAGCCACACATGGCCTTCTGTGTCTTGACAGTGACTCATCTTGGGACAATGCCCCCACCTTGGTCACACCCAGCTTCCTCAGCCTGGCTCTGGCCACCCTGGAAGCCACACATGCCCCAGGAGTGCCACCCATCCCTGCCATGGTGGGGCAGCAGGCTTGGGAGGTGGTGGCCAATGCCTACTGCATGAGACAGTGGTAGAGAGTCAGCTGGACCTTCACACTGTCCCCACACTGGCCCTGCAGTGCCCACAGCATGTCCTGTCATGACGAGGCCAGAGGTACTTGACTGATGCACCGTGATCATAGACTGCCCAGCTCTGGCCATGGCCAGCCAGCTTCTGCCAGCCCTGTGGCCCTGTCCATGGCACCTGGCTCCCTCTCCCCAGCAGCTCAGGTTCTCTGCCCGTTCCCTCCATCCCTGCCTGTCCCGTCCCCGAGCCCTGTGCTCCTGACCTGGCCACACGGTGAGCCCTCTTGGGCAGTGCCCTTGTCTCTGCCCCATCCAAACCCCTCTACCCTGGGCAGTGGGAAGGCAGGCGGGGATGGCACCTTCGTCCTCACGCACCACTGCTGGCCCTCCACCCACCTGCTCTGCGATGAGTGCCAGGCTCTCCCTCAGGGTGAACAGGCCAATGATGGGCGTGGTGTGATGGTACCTGTGGGGCAGAGGCCTAGCTCATACCCTCGTCCGGTGCCAGCCCTGTGGCACAGCCCCTCCCAGCACCAACCCAGAGCTGTCGGGGTGGCAGCTCTGCAGAGAGGGCAGTGAACAGCAGGACAGGAGGGCCCCCAAGGTGGCTGTCACCTCCTCACTGAGGGCCCAGCACTCATAACAAGGGGGCTGGCTCACGGAGCCCCTGGTTCCCCTCTCCTTCTGAGAGGGAAACAGGTCCAGGAAGGGAGGATGTAGCAGGGCAGAACCTCAGCCCCTGGAGGATGGGGCTCGGGGAGAGGCCGACGGCGTCTCCATGGTGCGCGGTGAGACCCAGGGCCCAAGCGGGGCCACTGGGTGCCCTCATCAATGCATCTGAGCCTCATGGGAGCACAGGCAGAAGGCAGGGGTCCAAGGCTGTGCACAGGACAGTGAGGTGGCCACGGACCATGGAGGTCACCTACCCCAGCACCCCAGCACCCCGGCACCCCGGCCCCGGCCCTGCCTGGCCCTCACATCCTGGGCTTGTTGTCACAGCCCCAGAGATTGGCCAGCAATGTGATGTCCATGAGGAAAGAGAAGGGCTTCGTCTTGCGAGAGTAGACCTTGTGCCTGATGGGAGAGACCCAAGGGTCACCCTGTGTCCTGGATGTGGGCAGGGCCTGCCTCTCTTCTTGCCAGGGGACCCTGCAGGGTCCAAGCGGGTGGGGTCTCCAGGCTCCCATTCTCCCCTGCCCCCTCCCACACTGTCACCTGAGGGTGACGCTCACTCATAGACCCGAGCGGCTGCTGCCCAGGCAGCGCCAACCTTCCCAGAAGAGAGAGACGAGGCCCCTTCCTGGGCAGGAGTCTCCTAACCACAGCCCTGGCCCCACCCTCTGCCACGTGGCCTCTGGGCCCTGACACCGCCCCCCTGGAAATATCTGACCATCTGAGGTCTAGAGGGCAAGTGCAGCAGGGCTCCCCAGCTCCAGGCTGGAACCCTCCTCCCAGGCCCTGCAGCGCATGGGCGCCTGATCCCTGGCGTCCTATGCAGGGGTCCTGACCCCGCCCCAAGCCCCAGGCCAGACTGGGCTGGACTTGAGTGGGACTGCAGGTCACTCACTTGGCCCTGTCGCTGAAGGAGAGGAGGGAGGTGCCTGGGGGGCCGTTGAGGACCTTCTGGGAGCCGGAATACAGGGCATCAATGCCTGGCAAGGCACAGACTCCAGTTGGGTTTGGCCTGGCCCAGCCCCATGCTGTGTCCAATAGGGCAGGGTGGGGAACACAGGGCCTGGGTTCCAATCTCACGCTCCCCGGAGCCTCTGAGCAGAGCACCCCACCCTGGTCAGTGTGTGGCATCTGGAGACAGTGCTGCCAGCCCTGCCTGGGGTGGACAGGGCCCCTCACCACCCTCCTGCAGCTCCTGGCCTTCCCAATGCCCCCCAGGAGCTGGTCCCGCACCAGTGCCATCTAGGTCCCCAGGGCTCCCGTGTTGGGTGTCCTGGAGGGGCTGACTGGGTCACTCAGCCTCAGGCATGTAGCTACAGTAACAGAAAGCGAATGTGTGCACCCAGCTAGGGGCTGGTGCTGCTGGCCAGAGAGGTGGGTGGTAGCTGTGGGGCACACTTGCACCTTGCTGGTCCATGAAGATGGGGACCCCGCCCAGGGATGCCACGGCGTCCACCAGCAGCAGGCACTGGTACCTGGAGGGGACGTGGAGCAGAGGGCAGTGGGTGAAGCGGGACAGGGCTTCTGCGGGGCCGTGGGAGGGACAGCAAGGGGTGTCAGGACACAGACTGGTCCCCTGCAGGGTCCCCATAGGGGTGTACCTGAAGGGCAGCTGGGGCAGCGGGGCACAAGGTCAGGCTGCCCTCTGCCAACAGCTGCCCATCTTGGCTGCCAGGCTGGAGGCACAGAGTGGAGAGGACAGAGCCCAGGCAGCCACAAGGCCACCTCCACACCCCAGCCTTTCAGGGACACAGCTGTGTCCTGTGCTAGCCGTGATGGGCAGTGTGGACGCTGCTGAGCCCAGCCTAGGGTCATGAATTTTATTCTCAGGCAGGGTACAGGTAGGAGAGGCTGGAAGCGGGAGGGGAGGGGTCCCCAGGGTATAGGCCATGGGTAACACCAGCCCTCCACAGTCATGGGCATCCTGCCACAGGGCCCTTGCTCCTGCTGCAGCCCCTGGGCTGTCCTCAGTGGGATGAGCCAGCTAGATTCCCCCCAGACAGTGCATGGAGAGCCCTCGAGGCACTTAGGTAGGGCAGGGAACCCGACTGGGCAGAGGCAGCTGGGCCACCTGCTACTCTGGACAAGAGGGACTGCCAGCGCCCACAGCACCCCCACCATGCTCAGGGACAGCCCACCTGTGACACAGCTCCCCATAGCCATCCAGGGGCTGCAGCACCCCAGTAGAGGACTCCCCCTGGGTCAGAAACAGCAGTGCCGGCTTGTGCTGGGCCAAGCCCTGAGGGCAGAAGGGACGGATGTGGTCAGAGTTCATGGGCTTGGGGGGGCAGGGTCACCCCCCCACATACCTCTCCCTCCCCAGGACTATCGATCTGGGCAAAGAGGACTTTGGGCCCTGGAAACTAGGCCCCAGCCGCTGTCCCACTGTGGGCCACTGCAAGGTCCACAGCCTGTGGGTCACCACTGGCAGGAAGCAGGCAGGGCTGGTGGCTGGGGGTCAGGCACAGGTCCACCTCCTGGTCTTCAAACTCCGCCTCCTGCCTCCAGCTGGCCCTGCCCACAGGACTGTCCTGACTCAGTTTCCCCACCAGACAGCACCAGGCCTCCACCCATTCTCAAGAGTGTGAGAGTCTCCTGGGGCTGGTCCTGGTTATTAAAAGGGCAGAGGGCTGGCTGCTGTCCCAGCCCCTTGATGCCACCTGGTAGTGCCCGCACCTCCCTCCCCCAGCTCCGGGTCCTACCTCCTCCACCTCCTGCAGTGTGTAGTAGCTTCCAGGCTCCTTGATCATGGGGTGCACACGGGCTCCTGCAGTATGGAGGCAGCACTGAGCAGCCCCCAAGGCAGGAATGGCTCTGGGGACCAGGGGCCAGGCACCCAGGGCTGGGCCAGGGAGCGAGCAGAATGGGCCCCCCAGAGCCCAGGGAGCTGGGCACCCCATCAGAGGAATGGTGAACACAGTCAGCCTGCAGTCTCCCCATGCCCACGGCCACTCAGGGGGAGCCCAGTGTCTGGTGCCCCATAGGGGGCGAAAGGGGTGGCCAAGGGCACAGGGCTAGGGTCAGGCCCACCTGTCCTCTCTCGGAGCCCTGTGTCCTGCATGCTGCCAGGGAAGAATCCTGGCGGGGGATGGCTTGGCTAGGCTGTGTCCCTCTGGTCCTCACTGCAGCCCAACTCTGGCTCCCCTTGGACACAGAATGCATGGGCCAGCAGGGATCAGGAGGGCCAGCACCTCCCAGGGCTGTCCAGGTCCTTCTTGAGGTGCCAGGGCACAACCTGGCCTGTCCTGGGCCCAGTGTCTGCTCCTGCTCTGCACAGCCTTGGGAGAGCCGTGCTGGGAGGGCGGCCGTCCCCACAGGGGCCCAGAAGGCAGGCTGCTTCTGAGACCGGGGCGGATTCAGCCCTGAAAGCCCATCCTGTCACAGAGCAGAGCAATGCCCAGGGGCTGGGAGGGCTGCAGGGGCTCAGACCAGGAGACCACGGTCTGAGCAGCCACCCCAGATCTGGGGGGCCAGGAACCCACTGCACGGCTGCCCCTCCGGGTCCATGGCTGCGTGGAGAGCGAGTGCTGCTGGGCCAGTGAAGCCAGGGCCACCCCTGCTGCCCTCCTGCCTCACCCTTACCGATCCGCTCCCCGATGTCCGCAGCCCGCCTGCCCCACTCGCCGTTGGCCCCGACCAGGAAGGAGTCCCCTGGCTCCAGGAGGTTGAACAGGGCCACCTCCAGGGCGCAGTGTCCAGAGCCGCTGACGGCCAGCGTGAGTGGGTTCCTGGTCTGGAAGACGTACTGGATGCCCTGCTTGATCTCGTCCATGACCTGGGGCAGAGGGCACATGGGCTGCATCACTGCTCTGCCCTCTCTCGAGTGGGCAGGGAAGAGGCTCTGAGATGGCCCCCAGGGTGGCAGCCGCTACCTGGAAGGTCTCCTTGTGCATGTGGCCGATCATCTGCAGCCCACCAGCCACCTGGACACGGGGAGCCAGGTTGGAGGGGCCAGGGCCCAGCAGGAGCCGGTTGGGGAGGGAGAGCGGCTTGAGCAGGGCCTCTGGCGGGGCCACACACAGCTGGTGGGAGGCCATGGTCCGTGCCCAGCCTGCCACCTGGGGCCCCAGAGCAGGACTGGCCTTGGCCAGTGCCCGGAACATCTGCCAGCTGGCCCTGTGCAGGTCACAGGGGCGAGGCTGATCGATGAGCTGCTGCTGGCCCCTGTCTCATGCCTCTGTTACTCTAACCTTTAGCACCGTTTGTCCTGCTGTCAAAACCCACAGCCGAGGAGATGAATCCTGGTGGGTAGGGGGCTCCAAGTCCACAGACACGTCTTGGAGCAGCAGATTGGTGCCCACAGCCCCAGGACACTCAGCTAAGTGGATCCTGCTTAGTCAGGGGTCTGAAAACTCACCGCAGAAGGTCAAAGAGTGATCTCGTGCCCGGTTTGTGTGGCCGCCGGTGCAGTCCGGGAGCTGGGGGCGGGGCTAGGTGCCAATAAAACAAGCAGGAGCGGCCAGGCCGGTGTGCAGGGTGCTGACCCTAGTGGTGCTGGGGCTCCCTCGAGCAAGCGTGCATGCACCGTGTGTATGGACACCCCACTTGCATGCACACAGAGTCACATAAGCACATACTCGTTCACACACAGTAACTCACACTAGTGTACACTCACATAACTCACGCACTCACCTGATCACTCACTCACACACACATTCATGCCCACACTAACATACTGACACACACTGCCATGCTGGCATGCTCACCCAGCCACCACTGGGACACACTGGGACCCAAGGCTTTGGGAGGAAGCATTTCCCAGGTTCCTCTGTGCCCCAGGCCCTCGAACTAACTAGCAGCAAATGCCTGGGACTCCAGCGGGAAGAGTCACAGGGCCCTGGCTCCCTGAGCCTGGGAAGCCGGCCCCTGCGGGGCAGCAGCTATTGAGTGAGGGTGGGGTGTGGGCCATGGCTCTGCAGCCCTTCAGCTTATCTCCTTCTGGGCTCAGGGGCAGCTGCCTCTTGCAGGGACCACTGCTCCACAGCCCCAGAGAAGCACAAGGGTCCTCCATGGCCAGGGAGGTGGCAGCCTCCCAGGCCTGGCACAGGGTCTCCCCTAGCCCTCCAGCCTCCAGAGTCAGGTACCTTCCCCATTAGCCCTGCACAACCCACTCCTCCACTGTGCCCTTGGTGGGGGACACAGGGCCCTGGGACCTCACCTGTGTGTGCCCCTGAAGTCGTCCCCCCTCCCCCAGCTTCCCTGCCTTTACGCTCCACTGAGCCAGAACCTGGCTCGCCTGGACCCTGTCCTTCCACAGCTACATGGCCTCCTGAGCTGTCCCCGCCCCTCCACACACCACCTGACAGAGGCTCTGCCATCTCTGCCTGTGGTGCTCCCTCACCAGGACATGTGACCTTCTTGGCTCTGGCCCCTCGACACCCCAGGTTGTCCCCACTGTTTGAACATCTGAGTCTCGGGATGACCTGGAGCGCCCTTCCTGTTGTCACACCATGTTTACGGTCTTCCATCCTGGCAGGCCTCCCTCTGAGAGAGCCCAGGTAGCACCTGAGGAGCACTGGAAGCCCAGCCCTGGGAGGCCAGCAGGGTGCAGATGGCTGGGGTGAGTGGGACACCCTGGAGGCAGTCACTGGAGCAAACACCCCCTGGGCAGCCGTGTGGTGTGTTACAACAAGAGAGGGCGTTGCTTCCGCCTGTAGGCTGACTGGGAGCCTTGGCAGTGGGCCATCGCCAACAGCACCCAGCGGGGCAGGTGACCACTGCCTGCCTGGGCCAGCAGCTCCAGCCTCAGGGAGGCCCCCAGGGGCCTCTGCTCCCTCAGGGAGTCGCTGGCAGGACAGGTGGGTGTTTCCTGCCCCGTCACACTGCTTGACCCTCTTGATCCTACCTCCTGTCTGTAATGCTCGACAGGAAGCCACAGCTGGGCACTCCGTGACATGGGCGATGCTGGCCTCAGTCCCTGATGTGCAGGCCCAAACCCCAGCCTAGGCCGGCCTGGGGGCCACACCTTTTACCCCAAGTCCAGCGGCCACATGTATTCTCTACGCAGCTCAGCAGACACTGAGCAGAGGCACCCAGGCATCCCACAGGCTGCGCTCTGATGCAGAGATCAACGTTCGTTTCCACTCAGATTTCACCTGGAGGCACATCGGAACGCCAGCCCCAGGGGTCTCAGTGCAGCTCTCTGGGCCCTCAGGGCCCAAGCCTTATGCACCATTTTTCTGGGGAGAGGTCACCGCGGGGTGGCCGTGTCCTCCTGCCCAGGTACTGGTATGCGGACTTGTGGCTTCTGCAAGGTGGGAGCCCTCGCTCCCTTCCTCGCCCCAACACTGAGCTGCCGTGGGGTCTACACAGTGTCGCGCAGCTGTCTCTCGCCCCAGGACTGCAGCTGGACAGGCCACCTGGCGAAGCTCAGCACAGCTTGGGCTCTGCCTCGGTGCTGGGGCGCCCGGTGCTGCGCCTCCTCCCGGTGCCCTCTGGGAACCCTGTCGGCATGGACGCCATCTTTGCAGTCCCCTCCGCTTCACTCCTCCGCGTCGTCCTTCCCTAAGCAACCTCTGTTCCTTCCTCGACCTTACCCCCGCCAAGGCTTCCGAAAGCTTCGGAAATAACGCAGAGGACGCCCTACGCCTGCGCAGACTCAGGAGGACGCAAGTCTCCTAACCCGGACGCGGCGCTTCATGGGCGCCCTCGGGTGGACGTGGCAGGGAGCGCGCCCGGCTCCCCACAGCCATCCAGAGACGCACTTTCCCAGCCCTGCACCTGAGCCTCCAGAGTTGGACACTCACCTAGGACCTGAGCGAATCAGCCCCACCTGCTTATCTTGTCGGGCTGGGTTCTACACCCTGGGGTGCAGGCCCCTCCCTCACCCCATCAGAGATTTTAGGGCACATTTGCCTGGGGGCCCTGGCTGCTCCTGGTCCCTGCGTGCTCTCCCTCCTGCTGTTTTGTCCTGCCGCAGGCAGGCGAGGTTGGCTTGTCTTAAACCCGGGAGACTGATTTCCCTCAGCCCTGCTTGACTCGTTTTTCTCTCCGCTGAGTCAGGGTCTCACTGTGCAGCCCAGGCTGGCCTAGAACTGCCAGTGATCACCTGGTTCAGCCAGCTGAGGGTTAATTAATTCTTGATTAGGCCCCCATTTACTGTCCGGTGCAAGCAACCTTCCGGCGGGTCCCATCCTGTGAAAGGAGTCAGCACCTTGCTTCTTCCTTGTCAGTTTCTTCTCTGTCGTTCATTGCTGCGCTTCTCTGAGGGGAATGAACAGTTCTGAATCACGGTGGGAGAGGCGTCTAGGCTCCTGGCAGCAGTACAGACAGATGTGATGGACACTGGGGCCCCAGAAGAGCACAAGGTGGCTCACTGGGGAGGTGGAGCCCACAGGCTGGCCCAGGAGCCCAGAGCTGGGCAGCGTCGCTCAGTGATGGAGTTTGCCAAGGGCGCAAGGTAGCAGCTGGGCCTGGCGGGGCTCTGGGCCGAGTCTGTCACCCAACAAGCTCCTGTGGAAGCCTCAAGGCCTCTGAGTGCGACTGCACTGGGGGCCAGGGCCTTTAAAGAGGCGATCAAGGTTAAATGGGGTCCTGCAGGTGGACGTGCAGTGAAGGGATCAGCATGCAGGTGCTGGCGGAGGACGTGGTGAGATGAGTGTCTACAGGCCGCTGAGAGTGGCCTCAGAGAATCCGGTCCTGCCACAACAGCAGGACTGTAGGAGATACAAGTCCCCAGCTAGGAGCAGCAGGGTGTCAGGGTGAAGAAGGGGTACATGGTGCCCAGGATGCACTCAGGAGGCAGAGAGGCTGGCGAGGGAGGGCACTGTCTGCTGCTGTCTGCTCCCAGCCTAGCTCTGTGCTCAGGGCTGCTAGGTGTCCACTTGCTTCCTGTAGGCTTTGGTTGGGGCCTCTTTTCTGGGCCCGCCCTCCTCTCTTCTTTCTGGCAGCTGGGGGTGGGGTGAGGAGACCAGCGCCTTCCACTGCACTGTTCCCTGTGTCCCAGCACAGGTGCCAGTCGATTTGGTCCCTGCCACTGGCTTCCCTTATCTGTGAGGTGAGGATTTGAGGACCCAGTGGGTGGACCGATCAGACGGTGCAGGAACACATTAACGGTCATTCTCCAGGACACATACAGGAGCTAGACCCTTGTCCCAGTCTGTGAGTGGGACCTGCCCAGCCAGGCACAGGTGACCCACTGTGGAGAGGCAGGTGGGGGCATGGCCTATCCGGGGCTGCACACACTGGACAGACAGATCCGCCAGGGTGGCCTCCTCTTGGCCACACCTGCTCTCCCATCCCATCCTTGTGAGCCCTGGGACCCCTAGAAGGAGGTAGCCCTCAGCCCTGTCCCTGCTCCAGGATGGTTTTTCCTGTGTGGGGGTGATGCACACTCTCAGGCAGGCCGCCCTACCCTGTTCCCTGTCTCTGCCCTGTCTGGTACCTGGAGGGCAGAATCCCTAGCACCTGGCATTTAGAGTTCTGCAGGGATGAGTGGCCCAAAGCCCACTGATCTCCAGGGGCTGATCTGCCTGGAGGCTTTGGCAGTGCCCAGCAGCACTGTCCTGCTGGCGACCTGTCCTGTCCTTGTCCCCCGAAGTCCCCAGGATGCTCTGCCTAGAGGATAGTGGCCCCTGGTGGCAAGCATCTGATGACTCCCACATCTACAGTAGCCAGGGAATCCAGGGTTCCCTGACGCCCACAGAGCAGAGGTTCAATGTTGGAGCCTGAAGTTGTTGATCATCTGGCTCAGTACTTAAGCTGAAGCCCATCTTTGGCAGGGAGGAGCCTCTGGCCTGGCTGCAGGAGCAGTCTCTGGGGAAATGGCGACACCAGGTGGCCACATGGAGACCACACTCTTCCCTGCCACCGCCTGCTGTAGGGCACAGTGACCTCCCTGCAGGCTAACGTGACCAGGCAGGGTGCACCAGGTGGAGGTGGGGGCTACGAGAGATCCAGAGCAGTCTGGGCCCACCCCAGGCCTGCCCAGGGCGGGTTGGCCGCAGATGTAGGCATGGAGTCTACAGAATGGATGAGAACAGGAGTCTGGGTCCACCCCCTCTGATCCTGAGGGCAGTGACGGGTAAAGAGAGAGGGTGGCGGGGCCTTAACCCGGTATTGGCCTGACCAACAGGAACATTCTGAGCAGAAAGAGTGGGCAGAGACGTACGGTGGGTGCCAGGCTGGGGACCTCCAAGGGTTGGCACTTCTGGGGCTGGGGCACAGCACAGAGTGGGCACGAGGGCAAGAGGGCAGGCTCTGACCCCAAGGCTGCCGCTGCCCTGGGTACAGCTTGACCTTCCTGCCTATGGCCTCTCACTTCGGGCCAGGAACCTCCTGCTAGAGAGAAGCAGGCGGGAGTTTCTCCTTCCCCAGGAGCTCAGAGCCCAAGGCCTCTCCTGACTCTGTGTGTGTGTGTGTGCGCGCGCGCGCGCCTGCGTGGACCCTCAAGGAGCTTCCCAGACCCTGCCCAGGGCCTACTCTCTTTGCTGGTTCCCAGACATTTAGGTCCCCAAAGCCAGAGAATGACAAAGTTTAGGGGTGAGACCCAGGATGCAGAGAGGCCGAAGCCTGCAGCAGTGGCTCCTCTGGAGCAGCAGGTCAGCCCCACCCAGCTCTTGGACTTCCAGCCTGCAGAGCCACAAACCACAGAAACCTTTATGATTAACCCAGTTGCAGCTGTCAATCATGGCGATGGGAAATGGACTAAGACAGGCTAAAAGCCCCAGGGCTCACGGCCCCTTCCCGCTGCCCCGAGTTGCTACACATGGGCAGAGCAGTGTGCTGAGGTCTCGGGCTCTGGCTGACCTCTTCTGAGACACAGTGTCCCTCAGGGGGACACTGTCCCTTGGAAGCTGCAGGAGCCCTAGACCACAGATGGCCCAGAGGCAGCCATGAGTCTGATAGGAAGCTGATTTTGCTGGTCTGGCTGGGACCATAGGTCCCTGAGAGCCCCAGGGGGAAGCAGGGCCCCAGCCTTGCCAGGTCTATGAACCCTAGGTTGGAAGCAGGGTTCCGGGGTACTCTGGGCTGGCCTCAAGGAGCCCTATCATCAGCCCTCCAGACCACGGCTCAGCCTTTTGCAGAGTGGCCCAGTGAGAGCTGCAAACTTCAATGTCATTGGCCCTGGACTAGCCACCCTCACACTGCACCTGAGGAGCATGTGAAACGGGAGTTCAACCCAAGTGCCTTCCTCCAAGGTCAACCTGTCTTCTGCCAAGATCCAAGAAAAGATTCGATTCCAGGCACCTCTGCTGCCAATTTCATTCTGCAGTGTCATCTTCTGACCATGAGGCTGAATCACACCTGACACACTGTGTTTTCTGGGGCGAAGCAGCTCTGGAGTCCCTTTGCTGGACCTCCAGAGACAGAAAGGACTTCAGAGAGGGTGGTTCTAAAAGACTCTCCAGTTTACACATGGGGAAACTGAGGTCAGAGGGCAGTCTGCCCTGCATCACACAGCCAGTGTCAGGCAGGGATGGACCCAGGCTACCCCCTCCTCACCAGGGGAGGGGCCTCACCGTGGGCATCAGGGAAAGTGCCGTCTAGTGTCCCACCATTAAAAGGTGCTGACCAGAGACTGGAGCCAGCAACTCCATGTGGATGGCAAGCTGTCCCCAAGCTGGCACTGGAGGTCATTATGACCTGTGACTCTGCATCAGTCAGCTTTCCTGCTGCCAGCACCCACAATTTAAAGGAGCAGAGATTAGTTTGGCTCACGGTTCAGGGATGTCAGTTACTGGCTTCCAGGCAGGAACATCATGGTGTTAGAGCGTGGTGGAGGAATACTGCTTACCTAGTGGCAGCCAGGAAGTGAACAAAGAAGGAGGGGCTGGGGAAGGGGATCTGCCCTCCAAAGCCACAGCCTCATGCCCTCCAACCAGGCGCCCTCTCCTAACAGCACACTGGGACACTCACTTATCCAGGGATCTGTCTACCTATGTGTATAGCAGCCCCCTGTTCCGGTCAGCCTGCCAATGCCCCACCCTTAACTTGTCAGACTTCTGGGGGACATTTTGGATCTAAAGCATAACAGGCTCCACCAAGTGGAGCTGAGCTCAGAGGCCCTGAGTCACATCAACTACCACCACAGTGGGGCCCCAATGTGCCTGCCCTCAGCTACCTTAGCTGCAGTAGTCAAGATGGTGTAATATTGGCAAAAGGAAAGACAAACTGATATGGAGCAGAATCGAGTGTGCGCGTGCAGGTTGGACACCGTGCTTGCAGACCAGAGCGCCCTCGAGAGGTGCAGAGGGGGGCTGGGCGCAGCGGGTGCACAGGGGAGCCGAGAGGAAGCTGGAGAGTAGCCGAGCATCCTTGACCAGGCCAAGAGTTATTAGGACACAAAACACCCACAGTGAAAGGAAAAGCTGGGCTTAAATAAAACACTTGATCATCAAAACAGCCATCAAGACTATGAATAAAAAGCCACAAAATGGTCAAAAAGATTCACAGCACATACCACTGACAAATAAGTTTAATCTGGAACATATATAGCTACTTGCAACTTGATTATAAATATCTGCAACTCAGTAACTCCAAGACAAGTAGCCCCTGCTTTTCTAAATGGGCAAGAACTCAAACAGACACCTCAGAAAAAGGGTGCACAAGTGGATGATAAGCAAGGAAAAGCTCTTGAAAAGGGCATTATCTGTCAGGGAACCGCATTTCCAGAATGGCTAAAATAAAGTGAGTTAATGACACCAAATGCTGGGAAAATGCAGAGCACCTAGACCCTCTTGGTGGGGGTGAACACTGCTGTGGGCTCTTGGTTCCACCAGGTCCATAGCGCCACACACGCATCTGTCATGTGGGCGGGCTGAGGACCCAGCTGTCCCTCTCCTGTTTCTTAGGAGAAAGCCTGGTACATGATGCTGAACCATGGCTCAGCACAGTCAGACTGGAACAGTAGACCAGCCCAGAGCCTCGTGGGCAAGCTGGGAGCCCAGCACGCAGGGCAGAGCATGGAAACAAGCCAGCGCTGTAAGCAGGGGGAGGCACACCTCAAGGAGCCCTCAGCGGGGACTCCAGTGCCCAGGGGCGCACAGCGCAGGGCCAGTTCACAGGAGAGTCCAGAGCAGATGGAATAATCGCCCGGCAGAAGCCAGACCAGCAGTCACCTAGGGCCAAGGATGTGCTGAAAGGGATGTGAGTGCTTCGTGGGCTGGTGGAGGTGTGTGCTCTGGCTGAGAGCCTGCCAGAGCGGGTGAGTACACATCGGGGCTTCTCACGCTTGTAGATGACACTCAGCAGAGATCAACCCCAAATTACCCCACTGCTGTGCTGCAGCCCTTCCTGTCATGTCTTTTGCTCCTCCCTCCCTCTCCAGATGTTGCCAAGGGCAATGGTGTTCCCATCTTCACATTTTCCTGTTTGTTTGTGTGGACCTGCAAAGGCGCGCAGACTCCTCCGTGCAGTGAAGTGATGTGCCAGGCCCCTGGCTGCCCCACTTTCCACCTGCACTGTGTTGGGATCCCCCGTGGCTCATCCTTCCCCGGTGCTGCCTGCGCCGTCTGTGCATCCAGTCTCAGGCGGGCACCCAGGTGGTTTCCAGACGGGTCTTTAAGCTGCTTGGCTTCCAGCGTCCCTGAGCCTGTCTGCCCGGGCCATGCTAGGGAAGGGCTCTGCAGCCAACTTGCAGGGACCGGGGCTGCCCCTGCGTGGACGGCGCTTGCAGACGCAGAGGCCATGAGAGCCAACTGGCTATTGCTTGAATCTTGATCTTCAGTTCGTGTCTCTTCCCTGTTTCCTGAGTGTCTTGGTCGCTTGGCTTCCTCTCCTGCCATCTCAACCTCGTCTTGGCCTCGTCATTGAGTTTTCTCACGTTACTGCCGTATTTTTTCTGATTGATCTGGTATTTGTTTGACTTACCAGTGTTTGTCATTTGTCCCTTAACTTTTCTAAGTAGTAATAGTTTTTCCTATGAATGTACTAATTATATTTCTTTCTTTCCAACACTTTCTTGTCTTTGCATTGAGTGGGAGAGCTATGAAAATACTATGAACAGCAACAGCACCAACCACATTTTAACTTTAATGGGAATACATTGAATTATCCATTCCAGTATCTATTCATTCTTCAAGAATTTGTTGCCCTAGGGAGAAGAGACAAGATGCAGGACTGGTAGGTAGCAGGAGAGGGACCCTCTCTGAGAGAGACAGCTTAAATGCCAGAATAAAACACCCTGGAGAGATCCAAACAGAGAGAGATGGACTCTCACAACCCACGAAGAAACTGAAGTACAAAAAACCACTCAAATATGAGGTCCTGGGGCTACTATTAGGGAAGATAAGATCAGCGAGCACGGCGCCCTCCTCAAGCCGCCTGAATTCTGCCCGACTTGAACAAGCGATCCGCGCCGAAGCGACTGGCTTGAGCCGCCGGAGCGCGGAGCTGAACAGCCCTGCGTGCAGCTCGCCGGGACCCACCCAGAGGCACCGTGAATTCCCACCGCAGCCGTGCTGAAGTTGGAGGTCGGGCAGTCCAGCAGTTCTCGGGGATGCAGTGAGTGATGGGAATAAGACCCTCCCACGGGAAA